>JARGCV010000124.1:28242500-28570000 GCA_034064705.1 Bothrops alternatus | reverse complement strand
ACTTTCTAAACAATTACTTTGCAATGCCACTAATGCTAATTTTGATGATTTGGGACATTTTTTTGTTACATCTGACTTTCATGTTTCCATTTTTAATCATAATGTCTTCTTCTTCAGATGAAATTATATTATGTTCCCAAACTGGGTGCCATGATGTTATAGAGTCATAAAGTTTTTACAATGCTTGTTATAACATTACAAACTCCACACTACAGTTAATAAATATAACATAAAAGGGGTAGAAACAAGAACAAAAGACACAAAATAAAGACATAAAACCAATCAATCTGGGAAAAATCTTGGCCCAGTTTTGAGAAGACCGAAGAATCAGTGATCATCAATTTTCCTTAGAGAATTTATCCCAACAGTTATTTGCCACCCAAAGGAAAAGCTTGACCTGTTTATTAGTTTGTTTATATTTTTAATCCTTTGTGCATCTCCTTCTGCATAAGCAAGATTTCCCAAGGCAGTTCACATAATTAAACTCTGCAAGTACTTTATGTGCTCTTGTGACTATCAGAGATGTAATATGCAGATGATCATAGCATGGAGGTAAGCTGCTAATCTTTGCCCTTTAAGAAAAACTGGTTCATTCTGTGGCTGTGCTCACATCTTCAGAATTCAGATAATTCTACCTTGTTTGAGACACTTGTTCCAATGTAAATTCTTGACTTTATAATATCCCAAATCTGCATGCATATTAACTGAGAATATTCACAGCGGGAATGACCATCACTATCCTAACAATCCCTCCAGGTATAAAGTGTATTATGCTTTATTATTATTTGACTGACAGCATCAGAGGATATAAATGATATATGAAACTACCCTCTGAGTCTACTTTCACCGCTTAGATGTCTTTTAAAAAAATCTCACTTTATTAGATCATTGAGCTAATAAATCCAGGTGATGCCTTCCTTCTTTGTCTAATCTATTGCAGAGGAGTGGTGAATCACAGGTTTCTCCAGCTTGTCAGATCAATATATTTGCAGATAAGAAAGAAGTAGGTGCCCCTGAAAGATGAAAGCCACAGAAAAGATTCTTTTCTTATTCCAAGCATTGAGTGGTTGGTTGAAGTAATGTGTCATGGCCTAGGTTGTGACCCTTGTATTACTGTAGGTAATCACTTTCTTCCTTTCTTGCAAGTCCTAAAATGTGGCACCTGGCAAGGAAGATACTGAGGAGATATCAAGTGAGGCAAAGAAGAAAATGTGCAATTGGCAAAATGAAAGAAAAAGAAGAAAAGCAGGAATGTAGGGAAAATACAGTTGGGTTAATTGCTTCTACTAATTGCTTTAGTGGCCTTTGATGGCTGGTGGCCCTTAAAGCCATACAACTATTTCTCTCATCCTGATCTTTTTCACAGGTTGTTGGACTTCAGCTCCCATTTGCTGTATTTTCTACAATATATGGAAAATTGACCTCCAACGTATTTTAGGAAGAGATATTTTTACTGTTGTTTTCCTCCCCCTCTCGCAAAGAGACACCTAAGTTATGTTAGCCAGAGGCATTTTGTCAAAATAACAAAAATTTTGTGAAGCAAGCCCTGCTTCCCCTTACATACTTATGAGCAACATCACAATGCACACACAAAAGGAGTAGAGTTTGCATCTCAACATTGCAACACGTGTTTCAGCATCTTCTCACCCCTTTGGCTTTCTATAGACATTGCCACCCAAAGGGACCATGCAACCCTACCCACAATAGGTCTCTGGAAATGTTTCTGCAAGATCAGGAGTAGACAGGAAAGAGAATCTGGTAGAGATTGGAGGAAAAGAAGCTCTAAGAGAATAGCAAATAGAAATGCCATTTTTATTTAAGGTGAAAATCAAAAGCACCCACTTGTACTTTTGATTCTCGTAGTGACATCACAAACAATAAAGCAATTCAGCTGGACCCTTCCTAAAATAAGAACAGAGTTTGCACATACTAGATTTGGTTAAAGCTGGTAAGTCTTTCACTGAGTATAGTATGTTCTATGAACACATTTATATTTTGCTAATATGGGTGTAGAACTGATATATTGCGTGAATCCAGCCTCTTTGTTACTGATACTGCTGCTTTCACTGGCTTTCTTTTCTGCTCATTACTCCTCAGACCTCCTTTCTATTCCAGCCAATGTTTTTAGCCATAGAATTAGGAGCCAAGAAAGGAGATGGGGAGAGCTGAGGAATGGGCTGACTTCTGACCTGCCTGATGGTTCCACCTCCTCATGGCCAGAAGCCAAAATTAGTTTGTAGAACTTGGAAAGCAGTTTTGGCTGTGAATCTCCAGGCTGATTCAAAGGGCAACACAGTTGTGGAAAATCCTGGCTTCTTTGAGAAATTACTGTTTAAACTTGCATTTAAATTATTGACAGGGAGCAAAAAGTGGCCATTCCCCCCCCCCCAAATTTCTATTTTTCAGCTTGGTTCCACCTACTCTTTTTCCTTAAAATGGCCATTTTCCCCGCAAAGAAGAAATGCACCCACAGACTGGAGGATGCTACCTGAAATTTAATATGGTGATTGATATAGCAAAGTACCAGTTTAGAAATAACTATATAATGAAAAACAACACATTCATATATAAGCTTTGCATTCCATGAATTCATAAGTGTGAAAATATCACACTTAAGATCATTTCTTTTAAATTCTTTTGAAATAATTTCAAAAGCAGAGTCTCTTATCAGCATAAAACTTGATTTTATTCCTGAAAAAAGTGAACATGTTTTCTGAATAGTATTATTCTAAACCAGAGGTCCCCAACCTTTTGGGCACCAGGGACCGATTACGTGGAGAGAGGTTTTTCCATGGACTGTAGGGTGCATGGTTTTGTGTGCTGCCTGCATCCAGCAGATGGGTCTTTGCTTGTTTGTGCGGCCTGGTTGCTGGCATGCCATGGACCGGTACCGGTCCATGGACCGGGGATTGGGGACCCCTGCTCTAAACAGTAAAAACATCTTCCAAATAGCCTGTTCTGCAGCCAATATCAAATTTTGCTGCTTAAGTTTATCCTAGTCAAAACAACTTTATTTCAAAATTTTACCCTTGTTGTGACTCTCACTTATGCATGATAAACTGCTTTATTTGAAGAAATTTAGTTAGGAAATTACAGTGTGAAAAACATTAAAAAAGCAGTCTGCTGAGCATGCCCAATTCATTACCTCCCTTGCTAATTTAAGTCTGCACCCCAAATATGATTAATGTTTCCAGGTGTGGTGATTTGTTAGTGCTCCCAGAGAAATTATAAATGGAAAAGATCTATAGCATTTAATTAATCGATGACAAATAATTCTTCTTTGCAACAAACACAGTTGTCATCTGTCAGTGTTGAAAAAGTATAAGAAAAGTAGATGTTTTTATTGTTCCAAAATGATTTAGTTGTCTTTTCAATCTCTTTTTAATAATAGCTGATGTGCATCTGAATTCTTCCATAAGCAAAATTTAAGAATAAAAGAAAAGATCAGCTGGATCTTGTAGAATCTTAGATTAAATCTAGTTCGACAATGAGGTTTAAGGAGGCTTAAGGATGTAGAAAGAACCTGCCAATAGATTTCTGCCTCAGACAAACTCAATCCAACATCCTGAATGTCCAGTGACAGAGCAAAGGACATGCAGAAAGTGAGTTGATCTTGAAAGTTTCCAAGTAACCTGATCAAGTTAAATTAAGATTGGTTTTCTATCTTAAACAAGAAACAACCACTATAGTCAATACAGACCAGAAATTTACCTGATGTCTTCCAGATATTTGGGCTACAATATTCAGGGTTTTTTTTTAAATAATGCTGCTTGGGACTGCTTGAAATCCAACAACCTAAAGCACCCGAGGTTGCCTATCCTTAATACACACAAAAAAATCACATGAGTAACTTGTGATTTCAAACAGTTTTAAAGCAGATTGCTATGCACTTAAACAGATGTCTGGAAACTCTCAAATAGAGAATAGTGGTAATGAGTAATTTGTTTTAGGATTTCTCCCCACATTAATGATAGAATGAGCATTTCATCATTTTGTGCCATATCCTAAAAAATATTGCCTTTCTCTTGTCCCCAACCCAAGACATTCATGATGTGCATGAAGTCATTGTTGACTGAGAGATCACATAAATGAACCATGACAAGCGGTCCTTAACCTGGTCTTTCAGGTCTTCCAATGCGTCCCTCATAACCACTGTAACTGAATCCATTCGCCTTGCTACTAGTTGTCATCCTGTTTTCTTCCCTTCTATTTCCCAATGATACCCTATCCCTAATCTATAATTTTGATCTCATTTTTGCCTGTTCTGATGTTAAAATTGTGTTTTCCTTCCTAAATGTTCCCTCCCCCGAAAGCCATGACTGTTTTACCATTAATGTCACCTGACGTACCTCACTGACCATGTAGTCAGCAGAGAAACTGAGAGACCCCTAAGAATTGGGATAAGCCTAGTCCTTATTGGCTATGACTGGATGATCTGGGCATGTCTCCTTGATTACAGTCCATGAGTGTATTCTATGGCTATTTTGCTTTGGAAAATGGGTGAATCTGAGTCTTTCAACCCCTCAGTTGCCTCTGTCACATTTGTGTTTAGCAGCAATGTGAACAACCACTTGAGAGAGGGAAAAAGCACATGTTTGTCACCTTCATGTTTGGGCTGTTAGCTACACAGACAGATGCAGCTGTCTGAAGGGGAAATTTGTTTGGACAACTGGTGGGCACAAATTTTGGAATTGGTTTTGTTTATGATGCAGATTTACAGGCTGTTTCTTATCTTTATTTTAATTTTATATTACTTTGGCATTACAAAAGAGATAAACCCATTTTGTATGTTTGTATAAAACACAAAAAATTATATGCTTTTGTGATTACAGTTACTTGGTACTTTTCTTGCATTTAGGATAATTTAAGATAATTTGATATAAAATTTATAGAGTTAGGATAATTGTACATTATCCCAAATTCCTCCAGTTACATGGAGGGTAGAAGAAATTTTTATTGCTTCACTCCCACTCTAACACTTAATATTCGGAAGTATTGCAGATTCTATGTATGATAACCATCCTGGCAAATAACCATTGATGGACCGAGCCTTCCTAAATTTGTCTAAATTCCTTTTAAGATCACAAGCCCATCTTCTGTAGTGTATAAGTAATTAATACTTTGTATAAATTGTGCTGTTGTTTTAAATTTTATTATCTTTGCCTTCTTATTCTTACAGGCTGACACAAAATTCATGGCACAACATCTACTGCACTTATCTTTATCATAGCCCCTCCCCCAGATCTCTGTTTATATTTAATTAGTCTATGGAGATTCTGTCATCCAGGTCATACTTGTCCCAAAGATGCTTTTTTTTCCCCATGAGGCAACTGGACTTTCTCATTTTTCTTTGAAGACATTTTGCTTCTCATCCAAGAAGCTTCTTCAACTCTAAACACTATTTAGATTAGTGTTTTTCAACCTCAGCAACTTTAGTTCAAAAACCTCCAGCATACTGGCTGGGAATTCTGGGAGTTGAAGTTTACACATTTTAAAGTTGTTGAGGTTAAGAAATTAGAATATGGAAATGGATGCCCATAAATGGATACACATGGACAGAATGCACCAACAAACTCTTCCTAGAATTGTCTATCAAGACAAATAAGCCTATCAAGACAAATATATACATAAGGGAGAATCTTGAAATACATTAAATAGTTATAGATTTATGGTGTTTTAGGATTTTGTGGACTACAGATGACTTCATCAGTCTTGAAGGTGCTTTGAGACATTTGGTGGGTTTGGTTGCAGTCTTGCCTCCAGAAATTGTGGATGCTCCAACACTGGAGATTTTTAGGAGGAGATTGGATAACAATTTATCTGAAATGGTATAGGGTATTCTGCTTGAGCAGGGGGTTGGACTAGAAGACCTCCAAGGTCCCTTCCAACTCTGTTATTCTGTTATTCTATTTCTGAATATTAAATGCATGTAGGATCAGAGCAGAGTAGTACTTTCTGAATGTGTGTAAAATGTGATCAGATGATAGCTATTTTTAATGCACACTAGATCTGCAGCATCATTAATCATTCACTTATAGGTTTTTCCCTGCCTCAGGCACTTAAGTTTGTTTATTGAGATGAAGCAGAAGATGGCAGTCCACAAATCCATAGAAGAAGATGCTCTGCCAGGATTTTGGGAGCATTTATCATCACACAAGGGTTTTCCTAACACAGAGAAGACCCCAGCAAACGGCTCTTGAGGATTTTTGGGGTGCTGCAGGGATTAGTGCTCATTTCTCTCTTACTTAACATCTACTTGACACCATGGCATGACCTTATCCATTACCATGGGATGAGCTAGTATCAGTATGTTTCAAATACCCAATTGTACATCTATACTTCAGGCAAATTAAGCAATGCTGTGAACATCCTATCCCAGTGTCTGGAAACTGTGAAAATATGGTTGGAGTGTTGACTGACAAGACCAACACGTGTTCTGAGAGTATGGGTGGGGTGCTAACTGACAAACCTGACTGAGTGGCTTTGCCTTTGGCAGTCCTCTACAGTAGTTCTGGGATTATATCATACCTGATATAGGGTGACACTGGATAGGGTGACACTGCCTCAAATAGATCCTGTGCACCATCTGGGGCTCCTCCTAGACTCACAAAACCTGCTTGATGAGCAGGTAGCAGTCGTGTCTAGGAGTACCAATTGTGCCATTCCTAAATCAAGGGACCCTACACACTGTCACTCATATTCTGGTTACCTCCTGGTTGAACCATTGCAATGTGCTTTACATGAGGCTGCCCTTGAAAAGTATCCAGAAACTTCAGCTAGTGCAAAATGCAGTAGTGTATGCAGATTTCTGGTAGAGCATAAGTTACACCTCTGCTGCATGAGCTGATTTCCACTTTATTTGAACATGCTAGTATAGACCTTTAAAGCTCTAAATGGCATGGGACCAGATTATTTAATGGACTGTCCCCACCAGATCCAATAGAGTGGTCGTGTTATAGGTTCTCTTGTCTGAGAAGCCTAGTCTGGCAGGCCCTTGGCAGTAAGCCTTTTTATGCTGTGATGTCCACATTGAGGCAAGGATGGTCTCATCCAGGGCTTTTTTTTGTCATAGAATGCCCAGAACGGAGTTCCGGCACCTTTTTTGGATGGAACCCTGTAGGGTAGGCAAGGCGGATTGTATGACATGTGTGAGTTCCGGCACTTTTTTTTTTTTTTTACAAAAAAGCACTGGTCTCATCACTTCTGAGCTTCCTAAGGTCCCTTAAGACCTGGTTTTACCAACAGCCCTGGGGACCCAAAGAAATGGATGATCTAGTGAGATGGATCCTTATTATTAACATCTCTTTGTCTATTATTTCTTTCTTTTGGTTTATTTCATAGTGTTTTGTTTTGTTTTGTTAGTAATTGTTAATGATAATGGTGGTGAGAGTGGTGAGGATAGCAGAAAATAGTTCACTTCCTTCTATCCAGGACATAGCATATAAGTGATGCTTGAGCAAGGTATGCAGGATTGTCTGGGATGCTCCATATCCTCTTCATGACCTGTTTTCCTTGTTACCCTCAGGGAGGAGACTTTGTGGTATCTGAAGCAGAACATCCAGATTCAGTCACAGTTTTGTTCAATATAGCATCAGCCTTGTGAACATTCAAGCTTCCTCCTTCTGTTATGTGTCCAAAATGGACAGTGATTAATATATGTATATGTATGGATATGTGCGTGTGTGTGAGTGTGAGTAGCATGTGTATATATATATATATATGTGTGTGTGTTATATATGTGTATGGGTAGATATATATTTTCTTTTGAGAGTAGGCAACAGAATTTCATTTTTAATATAGGCCAGTGGGTTCACAGTAAAACTGACAATAAAGGTCATCTTATCTTATAATGGTTTTAGATATTTATTAGTTGTTTTAGTTTTGTTGGGTGTGCCCAGAGTCACTTGCTTTGTGAGACAAGTGGCTATTAATACAATAAATAAATAAATGTACATTTTCTTCTCTGATATTCTTCCTCCCTCTGTCCTCTTCTTCCTCCTCCAGGATTGGTAGTAAGAAGAAATTAGAAGAGGCAGATTTAAGGTTTCTTTTGTTGAGTTTTTTTTTTTGTATCGGGGGGGGGGCTTTCTTGGGGACCTCCCTAACCTGCAGACCCTACTAGTTCAGTCTAATTGGCACCGCTACCCTGGCAGCTGAGTAGAACAAGTGGAGACATGGTGCTTTCAGAGAATTCAAAGCACTTTACCAAAACTATTGTTTCTATTTCAAACAATACCTATAAAAATAGAGAAAGGTTTTTTTGATGAGTTAAACGCATTGATTTTGAAATTCATTTGGCTAGAATTAGATTAAAATTGTTACAAGAATCTAAAGAAAATGGAGGCTTTGGACTTCCAGACTGGGTTTTACACTACCAAGCATGGTTAACATGGTTAAAGGAATTAACATGGTTAAAGGAATGGATTACTCTTAGACACAAAAGACTACTATATTTAGAAGGACATGATTTGCAATTGGGATGGCATGCTTTTTTATGGTATGGGAAGAACAAAATTCACAGATATTTTCAAAATCATTATATAAGAAATGCTTTATTTTTAATATGGGAAAAAATAAAAGTGAAAATATATAAGAAAATTCAAGGGTGGCTTTCAACAATGGAAGTGTTCGCTCACCCAAATTTAATTAATCCGGAGAAAATCCTAACATACAAAAATATATTGAATATCAAAGGGAACTTAAAAACCCAATAGTTGGAAAAACAGGGCATCAACTTATCATGGTGGCCTCATTTACAAATACAAACAAGATATGAGAAAAATAATAAAATATATGGTTTCTATAAAGAGCAGACAATGTTTGATCAGGTACTAATAACATCAAACAAAAAACTGATTAAGAAATTGTATATTTTTTTTGTAAAACTAGAAGAAATAATGATAACATGGGCTAAAAACTTTGGGCACAATATAGAGTTTAAAAACTGGCAAAATCTTTGGGAAAGAAACTATAAAATAACAATGGCAACTGCCTATAAAGAAAATCTGTATAAAATGTTTTATAGATGGCATTTACCACCAGCCAAACTAGCTAAAATGTTTAAAAATATGTCTAGCAATTGTTGGAAATGTAGGCAAAAACTAGGCACGTACTATCATCTTTGGTGGACGTGTCCTAAAGCAAAAAAAAAGGACAAAAATTCATACTTGGTTAGAAAAAATGTTAAGAAAGCATATAGATTTAAAACCAGAACTATTTTTATTAGGTATAATTCCAGGAAAATATGAGAAAGAAAATGTATGTTTAATGGTACATGTATTAACAGCAGCAAGAATTGTTTTTGCTCAGAATTGGAAAAATGAAGAAACACCTTCTGAAGATGACATAATCAAGAAAATATTGGAATGTGCAGAAATGAACAGACTCACATTGAAGATTAAAGACAAGGAAGATACAGAGTATTTTCAAATATGGGATATATTTTACCAAAGGCTGGAAAAATGGGGCAGAGATTAGGATTTTATTACATGTTATTAATATAAGACCCAGACAACACATTGTTTATTAAGCACTTATGAAATGTAAACTTATAAAAAAATAAATAAAATATATTATTTAAAAAAGCACTCAAAGGCTGGATTTGTACAATAAATACAGTTAATAAAATACAATTGCTAGGTTCACGTAATATACTATACTAAAATATTCATATTGCGGATTAGACTAATGGCTTGGTTCATACAATGTGAAGAAACAACTGCATAACACAAATCTCTAATCCTATTTTGGCTTGCTTCTAGCATCTTGTGAGATCATTGTTCCTCACTTGTCAGGCAGCTTTTGTAAGTTTAAATTTGATATACTTTTGTAGTCTTCCCCAACTAAAGTTACTTTAACACTACTTTTGCAGAAAACAGCTCAAAAAGAGAACATATGAACAGCTGACATAGAAGAATGTTTACCCACATTAACAGGCAAGTAACCAGCTAATAATTTGAAGGGAAAAAAGAAGCCCCAGATTTACATAGATTTAGCATATACCAATGTATGCTTTTAGAAACAAGGTGTGTAACTCACAGTAAATAAAAACCCAATTCATCTCCCCACTGAGGAGAAGAATTTATTAGTTGAGCAGGTTACCAGCTTAATCTGCCTGTCCAGTTGCTCACTGTTGAGTGGCTATTTCCTAGTTTATCCTCTTCCAATAGTGTCAGCACTTCTTTCAAACAAGAAGAATATTGGGGGGGGGGAATCTAATAGGTGGAGTGATGTGTTACCATACTTATCTAACAATTCTTTGGTAATTTTTTTATAAATAGTTGAAAACTTGCTTGAGAATGAACTGTATTAAATAGAACTTATTTTTCTGAACAGACGTGTAGAAAATTCCATTGCTACTGTGAGAATCAATCAGTGTGTTGTATGTGTAGAAGCTACTTTGATTTTGAACACTGAAACATCAGAGGCCATGACTCTAGCACGCTTTGTGAATTTCATACACAACTGTGGGTTTTTATCCTTTCTTGCTTTAACATATTATTTAACATAGTATTTTTTATTTTATTAATACTACCTGTATGCATAGTCAAGATGCATTTTTAGATACTCTTTTGAATTTGGTTCAAATTCAGAAAAAGATTAAAAAGGTATTTCTGCAAAGGTTTGCAAAGATGTACTGTTTGAAAAATGTAGATGCAGGTCAAAACATGAAGATAGTCCAGAAAATGGTGTTTTTACAGATACATTTTAAGGCCAATGCATACTACGAGGGCAATTTGGAAATAAACCTCCATTTGAGCATGTGCAAGAAATAGTGACGCCCATCCTATGGCACTGTGCATAGTAGTTCAGTAGTCAGTGAGGAGTGGAAGGAGAAAGTTGTGTTGCAGTTGACTCATCTGCTAGCTCAATTGAAAATCAACCACTTTTTTTAAATGAAACAGTGGCTTGCAAGTTGCATCTCACTGCTTCGATGATGACAATGCACTTCACGATGTTGTTATAGGGTGGCTTCATTCCCAGGTGGGAGATTTTTTTTCAGAAGGAGTTTCAAACCTTGTAAGACATTATGACAAGTGCCTCAATTTGAATGCCGATGATGTCAAAAAGTAATGTAATGTTGCAGTTTTCTAATGTGTATAATACAAGTTCCTTATCTGTAAGTGTCTGTCATTGTTAACCAAACATAGGTTTATTTCCAAATTGCCCTCATATCTTAGGTTTGTGCAAAAGAATAGACTAGAGTAAAATATGGCTATATAGCAGTAATCTTGGCAATTAAAATATATGGAGTTCAACTCAAATTTCAGTTTTCAAGTCAAAGACCACATATCTTAAAGCTGCCAGTGTTGAGAAACATTGCTATATAGCTTACATATTAGTATATTGTGAGAATCCTGACACCTTCTTAGTATGTTACATGAACCAGGTCATCACAGTAAGAAAAAGTAAATTAAACAAGGGACAAATGCTTAAAATCAGGGGGAGAAAGAAATTAACCATGTTTTCCTTTTTGTAAATTCATTTCTGTATGAAGAGAAGACTGACTAGGGATAGGGGGAGTAGATCAGGATACAGATTAACCATCTGTAAACTATCCAGTTATCCAATTTATCAGATTTCAAGATTAATAGTTTTTTCCTCTGAATTTTAAAGAATGTGAATTTATCCCATCTTCCTTAGACTTTTACAAAGACCAGAGTATTTATAATAGTGTTTCCTTGGAGAATAGTAGCTACTTTATTGGATTTTTCTTAAATAAATAAATGATACATAAAGCCACCCTTTTTTTTTCTTCTTAGCATTTTTCCTGCAAGTGCAGGGTCTACTTTCTTTTTGATCAACCAAGTGTTGATCCTTTGGTTGTGGCAGCCATTGATCAACCGGTTTGTTGCCTGAGCCTGATGTCATAGGCTAAGAGAGAGTTACTGGCCCAAAATAAGCAAGCTCTCAATTCTAAGTCACAATTAGAACTCACAGTCTCCTGGTTTCTAGCCTGGTGCCTTAACTATTAGATTAAACTGGCTCTCTATATATCATTGCAAAAATAAAAAGATATATAAAATCACATCTATAATAAAGTTGATGGAACATAAAGGGATGGAACTTACTTCCAAATGTATGCTGAATCAGCAATTGTGATAAAATGATTGTTGTTTTGTGGCCCGCTTCATGATGTACTTGGCATATAGCAGACAGATTTGACCCAAGTGAAGCTAAATAAGCCCACTGTTTATTTTTATAAAATTGAAAGAAGAAAGAAGACTTGATCTAACACTCTAATTTTAAAAAGTCTTTTTATTAGATTCATTTATGTAATATCTAAATATTTCCTATGATTTAGTGTGCATTTTCTCCAAAGAGCTCAAATTGACTATATGACTTTTTCCCTCTCTCCCAAATCAATGTTCTCCTGCCCTAGTATGACTCACTAAAGTCACTGTATAAGCATTATGGTGGGTGGCAGTTTTGAACTAATGCTCTCAAACTTGGTCCAATAAACTCTCCATATCATCAGTCTAAATCAGGGGTAGGCAACCTTAGCTCTTTTATGACTCGTGGACTTCAACTCCCAGAATTCCTGAGCCAGTTGGCTCAGGAATTCTGGGAGTTGAAGTCCACGAGTCATAAAAGAGCCAAGGTTGCCTACCCCTGGTCTAAATCCAAATTGAGCAAAGTTCTAAATAAAGCATTTTTAGAACTATCACTTCTAACAGCAAGTGCATGTTTCCGTACTTGTCACAACTCTGCAGCATTTTATATTGGCCTTCCCTATTTGTTTAAAATTGTTAGACCTGTCCCAGTCTGATCCCTTAGGGAAGAAAACCTCTCGACTCCATTTGGTTGAAGTGAAGGACATTTTTACTAAGAGATGCTGGTTGCAATAAAGCCAGGTGGAATCTGAGTTCCCATGCAAAAAGACAAAAACTATTCCCTTCGGTTTTGTCCCTCCCCCCATGACCAGTCCAAACCCAGCCAATGCAATGCTGCCTGGATGTTTTGAGAACCACGGGGTATTTCAGCTGGTAGCTTTCCAAACTCAAGGTAAACCGCCTTGAAGGTGCCTTGGCATACACTCGTCCCACATTGATCTGCTTTTCCTCAGCTGTCATCTCCGCTCCCAAATTCCCATTCAAGAATGGATGCAGTTTACTGCTGCCCATTTTGTTCTCCCTCGTACTTCTCCCCCAGTCCTTTTATGGCAGGATGCCAGCATGGTGCCAAGCTGAAGATGGTGGATCTAACAAAAATGCTGTATTGTGGCTATGAAGATACCAAGGTGATGGATAGACTCTACCTTTTAGGTACAAACAATAAAAGTAAAGGAACAATCATTACAAAAAACCCCACAAACTAGTGCTTAGTAGAGCAGACACAAAGATCTTGGAAAAAAGTATTCAGATATCTATATACCTTCAAAGATAGTATTGTATATGCCATGGTATTCCCTTCACCCTACAAAAGCAATGAAGAAATAAGCAGGAATGGAAGAATATTTATACCGTTGAATTTTGATGTTGAAAATGATTCCTTAGAAAGCAAACTCATGGCTCATTGAAAAAATCAACACATTTGATATGGTTAATTGACTAATCAATAAAGTTCTGCTTCTTTCTACTTTGGACATATTATGCAAAAACTAACCTTCTAGCAGAGGCTCTAATACTGGGAAAAGTAGAAGGAAAGAGGATTAGAGGAGGCGACAAGGGGATGACTCAGTTACAATGCTGAAGATGCACTCATTATATGGTTGCTAGGAGTAAAAAATGATTTGATGGGGCACAATCAATCAATGCTGCGCTGAAATTTTCCCAAAGTTTCTTTCCTCAGGATTGTGAGGTGACAAAAAATATTTGCTTATGTTTTTCCCCACAATAAATGTATTGCAGCTCAGTTTCATCATTTCTGGTAGGCCATATTTCCTACTCTAAAAAAGCTCAATAAGGGATTTTCCTTTTAGTATCTTCCCTGGAGATTTGAAATGTGGGGAGCAGGTTGGCTGCCAGATATCTGAAATGAAAAAGAAGATGCTTCCCTTTACTTCAATATGGTGAGAACAGCAGGAATCATATCCCCCGCCCATGATAATTGCTCCGAAAGGCTATTATTTGGGGGAGGGGATTAAAAATATCATGTTTTCTTTGCATTGAGTAAGAATGATTAAAAAAAACACTGAAGAAATATTAAGCACATATTTGCATAGCAACATAAAGCAGAACATACAGAAAAGGTAAGAAAGACATTGTAATTCTAATTAAATAAATAAGTAAATATCAAACTATGCTATTTATGCTATTTAAAAAATTATCTATCAGAATAGAAAATGGAATTTATATAATTAGCTTTAGAATGCAAGTTGACTGCACCTATCCAAGCCTATTACATCTCTTTCTGGCATTGTTGGCTAATGAGAATAATTGGATCTGTCTCTTTCTTTTAAAGAAAGAAAAGAAGGTTCCAATCTGACATAATGTGGTTGTTGAGAAGCACTATCATAATAATAGTCTTCACAATATCCTGAATTGCAGTTTAAACCAACAATTCATTGCATGGTATCAATGCTATAAATAGTATAAAATGTTCTCTGGTTGTGTTTCTGCATAAAATTGTAGTAGTTATAATAATGCTAAACAAGATAAATGTTCTTCTGAAATAGTGAAGACTGCTCTGGTTCTTCATTCTGTGAACATTCAGTGGCCAACCAAAAGTTGATAGGAACTCTACAGTAGGTTTAAGATTAACAGTTTTCTCTGCCTTCTGGTTCCAGTTCTTAGAAACTGACTTTCTCTGATTCTGGAAGTATTGATAGTCTTAATATTTAATATGTGTGATGAATAATCCAATTCTTCCTAAAACTATTCAAATTGTAGACCAGTTTTTTTTTCAGATCGGGGAATTTCAATAACCCTCAGATCCTACTGCAGGTTTTCCCATTTTTTGAGCTAAGGGAACTTTTAATAGCATTAGGAGCTGATAACTCAAAAATTGGTTGAAACAGAATAAGATGGCATAGATGATCTCTGGTGGAACAAGATGGGGGTTGTATGTCCATCCTTGCTCGGTTTACCTTCTTAACAGTCATCAACCATGCTATCCTTCTGGACTGTCTCTGGAGTTTGGAAGTACGTGGCCTGTGTTGTGCTTGTTTTCCTCCTTTCTTTGGGGTCAGTTCCAGTAGGTGATTGGAGAGGAGAGGTCCCATCCTTGAGCCTTAATATATGGAGTGCTGAAGGATTCAGTTGTTTTTCCTCTCCTGTTTAACATCTAAATGAATTATGAGGTGAAGTATCAGCATCACACTGATGATAGTCAATCATACATTTCTGCAGCTAGCAAAATTAAGCAATTCCTTTGATGACTTACCCTGGTGCTTGGAGACCATGGGGATGTGGATCTGGAATAACAGATGTAATTTGTGGGTTCTCCTAGGTTAATGTTTCCTGCTTGAAAACCAGGGAGCAGTCATTCTAGGAGAGGTTTCACATAGCTTGGTGTTGTGTGCCACTTATTCCTGGATGAGGAGGATCTGCCAAACAAATTAAGAGGCTCTCCCACAGATTACCATAGCATGTGTGAGGCATGAAAGCCTAGCTCTACATGTGAAGTACCACTTCTTCCTGACCACATCTGCTGTCACGTCTGTCTGGAAGAAGAGGTATGTTATGGGTCTTGTCTGCTAAGGAGTTACATCTGATGGGACTCAAGAGATGGGTCTTTTCTGCCATGGTACCTACTCTGTGAAGTTGGCCTCATCCTTGTTAAATGTTCCTTGAGACTTGGTTGTGTCATCGAGTTTGGAAGTCTCAAAGTAATGGTGAATTAATGAGATGGCTCCATTGTCTACAAAATCTGATGTTGCCACCTTGCCTTTTAAATCATATCTTACTGCTTTTAATTGTTGATTGTTATATTGTAAGCCATCTAGAGTCACTGTCTGTGAGATGGGTGTCTATGAAAGAGAGAGGGGGGTGGGTGAAGACAAAACTAAAATTGGTTTCACCAAATTTTAAATGTAATTAAATTTCAATTCAATTCAATGTAATATTTTTGTTTATTTAATGATTTCTTCCTTCTATTCCATCATTACAAATTATAATTTGACAGTGCATTTTAAAGAGATTTTGAAGTTCATATCCACTTGGATCTTTGTAAATATTTTCTCCAGTGGGGTTAAGTGATCAAACTGGCTGGGATGGTTGATAATTGCAGTTTAAACAAATAGAGGATCACAGATTCCTCATCTCTGGAACAATCCATATTCTTGGTTACTTTATGAGAACCAGTATGTTGATTAAGATGTTAAGATAGTACCTTGACTTGGAAAATCTAGGCATCCCACATTGATTAAATGTTAAAACAGATTGATACAGTTGAGCCAGCTGTTTAATCCAATGGGAAGCAGCTTCTGGGCATTTTCTGCTGATGCCTCTTTTAGCATCATTTGAGTACCTAGGAGAGTATTCATTTAATTTGGCACTTCACTTTCAATGTGTTGCTTAGATCAACACTTCAATGAATTAAATTGATCTTTGGATTTTAATTTTAAATTAAAATAATTTGATTTTAAAGTAAGGCCAGGTTTAATTCCATCTTAAGCCATGGTAGCTGAATAGTTGATTTTTGGCTAGCTAGTATCTCTCAGATAGGCCCACCTCACAATTATTTGAATTTTTTTCTAATATCTATTCTACTTTCTATGCTAATGAAAATAACTGTAATTGGTTTCTAATGTTCTGTAGTTTCTATTGCTTCACTCACAATAGCTGATCCTATTGCTATAATGGGAAAATCTATCTTTGCACACATTGCTTGTTGCTATTGCTATCCTCATTTATTTTAAGAAGATAGTGATTAATATGTTTTCTTCATTTTAAAAGACAATATCTAATCCTGAGAAAAGATTTCACAAGTAAAATCATTGCACATCACTGACTCTGTCTCCAAACTTCACCCTCTGTCCTGACAACCTTTGGGCACTGTCTCTTTAGCAGGCACACATAAAACCTCATTCCAAAAGCTGTATTTTCATACAAACAACCAGAATCACCAATCAAGGCTGCTAAAGCTGCAAAGTAGATTTTTAAAAATAATTTTTTAAAAAAACAACCTTTTTTTGCTGTAGATTGCCTTTTTGGATGCATATCCAGTGTTATTTAAGTTATTTAATAAATTTGTTTAATACACTGTTGTGCTAAATATTATCATCTCAAAGCTGTATAGAAAAAGCAAACAAAAGAGAAAGCAATACTAAATTTGGGAAGGTAACTACAACATCTGCATTAACAAAGTTGTAGAGAGGAGGAAAAACATATTCATGGCATCTATCCAGAGAAAACTAAAGAGAAAAGAGCTAAGTTTTCAGCCAAGGCTGAAAAGACCTGAGAGTAGACATCTCACGGGTCTTATATCATGAGAGAGATCACTGAGGGATGGTATTCCAGAGAGCAGTCATTACTGAAGAAAGGAGCCATAATATGTGATTAAGTCCACCCCTCACTATTCTTACTGGCTGCATCCCCAAAAGACAACATCTGATTATCGTTCAAATCATATCATGGGATAGAAGTGGTTCAACTATGGCTTCTGGTTCCGGTTCACGGCGTCTCTAGTCGCACGGGGAGACTTCTCGTCGGCTAGCTTCCCCTCCGCTGGCAGACCCTTATGTGGGTCCAAAGTCGCCCTGGAGGGTGCGACTTCTGTTGAGGAGGCTCTGCTTGGCTGCCGAGGAGCGGCGGCTCCCTCAGCTGTCCGAGCCATCTCTGAGGGCCGATGGAGAAGAAGATTTAAAGGCAATTTTTGATTTATGGTTTGTTTTAAGGATTATGATTTAGAGTTAGAAGCAAGAAAAAATATAGAAAAGATATTTTAAATAGATTAAGAATACTTTTTGGAATAACAGATTTATTTTGATGAAAATTATGTATTGGAATTGAAAAAATGTTGATTTTTTAGATTGGGATAGTTTTAATAATTAATGGAGTGTTTTAACTTAGATACTTTTTTGTACAATAACATAGATGTGATAAGGTATGACAATCAATTGGATGAAATTTGAAGTTTCTGTAATGAATTGAAGTGAATTAACATTGTTTTTTTAATTAAGATAGCTATTGTGTATTGGAAGAAGAAATAAATGAGATTGGTGATAAAAGGAGGGATGAGAGAAATTAAGAACTAGAATATATCTGGAAGGGATACCTGAATTGATAACTTGTTGAGTTAAAGTGAAATTTGATTTTGGTAATTGCAAACTGATAAAGTTTTAAAACAGGCTTAGTAGTAATAGAAATTTAATTTAGAAATGGAATATTTTAAACGTATTATGTTATTTGAGGGAAATAGAGAGAAGACAGTGAATGTATTGAGTTGAGTTGTTTATTTATGTTTTTACTTTGGAATGTCTAATTACCCAAACACCACGGTGTGTCCTGAGTACTTTTTCTTAAAAATTAAAAAACCAATAAAATATTTTCCAAAAAAAGTGGTTCAACTATAACCAGCTGCATATAACTTTTATAGCATGTACTGCTTGCTCTAATTCAAGGAGTACTTTGAGCACTCTTCCAGACTGCAGGTTCCACATCTATGCCATGTAGCCTAGCCCTACTGGAGCCTCTGGTCATGCAACAAACATGAACTCATCAATGTAGCAAACTCAATTACAGAAATGGATGGGGAGAGGGACTGCTCTCTCATTCAGTGACTATGGGGTTGTCATTTCCCATTTAAAGCTTTGCAATGCATTAATAATAATACCTTAGCTGTGAGCATTTCTTTCCCTCCCTGTTCCCTACCTCCAGAGCAATTAGCTATAAAATGGAGTAGAAAAACACTTATATAAGAATCTGGCTCAGAAAAGCTTCTACATAGAATTCTGTACCAATCTTTGGGGAACATATAGAATTCTTATCTCTTTTCATAAAACTATGATAAACAAACAAACAAATAATACCTATATAGATAAATTGGATTTCTGAAGTGGCAGGAATGGCAATTTAATTCTTCTTATATTCAGGGCTGAGTAGAGTGATGTCATGCACTTAGATCAGTAGTTTTCATGATCCCCAAAGGATATATTTGAGAGTGGTTGCACACACAAATTATGGTTGGACAATTATGCTTAATCACACTGATGTGCTGGACCTGTTGTGTTACCATTCTTCTGCCTCCCAAAGATATTTCAATCTATCCGTCCATTAGCCTGGGGGGGAGCTTTTGACCCCCTCGGAGAAGGTCCGCAACTTGGGTGTCCTCCTCGATCCACAGCTAAATCTGGAACATCATCTTTCGGCTGTGGCGAGGAGGACATTTGCCCAGGTTCGCCTGGTGCACCAGTTGTGGCCCTATTTGGACCGGGAGTCTCTTCTCACAGTCACTCATGCCCTTATCACCTCGAGGTTCGACTACTGCAATGCTCTCTACATGGGGCTACCTTTGAAAAATGTTCAGAGACTTCAGGTAATGCAGAATGCAGCCGCGCAAGCAATGTTGGGCTTGCCTAGAAATGCCCACATTTCGGCATCACTCCGCGAGCTGCATTGGCTGCCAATTGGTCTCCGAACCCAATTCAAAGTGTTGGTTATGACCTATAAAGCCCTACATGGCATCGGACCAGGTTATTTACGGGACCGTCTGCTGCCTCATGAATCCCAGCGGCCGGTTAGGGCCCACAGAGTGGGCCTTCTCCAGGTCCCGTCAGCCAGACAGTGTTGCCTGGCGGGGCCTAGGGGAAGAGCCTTCTCTGTTGCGGCCCCGGCCCTCTGGAACCAACTTCCCCCAGAGATCCGTGTCGCCCCCACCCTCTCCGCCTTTCGTAAATTGCTTAAAACACACTTTTGCCGGCAGGCCTGGGGCAGCTAACACCTTGCCCCTAGCCAGTGTATGTTTGTGGAATGATTGGTTTCTTTTTTAATTAAGGCTTTTTATATTTATGTATATAATGTAATTTCTATCACGTTGTGAGCCGCCCTGAGTTCTCCGGGATAGGGCGGCATAGAAATTAAATTAATACTACTACTACCGGTACTACTACTACTACTACTACTACTACTACTACTACTACTACTAATAATAATAATAATAATAATAGCTGGCATACGGTTACTTACTCAAGGAAGTTTAGAGTCTCTCTGTGGGAGGGAAAGGTTAGGAGAGCAGGGATCCCAAATGTGAAGGCAGATGAGCTCTGGGTCTTCTATGATGTTTTCCATTAGCCCAGGTAGGAAAAGTCACTAGGCTATGGCAATAAAGACATTTGGAAGGAATATTTTAGCAGACTAATTCTCAGCTTGTGTTCCCAGTCAGCAGAATGGGGAAGATATGTTTGGTGATAGGAGAAAAGGAGGTGGCCAGACTAGCCTCAGCTGCTGGGAGTTACAATTCAACACCATCTGGAGGACCACCAATTTGGCATTACATTTTAATTATTGAAAGTGCTAATGAAATTTATTTATCATGTTAGGAGTCACGGCAGTGCAGAGTTTGTGAACTCCTGATTTAGAACATATGGATTTTTCCCCTCCTACTTTGGATGAAAAAAAGTCAACACAGAGGAAATAGCTGAAAATTACAAAAACAAATTATTTCAGGCTAGAAGTTGTAACGTTTAATCGTAGATGTGTTGTGTGATTAAAAGCAGCCTTTCATAAGCCATGAAGATAGTTGTGGAGTTAATATACAATGTCAGTATATCCATATTTCTGTCACAGAAATTAGAGTGAGGGAGTTGCAAAAAGGCAATTTGTCAAGAGGTTCATAAAGGAGGGAGCAGATGGGGGGCAATCTTCCATTTCTCTTGCTTTCTAATAGAATTGCCAATGACTTATGATCTGAAGTATACCAAGAGTTTAGATGGAGAAAAAAATTACTGGGAGGCTTTGCTCTCTGACAGAAGGGAGGATTGACATTTAATGGCACATGAAATCCCCCCCCCAAAATCAGGCTTGAATAAAGCTATTATTTTCTCTAAAGAGTTGTACTAACTGAGAAACCTTTTCTTTCTTTTTATCCTCATTCTTCTTCTTGCAGGTACCATGAATCTTCCTTTCAGATGTGAGCTCAGTGGGAAGTAGTCTAACTTGAGCACGTTGGTGAAGAGATAATTCACCACCTCAGAAAGATTTTCATCTCCGTTTTATGGAAGGTCCAAAAAAGCATATAGGCAATTTATCCACTGCATCATATTTTGGAATGAAATCATCTGGAGTTATGTTAGTAAAGCAGAGGTATATTGATAACTATTGTGTGTACATGCAACCCCTACCATCTGTAGAGGTTTTCACACAATCTGGGTTGCCAACATTAACACTGTCAACTGTGCTGAGACTTATACAACATTCATTCTATTTGTATAATATATTAAATTAGCATGTAGAATATTGATGTGCTATCACTCCTCACCTCCCTTTACTCAGTTTCCAATATTCTAGTGTTGGGGAACACTATCTGAAGGAGACTTACTGTGTACAAATTCTCTTGAAGTCATGTCTTATTCTTATGAGTTTGGCACTTTTATCATTCAACCTGCATATATCTGTTCAATGAAATTACTTCACACTCAATATATAGTTCATGAACAATACTTGTCAATACAGTATAACTCCTTAGTCTTAAAGATGACATAGACCTGTATTCTTTTTCTGCAAATAATCTAACATGTATTGATCTGGAGGTTATAGATATTAGATTTCCACCTTTTCAAGTTACATTATAATAAGTTTACTTTCCAAGCACAGCATATTTTTTCTATTTCCATATGATTGTACATATAGTTTTTACAATTAAGTGTTGTGATTCTTTGCTAGCCAGTGGATCTGGCAGCTGAGTCTGAAGAATCAGATGAGGAGGAGGGGCCTGGAGTGACATTAGAGTGAGAGGAAGGCTCTGAGGAGCTCCAAGACTTACAGTCAGATGAGGAGTCTGGCCCCTCTACTCGCGCTCAGGCTGAGACACAGCTGTGCTGGGAGCCTGAGTTGGACAGTGATGAAGAACAATTGGGACAAATCATGGATGCACGAATGTGCAGGAAAGAGAAGTGTGTAGGACAGAGGAATGCAATGGGGTGGCTCCAAAGGCAAAGGAGAAGGCATTAAGAAGCCATGCCTTGGCTGAATTATAAAAGGGAAGGTGTGGGAGGTGCTAGTTGCCAACTGTTTGAGTTGAGGATCAAGTTTCTGTGGACTGTGTTTGTTTGCCTTGGACATTGACTCAGGTTTGTGAGAATAAAAGGGATTGTTTTTTTCTTGCAGTTCCTGCCTGTTTCTTGGAAGAGGGGTTTCTCCTTGTGAGTATAACAAGGACTCATGTAGGTTAGGACAGAACATTAAGAGCATACTAATAAGAATGTGAATATGACATCTGTCATATATACTATTCTTCAAGGTGTACAGGTGATGCAATATATAATTGGATTATTTAGTAAAATATATTACTGAGAAAGAGGTTTCTGATTAATCCAGAAAAGTCACATCTTGTATCTAAATGAACAATATAACTGCATTTTTTATTCATTTCAATGAAATTGGAAATAAACAGATCTTTATGTTGATGCCTGACCACCAATAGATTGATTTTTTCCCCTTCTGGTAAAAGACTAATGACATTCTTTTTCCATTCTCACATTATGATCATTTCTGAACTGAAGTCAAGTACACTGCTTGAAGGAAACACTATACTTCCACCCTCCCATACTATGGTGGTAATATTGGAATTTTGGATTACTGGATGGATTTTACGTATCTATCTCTCTTGGAGACAAGAATGAGTGTTGATCTGAATCATAAACACCACTTAGACACTGGCATCACTTTTATTTAGGACTTCTTTCCTCTTTCTTCCCATTATTTATATAATCAACAAATACTGACTTCCAGATTCATCAATGCTTTGCCTGGGAGGCAATGGGTAAGGGAAAGATTGCACTATTATGTTCTTTCAATCTTGCACTAAACCAGTAAGGCCACAGAATTAAAGCATATACTGTACTACCAACTGAGCAGCCTAGTACTGTTGAACAATTAATGCACCAGCTGCTGGTTGTTTCTTTCATTCTGTGAAAGATGTAAATGGCAATCTCTTTGTGTCTTATTGTGCTACACAAGCAGATTTGCCTTTGTGGCAGGGGATCATTTGCATGTAACTTGATCAGGGTTGTGTAAATGATGAAAATATGAAAACAACTCTACCACTCTTGGTATTTCTCAAGGACTATCTGTATAGTGATTTAGAAAGAAGGGGGGTGAGCCCATCTTAACCCAAAATGGCTGGTGACCTCCTCTCTATTCCCACCTGGTCACCTGATTTCACCTCTGAAGAAATAGGTTTAACACCTATCATGTTTTAAATACAAAATTACTGTCACTGGATTCTGTCAGCCTAGGGCAGGGGTGTCAAACTTGCAACGTCACATGACGTGTCATGATGTATCACAACTTTTTTTCCATTGTTGGCAATGGGGTGGGTGCAGTTTCGCCATGATGCATCTGGCCCATGGGCTGGCAATTTGACACTCCTGGCTTAGGGAAAAGCAACTCTGTAGTTATGTGGCAGAAAACTGGAATTGCCGGGGTATTTCTATACCATAACTAGGTGAAAATTCAGGAAAGAGATGATATGATAAGAGATGCACTGGATCACCAACATTAGCAAAATTTGGTGGTCTTGAAAATAGCTTGAGTTGAGGAAATTTGTTCTGTCCTATTTCTAAATGATAAATTAGAATTCTGGTGGCCAATATGCTAACACTGCATTTTACTGTGAAAAACAACAATTACTTGAGGAGAGTTTTGATTTAGTTGGGTCTTCTCATTTGTTTCCCTCTTTTTGTGGTTGTATTTTCTTTTCTACAACCATACCAGTTTTGATCACAATCGAAATTACTGAATCTTTAGCAACTGAGTAAGATTCAAGTTCCCCCTTTGAAACAGAAAAAGAAAAAAGAAAACTCCTGCATAAGGGCATTTTCACAGTGATATGAATAAATCCTGTTAGCATGTAGTGCAGCTTGTGGTAAATGTTAATACTCTAGAAAAAAACCCAAAGACAACTTTTGTGTTTGCAGGATTGAGGCATTAAGCGGAGACACATTGTATAAGCAAGCTTCCTTTATTGATCTCTTCATACAACCAACAACCAGCAAAAGATGCGCAGGCCTTTTATAATGTCCAAAACCCAGACAGTGTCAGTCAATATAAATCCGGCTGTTTTCACACTTGTGCATGTGCTCAAGGCTGGCGACAGCCAATCTGGTCCTGGGCAGCTTTTGGTCTGCCTGGGACCATTTACAACATTTCTGAGCCTGCTGAATGCTTCAGCAGGCTCAGGACCCCTCCCCCCTAGATAAAACAATATACCTTATGATGTAACAGCACAGGTACATATGTTCAAGGAACTGGGGGTTAGTGGAAATCATAATTGCCTGTACACAGGCAGAGCACTCTTACATTAATGATTCTTATAAAAAATACAACAAATAATAAGTTGAAAATAACACTCCTTCACTGAGTATTTGTTCTGCATCTTGTTTAAGGACTAGTAAGGTTCCCTTAGAATTGACAGAAGCCTCACATAGTCCTCAAGATGTTTAAGTGGCCCCTTGGCCTGCTGTGACCTTCTAATGGCCGGTGAATGTGCCTGGCCTGCCAGCTCACCTGCCAGGCTAGGCAGACCAGGAGTTTGATGCCCCAAGGATCCAGGTGACCCACCCAGCTGCTGACTGGCTGGACCCTCTAAGCCCAAACCAGAGTTCCTTGGGGGGGTGGAATTTCCTAGGTCTCGTGGTGGGGTGGTATTCCCCAAGTCCACAATGGACTCCTCCTGGGAGCACTGTATCTCAAGCCCAAGACCAGCAGCTGGAGTGGCCTGAGTGGTGGAAGTGCCCCAGTACCCCATAGCCCCTGTGTATGGGCCAAAGATGCCAGAGTCAGGAACTGCCTCCATGGCAAACCCCCTTTTTGGAGACTCCTTGTTTGCAGTACTTGCGGAAGCCTGGTATGACCCCCAATCTGGAGCAATAACTGAATCCTGTGAATGTCCCCATTCTGCCACGGGAACATGTACTGTAGCATGTGAACCCCCGCTGGAGCTGGAAGACTGTGGTCCAAAATTAGGATTAAGGTCCTCCTCCCCCCTGAGAGCAGAGCCAGGAGCGGAAGAGTTTCTGGGAAGCCTCCAGTGCAGTTGGTCTATGTGTCATCGGATGATGCGCCCATCGTCCAAGGCCACTTTGTATGACAGCGGCCCAAAGATCTTGCATACCACTGTGTTGTGATAAATGTCCATTTCTCCTTTAAGAAATCCTTCTCTGCCTGGATGGGCTTCTCTCTCCCTCCCTTACAGGCTGTCAGCTGATAGCTGTACTAAGGGGGTGGAGGAGAAAGCAGGAAAAGTTTCGTTTCTTGAAAAAGACGTCATGCTTTCAAAGTGTATGTTTTAACTATCTGTGTAATGTAATTGGCTGTAAATCAGTGAGCTGACAATTTGTGGGAAGGAACCTTTAATGTGCAATAAAAGTTGAGGCCGGGCTTCAGCCAAGGCTTCCATCCCGACAGAAACTCAAGTCTCTGTCATTAATCATGGTTGCCGGGACGCCACGAACACACTCACGAACACACAAGTTATGACACCACTGCTATAACCCAGAGATGGCCAGGACCATAGTTCCTTGCCCAGACTGGGTCACCCACCTGTAGTCTCCTAGGTGCCCACAGCTGTGACACCTGTGATGCCACCCGGTCTGAGTGCAACCTGTCCAGTTTCGTAATGAGGCGGCGACCCCAGTGGAGTTCTGCTGGGGTCTTCCCTGTGGCTGTGCAAGGTGTGGTGTGGTGTGCAAGAAGGAAATCAGCTAACCTGTGATGCCAGCTGCCATAAGTTAGTCTTTTGAGAGCATCTTTAGTAGTGCACACCATCCTCTCTACCTGGCCATTGGAAGATAGGTGGAATGGAGCAGAAGTCGCATGCTGGATCAAGTTGGCCTGAAGAAAAGCCTGGAACTCAAAAGAGGTAAATTGGGGGCCATTATCTGAAACCAGGACATCTGGAAGTCCATGTGAGGCGAAGATCCTGCTCAACACCTGGATGGTCTTGGTAGTAGTAGTGGAGGAAACAGGAACAACCTCTAGCCACTTGGAATGGCTGTCAACGAGGAGAAGGAAGAATTGCCCGTGAAAGGACCCAGCGTAATCTATACGTACCCTTGACCAAGGGGCTTGTGTTTCCTCCCACCTATGTACTGGGGCCTGAGGCATTTCAGGCCTTGACTGTTGGCACACTTGGCACCCATGCACCTGAGCCTTAATGGCTTTATTGAGCCCAGGCTACCAGAGATGGCTGCATGCAAGCGCTTTCATCCGTACTATGCCTGGATGTCCCTCATGCAGAGAGAGCAAGATTCTAGATCTCAATGAGGCTGGGATGACTACCCTACTACCCTACAACAGGCACCCTTTGAAAGTGGAAAGCTCGTGCTTCCTTTGCCAGAAGCTTTGAAACTCAGTACTTGGACACGTGTCAGGCCATCCTGACACACCCATGTCAGCACGTATGTAAGCGTGTGATCAGTGGAAGTCTCTGCAGCCTCATCCCTAGCATTGAGGGGAGATTCAGGCAACTCCTGAATGGAAAGAATGTTAATAGCAGGAGCAAGATCTACCACTATCTGTTTTAGAGGTAATCTGCTGAGGCCATTTGCATGGCCCATTTATTTTCCAGGTTTGTGAATTAAAGTGTATTCATATGCAAACAGGAAAATAGACCATCTCAGCATACGTGGGGAAATAATGTGTGGTGTTTGTTTGTGGTAAACAAACCCAACAAAGGCTTATAGTCTGTGTAGACTGTGAAGTGACTGCCATATAAGAAATCATGAAATTTCTTTATGCCAGCCACTATGGCCAAGGCTTCTTTGTCAATCTGAGCGTAATTACGCTCTGCAGATGACAGAGTCCTGGAATAGTAGGCCACAGGGACTTGGGTCTCATCAGCCTTCAGGTGGCTAAGTACTGCTCCCACCCCATAAGGGGATGCATCACAAGCGATACATACAGGCAGCTTCTCATTAAAACGTGCTAATACAGCATTTGAAGAAAGCAAGGCCTTAACCACATTGAAACTCCTTTCATGGACCTTAGTCCACTGCCATGGTTATGAGGGAGGCCAGAATGTGGCTTACCACAGGCATTGGATATGCATGCTGTTGCAGTGCTTTGTTTAATGTACATTTATAGTCCGCACAAATTCGGACTTCTCCATTAGCCTTTAGAGGTGTTAAAATAGGGGTTTCCCATGGGCTAGAGTCCCCAGGTTCTAAGATGCCCTGCTGGACCAGCTTGTGCAACTCTGCATCAATTTTGCATTTGAGAGCAAAAAGCACCCTTCTAGGCTTAATCCTAATAGGTGTGATAGCTGGGTCTAAGTGTAGGGCAATGGGAGGCCCTTTGTATGAACCAAGCTCTGTGCTAAACACATCAGCAAACTCCTTGCAGACTTCTGCAAGGCCTAACGTTTGCAAGCTGTGAAGCCCAGTTACTTGGATTCGAAGGGCCTCGAACCAATCAAGTCCAATGAGACTTGTATGATCACCCCTAACTACTACCACGTCTAGTAGGCCTTCAAAAGCCTTACGCTGCACTTTGAGCATAGCCTCTCCCTTCACGCTGACTCTGGAATTCTGGAAGTCAGTGAGAATTAAGTTCGATGGCCTGAGTTGACTTGAAGACACATAGCAGAGTTGCTGCTTTAAGACCGTCTTCCCTTATCTGATTGACCCTGAAATAGTTTTCCACCCACGCCATGTACGAGTTCCAGCACTCTGGGTGGGACACATCAAAATCAGATAACCAGCCAATCTTAAACATCTTAAGCCTCACAGTCTTGTTAATGGCTTCGCTGCAAGCCTTGTCTTGGGGGAAGGGGTCCGTTTGCTGAGCTCACCTCCAGCGATGCTGTACTGGCAGGCTGAGTTGCTATGCTGGACGCCGACTTCCCAAGCTTCAGGACCTTCTGTGAGTCCTAAATTCTTTTGTAGATCTTCCTCTTGCCTGCAGCGATCCCACCTTCATCGCCAGTTTTGTGTTTGCAGGGTTGAGGCATTAAGCGGAGACACATTGTATAAGCAAGCTTCCTTTATTGATCTCTTCATACAACCAACAACCAGCAAAAGATGCGCAGGCCTTTTATAATGTCCAAAACCCGGACAGTGTCAGCCAATAGAAATCTGACTGTTTTCTCGCCTTGTGCATGTGCTCAAGGCTGGCGACAGCCAGTCTGGTCCCGGGCAGCTTTTGGTCTGCTCCGGACCATTTGCAACTTTCTTAGCCTGCTGAATGCTTCATCAGGCTTGGGACAAAACAACAACCATTTTCAAAGGATCAGTCAATATATACTACATCTTGATGAATGTGACTCTTTTACTTCTAAAAATATTTATTATTTATTAAAAAAATAAATAATGCCCTATTTTCAAGAGGATCTTATACACAACTAATAAAAGTGGGGGGGGACTTCAAACCAGTAAACTAATCACAATAGATGAGTTTCATAACATAATACAATCAAGTAGGCCACCATTTGGGCTTAGTATGTTATGTACACCTGAATCTAATCTTACAGTGTATTCCTGTTAGGTAATCTGGGACACAGGTTTAAATATTCTTTATTTTCAAGGAAGATTCATAAACATCCCCATAGTTCCCTATAATATGGTGTTATTTATCTTGATAGGTTACAGTTTCAAACTTTTCTGGAAAGCAAAGCCTATATCCAATTTTCAGATAACAAACTACAAGTAGTTCTCACTTATTTATCTTAATTGGGACTGGCAACTCTGTTGCTAAATAACTTAGTCATAAAGTGAAACATAATGTGAAAATCCCATTTACAATGTCATTAAATGTGGTTGTAATCATTAAATGAATCACTGCTGATTACTAAGCATGAAGTCACATAGCACAATTTCCTGTTAGCTTCCCCACTGACTTTGCTTGTTGAAAGCCAGCTGTGTAGGTCACAAATGGTGGTCACATTACATGGGTCACTGAAACCACTGTAAACATATGCTGGTTTCCAAGTGCCTGAATTGCAATCACATGACCATTGGGACCCTGTGACAGCCACAACTGTAAGGACTGGTCATAAGTTTCTTTCTTCAGCACTGTTGTAACTTTGAATAGTTACTGAATAAGTAGTTGCTAAGTAAGATTACCTGTGCAGGAATAGATTTATTGATACTATGTGTCAATAAATTCCCATAGAGAAATTGTTCATCTGTCAGCCCTTGCAGGTAAATCAGACAGGAAATACAACTGGATGAACTAATTCTACTTTATTGTAAGGCTACAATAACAAATTTTTGCAAGTCTGAAAGTACAAACTCCCTGCCACCATTTTAACTGCTTGATCAGAAAAGGAAACTAAAGGAGCACATCCTCCTTTAGTTTCCTTTTCTGAAAGTTAAACCACTTAGGTCTCCTACCTCTTGTCTGATTATTTCCTAAGCACCATCCCTTCCCTTTCCTAAGCAGCATCACTTCCCCATATTCCATTCCATATGGTTTCTTTGTCCACAAACCTGATGAACAATTTTGGAAGGGCATTTGATTGCAGCTCTTGCTGGAAGTGCAGTTTTCAGTATTCCCAGTCTGCATGACAGTTTTATAGGCCAAACAACAAACCCACCATTCTAAGAATTCAAACATTTAGCAGTTTTAATTTGTTATAGTTGAACTCTCTATTGCAGGTACTTTAATCTTTACATTTATATTTTGTACGTATATAGGAAAGGGAATTTGCTATAATGTGATGTTGTTTTCGGTCATATTTATTTAATGAAATAATTAAACTTATACTTTACTATGGTACATGTATGCAATGTCCAAGGTTATTGTTAGAAGCTGCATTTGGGATAGTCATAACTGGGGGGGAAAAGGCTGTTCAGTCAGAGAGGACAGCTTCTTGCCCTTTTACCTCTTATTTACTCACGAGTAACTTTTTTTCTGGTCTTGGAAAGAAGAAACTTAGGTTTGTCTCTTTTTCCTTTTTCTCTTTGGGTTGCTAATTTTAAGCAAAACATTTTTTCCCCTTTCCTGCCTTTTCTTAGCCATTGACATGAGAAGGATCTTTTCTCCTTCAGTATTGGTATCATGCATCTACAGTATACATTCTTACTTTTATATCTCTGCTCACATATGTTTCTTCATCTTTATTTCTTGGAAAACTTCCTAAGAGTGAGGACAATTAACCAGCTTTCCTTCAGAAATCATGGTCACTCCATCACTGGAGGTTTTTAAGAAGAGACTAGATAGTCACTTGTCTGAAATGGTATTGGTTCTCCTGTTGAGTGGAGGGCTGGACTAGAAGACCTCCAAGGTCCCTTCCAGCTTTCTATTCTATTCTATTCTATTCTATTCTATTCTATTCTATTCTATTCTATTCTATTCTATTCTATTCTATTCTATTCTATTCTATTCTATTCTAGTCTTTACTTGGCATCTCTGGAAATCATGTTTCTTGGGATCTTTTAGACAGCAACTAGTTATAGACTAGAGCTCTCCAACATTGTTTGAACTCCTTACTTCCCCCAGCAACTTCTTATCACTTCCATCATATGTGTGCCATTTAAATAATTTTCAATTCTGGCACAACATTATAGGTTACATAAAATAAGTCTTTTAGAATCTCCAGGACCCACAGGGCCCATATCTTAATTTATATTTTTTTATATATTTATATTTTATATTTATCTTTCATTACATACATACAACTATGGCAAGAAAGATTGTAAAATGAGGCAAAAATCACTTAACAACAGAAATTTTGGGCTCAATTGTGGTCATAAATTGAGGACTACCTGTAGTTACCCAGTTTTCACATTGGCCAAGCCCATAGTAAGTCATGCTTAAGTTTGCAAAATAATTGCCATCAATTTCTTTTTTTTATTAATTATTTTTATTATATTTTATAAAGTTTTGACACATTTTAACACAGAAATATAATAACTCAACTGATAACAAACAATAACAAATTTAACAAACAATACAAGTAGCTGCTCAGAACCCCCCCCCACCACATCCTCCTACACCCTAACCCCTAACCTTCAATCCACCTTCCTCACCCTCCAATGCGGTGTCTAGAGTTTTCCCGAGCGCCCTAAAAAAAAGAGAAAAAATCTACTCCCTTAATATCCCCAACTACAGTTGAGAAACATAATCTATACTTATTATCTCCCTCCCCCCTCCCCCCCAGGCTTCCCGGAGTGAATACAGAGTAAAAATGCAAGAAACCCCGCTAATCTACTATTTAGTAACTATTTATCTATATATCATATCTAATTCTTTCAATTGATATTTCTTTTGCATATAATCAATCCATTTTTTCCAGTCCATCAAAAATGTTTCATTTGAGTGGTTCTTCAAATACGCCGATATCTTAGCCATCTCCACCAGATGGGTAACTTTTAATGTCCATTCTTCAATAGATGGTATTTCAGATGACTTCCAATATTGACCCACCAACAGTCTTGCAGCCGTAGTCAAGTTCAAGATCAACTTAGTCTCTATGGTGGAACAGTCCTTTGTTATACCCAACAAAAATAACTGTGGTACAAACTCAATACGCTTTTTCAAAATATTTTGAAGAATCCACCATATTTTTATCCAAAAAGCCTTAATTTTTTTACATGACCACCAAATGTGAAAATAAGTAGCGTCCATAGATTCGCATCTCCAACATTTGGGTTTCAGATTTGGGTACATAAGCGATAATTTTTTTGGGTCTAAATGCCATCTATAAAACATTTTATAAAAATTCTCTCTTAAATGCTGAGCTTGTGTAAATTTAACATTTTTCACCCATATTTTTTTCCAAGTTTCCATCATAATTGAATGTCCAAAATTCCCTTCCCACTTAATCATACAATCTTTAACTAGTTCCTTTCCAGAATCAATTTCAATTAAAGCATCATATATTCTTTTAATATGCATCGCTCTTTGATCTCTAATTTGTATAATTAGTTTTTCATCCTTTAAAGAAAAACCCATCTTAACATCTTTTTGCCATCTGGCTTGAAGTTGTGCATGATGATACCAATTATGAGCTATACCTTCCTCCCTTAATCTATCTAGTGATTTCAGTTCTAGGCTATTCCCATCTTTATTCAAAAGTTTATCATAGGGCTCCACGTCTTGAATTTGTTGTATACATACACTCTGTATTGCATGTCTGGGAACAGTCCATAAAGGAATTTTACCATTTAACTTATAATAATACTTTTTCCAGACACGCATCACAGAGTTTCTTAATATATGCTCTTTAAAGCCCCTATCCAATTTTTTATCATAAACTAAATAGGCGTGGAACCCATACACTAACCCATATCCTTCTATATTCAGTATTCTTTCATTTGTTAAATTAATCCAATCACTTATTGCCACTAGAACTGCTGCATAATAATATAATTTGAGATTAGGCACTTTCATTCCACCTCTCTCTCTTGTATCTTGAATGATTTTAAGTTTAACCCTTGGTTTCTTGCCATCCCAAATAAAGTTGTTTATACCTTTCTGCCATTCATCAAGATTCCCATCCTTTTTAAGTATTGGCAACATTTGAAATAGAAATAAAAATTTCGGTAATACATTCATTTTAATAGCGGCTATCCTACCCAAGATAGATAGTTGTAGTTTTTTCCAATTCTCCATTTCTTTTTGCACTTTACTCCATAAGAACTCATAATTATTCTTATATAATTTACCATTTGAGGCTTCTATATAAATTCCTAAATATTTAACTTTTTTAACTATCTCACATTCCGTTATTCTTTCCAAATCTTGTTTTAATTTATTATCAAAATTTTTAACCAACATCTTTGTCTTGGATAAATTTAATTTAAAACCTGATACTTTTCCGTAATTTCGAATAATTTCCATCAAACTCTGAACCGATTGCATTGGCTGAGTCAATGTCACAAGTAAATCATCTGCAAAGGCACATAATCTATAATCATGTTTTCTAATTTGTACCCCCTTTAATTCCTCTGATGCTCTAATCCTATTCAATAAGACCTCTAAAGTTAAGACAAACAATAAAGGAGATAAGGGACAACCCTGTCTGATACCCTTTTCAATGTTGAACAAATCTGTTAATTGACCATTTACTATAATCTGTCCTGTTTGTTTCTGATATATAGCTGTTATGGAATTAATAAACTGGTCCCCCATTCCCATCCTTACCACAAGCCTTTGCAAAAATGTCCAATTCAATCTATCAAAAGCTTTTTCTGCATCTAAAAACATTAAAACAGCCGGCACTTGAATATGTTTATCCAAGTATTCCAGTATGTTAACAAGTTGTCTAACATTGGTTTTCATCTGTCTCCCTTGTAAAAAACCAGTCTGATCCGGGTGTATCCTCTGTGTCAAAACTGTCATTAATCTATTAGCCAATATTTTTGCAAAAATCTTGTAATCCGTATTTAACAATGAGATAGGTCTGAAATTTTCTACTTGAACATTATCTTTGCCCTCTTTAGGAATCAAACAAACATTAGCTGTTTTCCAGGAGGGTGGAACCCGACCACCCTCTTGTATATTCACAAATAACTCCCTCAAATGTTCGACCACTTCCTCCTGTAAACACTTATAATAAATCGTAGTAAAACCATCAGTTCCTGGAGATTTTCCCAATTTCAATTGCTTAATTGCGTCAATAATTTCTTCTGATCTAATCACAGCATTTAATCTATCTCTTTGTTCCAAAGTGATTTCCATAACATTTTGATTTTGTAAAAAGGCATCTACCTCTTGCTCTTGAACTTTTTCTTCAGCATACAATTTGGTATAGAACTCTAGAAAAGCCTTCTTAATAGCTTCCTGATGAAATACTTCTTGCCCCTTATATTCTACCTTCTCAATTAAACGGGATTTTTGTTTTTTCCTTAATGTATAAGCCAACCATCTGCCAGGTTTATTAGCATTAAAAAAAGTATTATGTTTAGCATATTGTATATTCCTGGCAACCTGGTCGGTCATCAAAATATCAAATTGTTTCCGTAAAACCTTTATCCCTTCTTTAATATTACTATCATCCGGTTTATCTATTAATAATAACTCTTTCTTTTTTATCTCCGCTTCTAAAACTCTTCTCTTTTCCTCTTGTTTACGTCTATGTCTTGCATTCAATTCAATTAAAATACCATGCATATGGGCCTTGCTAGAGTCCCACACCGTTTCTATTGGTAAGCCTATATTCAGATTTAACCTGAAAAATTCCTTGATAGCCTTTTTACATTCTTCCACATACATTTCATATTTAAACAAATTTTCATTAAGTCTCCAGGATCTGCGTATATATTGACCAGTCCTTAGTTCCATCATAACTGGGTTATGATCAGACAATACATTAGGTAAAATTTTAGCTTTCTTTAAACTTAACATAAAATCACTCGTAGTTAAGATAAAATCAATTCTAGAAAATGATTGATGTCTATCAGAGAAAAAAGTAAATTCTTGGTCCCTCCCATGTCTTTCTCTCCATATATCTAACAAATTAAAATCATCTTTGATATCAAAAAAAGATTTAGGCAATATTGAACGCGTTTGAGGAACAGGTAAGATCTTTTTCTTGTCCAAACCAGCATCAAGAACTCCATTCCAGTCCCCCATTAAAATACAAGATCTATAATCCAACTGTATTAGCTTTCTATGCAGTGATTTATAAAATATACCTTGTTTTTGGTTTGGAGCATATATACCCACCAACAAAACTTTCTTCCCATCCAATAAAATTTCTATAGCTAAAAATCTTCCATGAGTATCTGCTTCTATTAATTTAGCTTTTATATGATTTTTAACATAAATAACAATTCCATTTTTTTGTCTAAAGATGATGCCACAAAGTGTATACCCAATTTGTTATTAATCAAATATTTCTGGTCCAAGGTTCTAATATGAGTTTCTTGTAGACAGATTACGTCATTCTTGCATTGCTTCAAATAATGAAATATCTTCTTCCTTTTTTGTGGAGAATTTAAACCGTTGACATTCCATGTCAAATACTTATTTGACATGATCTTTTCGTGAAAGCTTCTGCAAGGCCGAAACTACCTCTTCCTTCCTCTTAGGCCTTGCTCCCATGGCTTCCAAAGATGTCAGATCAGCTTGCTTGGTTTGAATTGATTCACGTGCACACCTTGGATCTTTAGGCTTATCAGCTACCAAAGGTTGAAAAATATCAATTAACTGCACTGATTGTTCAACTGCTTTATCCATATCTGTCGAAGGAATTATTCGAGGTTGTTGAAATTCCGAAATTTGCAATGATTCTAAATCTTTGACCAAAATTGCCCTCTTAGATTTTGGGGAAGTAGATCTATCAACCATCAGTATATTGTCAAGGAAATCCTTTGCTTTGGCAACAGTAGTCAGACGATATCTATTATTTTTAAAAAACAAAGAAAGTCCAGTTGGAACCTCCCATCTATATTGTATCTCTCTTCTTTTAAGCTCCTCTGTCAAAAAAGCATAATCTTTCCTTAACCTCAGCATTTTGGGAGGTATCTCTTTCAAAACCAATACTTCTTGACCAGCAACACTCAGTTGTTTATTATAGGCTGTAGAAAGAACCCAATTTCTGTATTTTCTTGTATTAAAATATATCACAATATCTCTAGGCAAATTTCTTTGTGCTGCAATACGTGAGTTCATTCTAAACAACCGTTCAATCTGCCAGTCCACATTCTCAACTGAGTCATCCAAAAATTTTGATAGAGCTTCAATAACAATTTTTCTTAAATCCTCTTGGTTCCCATTTGAGGCTTCTCTAAGTCCCCTAATTCTAACCGCAAACTGCATCTGATGATATTGTGTCAAAGTAGCCTGATCTTGTACATCACTTTTAATTTCTTCTAATTTTTCTTCAAATTGCTGCTCAATATTCTCTAATTTCTCTTCAACACCGATGGTGTAATCCCAGACACCCTTAATAGCCTCCACAATGTCTTGTCTCATCTCCTGGTTAGATACTTCCGTCATAGCTTTAAAATCTTTTTTCTGTTCTGCCATCTTTTCCTCTAGTTTATAATCCATTTTATCCATTCTGTCCTTAAGTGAGGATAATGCAGCACTTACTGGGGATAATGCTACTGTTAAAGCAGTCTGTAAATCTTTAATTGTAATCATTTCTGAAGCAGGCTGTACAGGCTCTTGAGACTCTAAAGGAGCAGACTGTGATTTTACAAGCTGCCCTGGAGAGGGCATAGCCGCCTTAGCAACTGCTGCCTTATGTCTCGTTGTCATGATTAAAAGGAGAGAGGAAGAAAAAAGAAAAGAAATAGCTAAAAAAAATAAATAAAAAAATTGCCACTTCCTCCCTTTTGAATTTCTTTTAAAATCCAATTAAATCAATTTCTTTTAAAGTCCAGATAAATCAAATCCAAATAGTCACTCAAACTTCTCTTTAAAAATAGGAAAAAGATTTCACTTTCATTTTCCAGCGCAATCCACACTTTTCATTTTTCACTTTCACTAGGTAGAGAAAGCGATCGCCATTTTGAAAAAGTTTTGTTGATTCAAGAAAACTTATAAATACAAAGGCAGAAACAAAATAACAGTATACTTGCGATAATCAAAAGACTCCTGTATTCAATCCGTCTGTTTAAAGTCCTTGTTAGTCAATCTTAAAAGCAGAGGCGGTCGCGGCGTCTAATTCTGTCAGCCGACAGAAGCGTCTCTGGGCAGGAGCATTTCAAGTGCCTGGGGAGCACACCTTCTCTGCCCCTGAAAACTTGTTCCAGGGGTCTTGGAAGGGCTCAACCCGGCTCTTGAAGCTCTGCTCCCCTTCTTTGCCCGAAGAGGAGTTTTTTCGCTGCAACAAACAGCTGATGAGCGCTGTTGTTGACGGCTATACTGACTCAGAGAACGGAGCCTCACGTTAGAGACTCCAGCGACGCCGGCGGAGCCACCGGAAGCCCTCAATTGCCATCAATTTCTAACTGATTGGGGACTTCTAGTTTTTCTCAGATTTACAACCTCATAAACAGTTTCACAAACATTTTTGAACAACATATATTAAAATATAAAAAAGCCCAAGCATTTTCAAAATTAAAAACAGACTTCAAAAATAAAAATTTAGGGTAAAGACGCATACAACTATGAAAAATACAAAGAAAGCTGAGCAAATGGAAGGAATATAAAAGCAAATCACAGTTAAGATGCACAGCAAATAAGATGCAGCAAATAAACTTCAGATTTTAGTTAGCAATGAACCTGGTATTGAAAAAGCAAGATTTATCAGATAACCTTTTCAGCAGAGACAATGTGTTCATGCATGGGTCTGAAAGCACTTTCAGGATGCTTTTTATGTCTTTTAATTCTCCTCGGATTTCTTAATGAGCTAGCCCCACCTCTCATACCAAGATTTATAATTGATTTTTAATTAAAAAATCATCAAGCAGCACTTGACAAGCCATTTTCTACCTCAGTAAAACATTTTCTTGATTAAATTTTAAATATAGTCAATATCCTGTAAATCAGATATGGTCTCCGTTCTTCTTTCCATAGACACTTAATGCCTATGACAGATTTACTATCTGTCAGTAATGGCCATTTAACATATAGTGAAATGTATAACAACAATAGGATTCTAAATCAAACACTAATAAAGCTGCATCTATATTCAATAGGGCAGTTTGGTTTAGTGGTTAAAACACTGGGCTAGAAACCAGGAGATTGTGAATTCTAGTCCTGCCTTAGGCAAGAAAGCCAGCTGGGTGACTTTGCACCACTCTCTCTCAGTTCACCTCACCTCACAGAGTTGTTGTTATGGGGGAAAGGAGGAGGAAGGAGTATTAGGTATGGGGACCAACTTGAATTATTTAAAAAATAATATAGTCAGAATATAAATAAATCAGTAACTTTAAAATGTTATTGGGATGGCTGCTACTTGACTTCCCAAACTAAAAAAAAATGTCCTTAGATACCCCGGTGTAAGGATGAGATGAATGAGGCAGGAAGTAGAGATTGCCAAGCCAAAGGTGGCTATTGTATAAACATAGAAGTACTCAGTTCGAGGCCACCAAGCACCAATCAAGTATCTATTAATGTGGAAGGTAGTAAGTCATGCTCTTAATGCTCTGACAATAATGAAACTCCCTGACATATTTACATTAACAATAGGCAACTTCATTTTTGTCTGCCATAAAGATTCTAGTATAAATTAGATTGCATTGTAGTTTATAATCTAGTCAAGGTATGTTTGAAATTTTTCACCCAAGTCAAGACAAAGAATTGATCTAAGCCATAAAATATCAGGAAGACCCCTGTGTTAAGGTTCTGAGTAATAAACCCAATCAATCAGGACTCTGAGGCTCGATGTGTTCCTTTATTGGGTACATCATGTTGGCACACTCAGTTCAGAACCAACTATAAACAAATTCCCTTACATAGCATAATTAAAAGAATAAATGTTTCCCTTCCCCCCCCAAGTGTCATAGATCACATTGGCCAATTAATGCAATCGGCGGGCTCCTCAGGCATTGCCTCCATTGTCATCCAATACCTGTGGGAGATGACCTTGGGTTCCCATGAGAGCCATCTTCTGTTGTGTCTGGTACAGTGTAACTAAACCAAACCTCCTCCCACCCACTGTTTGTGTGGCAACTGAGAAATAAATGTGAATGGTTTCAGGCAGGGTCATTTAGAGGTTGATAGTCGGACACGCCTTAGAAAGAAAGGAACACCTTAAAAACACCAAACACACACAAGCATTAATTTTCCATTAACCACCCCGACCATCAATTTGTGGATCCTTTGGCTTCTAAGGATTTGGGTCATGAAATTTCTTAATTAGCCTGTCTGCCCTTATGTGCTGGGCTCTCAGCCACATAGCATCTGACAGTGGGTATCCCTTTCACTGAACTAAGTAATGCAATTTACTCTTATATAGTCTCGAATCCAGGATCTGTTTAATTTCATAGTGGGCTTTACCTCCTACTATTATAGGTCCTGGCCTCAAGCTTGATCTTGTTAACCATTTCAAAAAGCTGCTGTGAAAAACCAGGTATACTTTACCCAATAGGGGGGAAGTTTTAGTTGCACTGTGATGGGATTTATAATCTTCTCAATGGGGAATGGGCCTATGAACTTTGGTCCTAGCTTTTTACATGGCAACCTCAGTTTTAAATATTTTGTGGAGAGATAGATCTCCTTTTCATGGAACGGTATCTGAGGGGATCATTTCCTGTCTGCTTGCTCCTTTTGAATTACTGCTGCCTTAGCTAGTGCCTGCTTCATATTCCCCCACAGAGGGGGGCTCAGGCATTGGGACAAAGTCCACCCTGGTAGCTATGTTAAAAGGTGTAAGACCTGTGCTACTGTGTACTGCATTGTTGTAGGCTATCTCAGCGAAAGGCAGGAGGTCTGTCCAGTTAGCTTACTAATTGTTAATGTAGCACCTTAAATACTGTTCTATCATTGCATTAGCTTGTTATCCTGCCCCCCATTGGTATTTGGATGAGAAGTCGAGCTAAGCCTTTGTGAAGACCCAATCATCTTTACAAACTCCCTCCAAAATCTGGTGGTGAACTGGACCTTCCAATCTGAGATGATTCTCTTTGGTATTCAATGCAAGCAGTAGATGTATCTCAGGAACAACTTCGCTAGCCGATGGGCTAAGAGGAGAACAGGACAAACTATAAAATGAGCCTGCTTGGAGAATAAGTCAATTACTGTCCAGATCACTGTGTTCCCCCTTAGTTACTTGGGGGAAGTTCTACTATTAAGTCCATTGTTATCTCTTCCCAAGATTGAGATAGCTCAGCTACTGGCTGCAGCAATCCAAGGGGCTTTCCTGGCCTTTTTTTCATCACTGCATACATAAAACAGCTTTTCACATAGTTTTCAATGTCCTTTTTCATCTCTGGCCACCAAAATTGTCTTTTTGTCAGGTGTAGGGTTTTTAGAAATCCAAAATAATCAGCCTGCTTGGCATCATGGCTTCTCTGTAGGACTTGGACCCGTAGGGCATTGGGGACATACAGTTTAGTCCCTTTCCAGGCTAGTCCATCCCTGGATGTCAGGAGCTGCTGGTGGTCTCTAAACCAGGGATACAACTGCAGCTCGTATTTGAGTTTAGTTCCTCACTTGGGTTAGTTGACTGGCTACAAGTCTGTTGTCTAGTGGTTAGTTGGGCTGCTTTCTGGGGAATGGGGAAGATGGCATTGATTATCTCCTCCCTGTTACTCTTGTATTGTGTGTATTGTGGCATTCAGGACAAGGTGTCTGTGGGTATGTTTTTTCATCCAAGTAGGTGTTTCAACATGAAGTCAAATTGATTGAAGTACTGTGCCCACCGGAAAGTTTCCAAGGGGTCCTAAGCACCTCTGAGTTCTTATGATCAGTCCACACCTCGAATGGCAAGTTAATCCCTTCTAGGAAATGATGCCAGGTCAGTACTGTCCAGGGGACAGTGAAAGTCTCTTTTTCCCAGACTGTCTCTCCATGCCAGTGAGTTTTCAGAAGGTGTAGGTGTATGGTTGTAATTCCCCCTTGGCATTCCTTTGGAGTAGGATGGCCCCTATGGCCACGTCACTGGCATCAGCTTGGATCACAAAAGGCTTTTCGGGGTCAGGATGTTTTAGAACTGGTTCCTCTGTGAATAGTCTCTGTAGTCTCTTGAACACTCCTTGGCATTCTATTGTCCACTTCAATGACTGGTTTGATTGGAGCTTAGCCCCCCCCCATTTTCCTGTCTTCAGCAATTTGGTGATTGGTAAGGCAATTTGGGCAAAGGAGGAGATTAATTGCCTATAGAAATTGGTGAACCCCAGAAAGCTTTACAGTTGTTTACCGGTACATGGGGGTTGCCATTTTAGGATAGCTTTTACTTTCCCTGGATCCATTTCTATCCCCTAACTAAATACTCTGTATCCTAAATAATCCAAGTGGGTCTTGTGGAATTAGCACTTGGATAGTTTGGTATACAGTTTTGCTGCCACAATACTGAAGGAGAAAAGATCCTTCTCAGGTCAATGGCTAAGGAAAGGCAGGAGAGGAAAAAAAAATGTTTTGCCTAAAATTAGCAACCCAAAGACAAAAAGGAATAAGAGACAAACCTAAGTATCCTTTCTTCTTTCTGAGACCAGAAAGAAAAGTTACTGATGAGTAAACAAGAGGTAAAAGGCCAAGAAGCTGTTTTCCATGACTGGGGGATTCTGGGAGCTGGAGTCCACATATCTGAAAACTGCCAAGTTTGAGAAACTGAGAATTCCACCAGCTGCAGGTAACAGAAATGAATGGCAACTTGGGAGTACAAAGAAATCAAGAGCTTCAGTTGACAATGTTCAGTCAGCAGAGGAAAGAGAAACTGGCATCTTTATCCGTGCAGAAATTGCCAAATAAATCAACCTGGTAAAGACTGAGGATTGCCTGAAGATCACAAGGTACCAGGGAAGAGACATACGGCCTGAACCAGAGAAATGGAAGAGATTCAACCCAGAAGCAGTTGCAGGAGAGTGAAATACAGAATAACAGTGTTGGAAGGGATCTTGGAGGTCTTCTAGTCCAACCCCCTGCTCAAGCAGGAGACCCTATAGCATTCGGGATAAACGGCTGCCCAATTGCTTCTTTTAAAAAGTCCAGTAATGGAAAACCCACAAATTTAGAGGCAAGTTGTTCCACTCATTAATCATTCTCACTGACAAGATTTTTTTCTTTAATTCTAGGGTGGATTTATCTTTGTTAAGCTTCTATCCCTTACTTATTGCCCTGCTTTAAAAAATAGGTTGACTCTCTTCTCTCTGTGACAGCCCTTCAAATATTGAAAGATTGCTATCAGGTCACCCCTAGTCCTTCTTTTCATTAGACTAGACATTCCCAATTCCTGCAACCATTCATTGAACAGTTTAGCATCCAATCCCCTAATCATCTTTGTTGATCTACTCTGCAGTAGAGTCTTGACAGCTTTTTTGTATCAGGGTTATCAAAACTGGATGTAGTATTCCCAGTGTTGTCTTTCTGGTGCAGTATAAAGTAGTATTGACACTGACTCAACTGAGTCTTGAGGCTTTTTTTTTTTTTTTGGGAAAGTGATTAGGGACAGCTATTTTGTTTAAATAGCAGAGACATCACCCTGCCAACAAAAGTACGTATAGTCAAGGCCATAGTTTTTCCAGTTGCAATGTATGGCTGTGAAAGTTGTATCATAAGAAAGGCTGAGCACCAAAGAATTGAGGCCTTTGAACTATGGTGCTGGAAAAGACTCCTGCGAGTCCCTGGACCGCAAGGCGATCAACCGGTCAATCCTAGAGGAGATCAACCCTGACTGCTCTTTAGAAGGCCAGATCCTGAAGTTGAAACTCAAGTACTTTGGCCACCTAATGAGAAGGAATGACTTGCTGGAGAAGAGCCTAATGCTGGGAAATATTGAGGGCAATAGAAGAAGGGGATGACAGAGAAATGAGGTGGCTGGATGGAGTCACTGAAGCAGTAGGCGTGAGCTTAAATGGACTCCAAAAGATGGTAGAGAACAGGAGGACCTGGAGGAATGTTGTCCATGGGGTCGCGATGGGTCAGACATGACTTCGCAACTAACAACATTTTGTTTAAATATGCTCTGTATCTTTAAGACTGCTTAGCCAGTTTTGCATTAGTAAGAGAATGAATTGCTAGTTCAGAGCAAGTCTCTCTAGAGCCTAAAGCAGGAATTTGTCCTATTGATTTCAATAGCTTAGTGTTGTTTAAATTTATTCCCATAGCTCTGTAATACACTGTCTATATGGTAGCTGTTTCTTTTTTTTTTGCAAATGGTGAAGCTATTTTTGCTTGTTCATACCTAGAGTCTTGATTTAGAAAAACCATATATATATATAGAAGGTTGGAAATTTGATTCCAGGTTTTTGTTTGAAGCAAAATGGAAAAATACTGGAAATTTTAAAGTCTCGGGAAAACTAGCTTCTAGAACCGTGACAGCCTCTGCTTTAATACTTTTGTTTCTAACTTCCAACTGTCCAAAAAAGCATACTTTGCCAAATACTTTGCCAATCTCTAGTTTAATGAAGACAGTTTGCTCTAACATATCCAAACTTTTGTCTTCTGTTGCCACACTGGTGTCCATAGTTCTTCTGCCAGATGCAGCTGTCTCACTTTACCTAGGGGAAAGGAATGTCCCTGAGCAATAGTTAATTTCTCATAATTGCATTGCTTCTATTTGTTTTTCAGCTATAGCATCAGAATTCAAGGAATGATGGAAGAATTAATATTTTGATGCATTCAGTTGAATTATCTATTTCTTCTGTGTTACAATTTAGTTTGCAGCTCAAAAACTGAACAAAGCAATATTCTATTTTTGTTTTTTTAAAAATGGGCACTGTAAGATAATATATTATGAATTCAGAGAAAAATACAATCAATCAATCAGAATAGAGCTGGAAGGGAACTTGGAGGTCTTCTAGTCCAACCCCCTGCTCAAGCAGGAGACTCTATGCCATTTCAGACAGGTGGTTGTCCAGTCTTTTTTAAAAAAACTTTCAGTGATGAAGCACCTACAGCTTCTGAAAGCAAGCTGTTCCACTGGTTAATTGTTTTCACTGTTAGGAAGTTTCTCCTTAATTCGAGGTTGCATCTCTCCTTGATTAGTTTCCATCCATTGTTCCATTAATTCCAGGTTGTTTCTTTCCTTGATTAGTTTCCATCCATGTTTTCTGGTCTTGCCTTCTGGTACTTTGGAAAGTGGCAGCCTCTCAAATACTGGAATATTACTATCATGTTACTGTAGTCCTTCTTTTCTCTAGACTAGCCATACCCAATTCCTGCAACTGTTCTTCACATGTTTTTGTGTCCAGGTCTTTAATCATCTTAGTTATTCTTCTTTGCACTTTTTCCAAAATCTCAACATCTTTTTTGTAATGTGGTGACCAAAATTGGATGCAGTATTCCAGGTGTGTTCTTACTAAGGCTTTATAAAGTGGTACTAATACATCACATGATTTTGATTCTATGCCTCTGTTTATGCAACCAAGGATTGTATTAGCTTTTTTGGCTGTTGCCATACACTGGTGGCTCATGTTTAAGTGATCGTCCACTATGACTCCAAGATCCCTCTCACAGTTATACATTTACAATTTAGTAATACATTTGGAAATCTATGTTTAGTGAACAATACTTTCAATATTATTTATCTTATCTAGGTCATTAGTAATATAAAATTTCTGCCAGTAATGGCAGAAATTACATAGCAAAAGCAAAAAATATTGTCAAATATTGGACGTTGTTGCATGTCACCTAATAGCTATTTTCCAACTCTGAGTTCAAGTTTCCTTAAGTATATTTTTGCAAAAATTCTTGAATAGTTCAATATGTCCAAAAATAAATTTTTAGCATTTTACAAAGTCATGGAATAGAATTTTGAGAGTCCACCTCTTTTCAGCATTGTTTGACAGCTGATGACATGACACCCAAGAGGAAAAACTTGAGGCTACTTTCATACAACTTTTTTAAAATGCCTTTGGGCCTTTCTTGGCAGTTCTGCGTGACACCGGTGAATTAAATTAATGCAGGAAACAAAATAGAATAGGGACATTTAAAACGGATTGTTTATTCTACCCCACCTTGGATTTATATTTGCAATTCATACTCTCAAAGTACAAAAGGCTGTTATGTGTGAAAAGGAAAAAGTATTCTGCAGTTAGAATGGAGTGACATTTCTTTTCTAGCTGTCTGATTAAATTTCTCAAAAAGTATTCCAAAAGTGCTGTACTTTCGTTAAATTTCATGGAAGTTAACAAGACTTGCTTACAAAAATTTCCAGCTGAGCTTGAGGTGGGGGTGGAAGAAAAGAGAATAAATAATTATTGTTCCTCCCCATAGCAAGGAAACAAAAGAACTATCTTTTTATTTGAAAGCATAGAAGAAAGAGAACTTTCTCCATCAGTAGTTCAGTGATCACTTCTCATATATTAGTTATGATATCTCACAGTATGCAAATAGCGGTTTCATCCATCTGTATATCTTTCCTTAATACACTTTTAAATGTTTAACATCAGTATTGTTTGGTTGACCAAGTAAGAGATAAAACTACAATGATCTGATGACAATTCTACAAAATTGACTTTTAGAAGGGTATTAGTCAGAAAAATACACAAATATGCTCTCATTTTTTAACAGCTATGCCATAGAAAAATGCAGTAGATTGAAAATTAGTTTCTCTTGCTTCCAACATTCTAATTTAGAATGATACTAGAAGGTGACAGACTGTTCCTGCTTTAAATTTCCATAATTACTTTTTGATGCATGTGTAAGAATGAAGCTGATGAGGCAAGAGCATAGGCTAGAGAGCACCTAGAGAATATAGGTGAGGTACCTCCTGAGGCTAAACACCCATTGATCTGGAGAGGCAGGTGAAAAACCCAGGAGGGCCACAGTGCTTTACATTCTCAATAGTTCAAAAGAAGGGAGAAGGAATAGCACTGGAACTTCCACCCTTGAGGGGAAGGGAGCAAATACTTTCTACGACTCCTAAGAAAATGGCCAAGGATCTGTTCACTTGGAAAAAAAGTGAAAGGAAGCTGAACCTGAAATGTAAGATTTGAAGGTTTTATTTTTGTGTACAATAATAGTCAAAACTTCTGTGTGGTAGCTTTCTATCTAGTGACCCAATTCCTGTATAAAGGGATAAATGTCTACAGAGCCATAATTTTGTCTGAGCTTGTTGGGATAGTTTAAATCAGGGGTGTCAAACTGGCAGCCCGTGGGCTGGATGTCTCATGTGCAGGCCACACCCACCCCAGCTCTGCAAAGGCAAAAAAGTCATGATTCATCACAATACGTCACACGACACAACCGTCATGTGACTGTAAAAGTATACAAGGCCTGAGTTATATAGTTTTGACCAGCTTCTTCATCAACAATTTCCTATCCTAGATGTTGGATGTATCTATGCTCATGAGGTAAACCATAACTTTTATCTGCATAAAGAATACAATATCAATTTTACCCGAAGGTTCAAATTGTAAACTTGCAACTTGGCAAATATTAATTATTTGCTGATTAACAAATAAGCTGATTTGTTTATTGAAGAAATTGGTACATGTAAGTAGAAGTCAGATATGTTTGCATGTGTGTGTTATTTATTGACATTTATAAGCTACCTCAATTCTGAAATACCTCATGAAGTGAACTGCAAAAGCAAAATTTCAATAAAACCAAAAAAAGGTCTATGTTATCTAATTTATGACATTTGAAAGCCTTGGTATTATATCCCCATTAAAATAAATGGAATGTTTTTCTAGGCCAGCATGACAGGATATCATGGCAAGGTTGATCTCAAAACTTTCAGGCCTCCTAGAATCAACACTTCAGAGTCATATCAAGATCAGTGTCCAATATTTTGTTTAATGCTTGGGTTCACAATTTCCTTTGTGACTGGGTAAATGTGTGGTATTTTATAAGGGGCAAGGAACATTTTTTGTACAATGAATTGTATTTTCGGCTATTGAGTTATGTGTCTGTAAAGAGATAACCTGGCAGAATGGTATTTGCCCAGAAGGTAATGGCTACAAAGAGGGGGAATATGCCAGGTAAGGGAAACTGGAATATAAGGTTATTGGGAGAATAAAAACTCTGGATTGAAGTCTTGTAGGTCCATTTTTTATTCATCTGCATTGGCTTGTGTCAAGCCCCGTGGGCTCGACATATATGGGAGGGGAGGGAAATGACAGCTCCAGAGGGATGCTGCCTCGCCACCAGAAGCCAGCGGGCTGAGCAAGGCAGCATGGAGGCACCTACCGGGCAGTGCAGGAGGCTCCAGCATCACCAGTGAGCAAGGCCTGCTGGCTAGCGGACCAGCTCCACACCCCGACGACCATCTGGACTGGTTTCCATGGTTCCAGCCCAGGGACACCAGCCTCGCAGAAGGCAGTTTGGCAACGCTGCTGGGGGTGGGGGGTCCTTGCAGCCCACAACTCGAGCCTGGGGTCTCCCTGTGGCCTGCGGCTTGGGACCGGGGATGCTGGTGGCACATGACCCAGACTGTCAGTGTTGCCATGGAGCCACCCCCTGCAGTGCCAGCTGATGCAGCATGCTTCCAGAAGTGAAAGGAGGGTCTGGCGAAGCCACTGCAGGGCAGGGATGGCCCTGTGGTCTGGAACGAGAGATGCTGGGTGGCATGCATGTACTGGATGGCAGCAGGAGGGAAGCAGGGCCTTGGCTTGTTCTTATGCTCAATGTTGATTGTTTTAATAAAAGATTTTTTATTAAAAAAAAAGACTGTTCACTGGATGCTGGCCTGTTGACTGGGGGTGGAGCTGAGGGGTGGGGAGACTATGTAAAGCACTGGGAGCAGATCACTCCCAGCGCTGACTTTTTCTTCTGCTTGGAATAAACTGCATGTCTACCCGTTCCTGTCTACAAGTCTCTCTTCAAGGACTGTAAAGGACGCATGACAGCTTGTTTGTATTCCCCACACAATGAACAACAGTTATATAGAAAATCTTCATACCAATTAAATAATCTTATGTACACTGGAAGAAATAAAGTATGCAGTTGCAGTATTCAAAAAAAGAATTTATACACTGCATTTCCAGATTGTGATGCTTAAGGCAATATATCATACTTCAAAAGAGTATTTTTGTGATGCCAGGTTTTTCTGTAGAATTAGTCAGATATAGTCCCCAGTATATCAGACTTCTGTAAACTATAAATTCTAATGTATATACATTAAAAGACTTTGAGTGAGGTCATGATGCTCATTTGTGCTGGTATTTGCCCTTTTAAAAAAGATCCAGCTATTGATGTAGTCCTATTTTATAGCCATCATTAAAAAGAAGAAATCTAAAAAAGAGAAACCCTGCTCAGAAGGGATATTGTCCATTGGTGTTTTCTATTTCATATACACCTATACACCCATATATGTACACACACATTTTCATTCAATGTCAACATAACACACATAAACTCATTGTCTGTGATCACATCTCAAATTATATCCAGCACTGTGCATGGTTTAGCATTCAACAATAAAATTGAAATAGTAATTCATAAACGAAGAAAGGTGGCACATTATGAGTGACATGTAGCACATTATACTTTTACCCTCTCTCAACCCCACTAATGGTCAAGCTCTACTCTTTCCAATCTCCAATGCAACATCACATGGAATTTTGTAAGTAATAGAGTTTATGCTGCAGTGTCCTAAGCATCTTTTTTCTACTTGTCCTTCTTGCTCTTTGCATATATGTATCCCTTCATTAGATGGTCATATTTACTACTTATACAAGTGTTCCTCCTCTCTTTCTTCAGAGATATATTATTCTTTATGCTTTGCAACTCTTTTTACAACATCACCAAACATCAAAGGACATTTTCCGATGAGAGTTGTTAATACCAATAAAGGAGAATATTTGTAACTCAGGGTTGAAATGAGATGCTCATTGAGCTTGGTTGTTTTCTTGCAGATGTTTCATTACCCAAATTAGGTAACATCATTAATACTAGTGTTGTCAATTTTTAGTCCAAATTAGAGACTTAATTTGCATAGAATAAAAGAGTAAAGTAGTAGTAATCATCATCATCAAACATTTGTGGCTGAAATATAGTCTGCTTTTAGGTTTTCTTGTCTGCTATACTATTGTTACTTGTCCAAATGATAGTACTTTGAGAATCTGTAGATTTACATGTTAAAGCAACTTTAATCATGGTATCTTCATGACTAGAGGAATAAGATTACTTCAGCTACCCTAATTGCTTTACCACAAATTACTTACACACACATACTCTTACACTATTATTATGGGCTGGCATGATTAGGACAAGATGGAGGATGGAGGAACTCCTTCAGATGGGACTATACAACATCTCACCGAGGCTACTGAATGAGATGATGGAGAGGATGATCCAATAGTGATGCTGGGTGTCCGCATGGAGCAGAATGGACGAGCGCAAGGAGTGTCACCTGCATGCGGGGCAGGTGGAGACAGGGGAGGCCTGGGATGGCTACCCATGGAGCAGCATGGGATCCCAGCAGGTGGAGGGATGGAGAGGTGGATGTGGCCCATTGTGGGATTGAGGGAGAGACGGGGGGGCCAGTGTGATCAGGACAAGATGCAGGATGGAGAACACACCCCCAGACGGGACTGCACTGCAACTTACCAAGGCCACCAGAAGAGATAAAAGGGTGATCCAGCAATGACTCTGGGCAACGGCACGCGGCGGAATGGGCGAGCAGAACAGGCAGAGGGGAAAACGCCAAGTGTCGAACAGATGCAGATGAGCATGGCACAATTAGGAGCAACACAATTGATTGAGGGAGAATTGAGGGAGAAACAACTGGCCATTTAAGCAGGTTTTCTGACCACCAGTTTTTACTCTGACGATGCCAGCAGAGGACTGGCGAAAGCTAAGTATTAAACAGTTTGTTTTTATTTATCCTGGAGTTCAGTGATTTTGTTGTAGTTTTAATATAACTATACCTGGGATTCAAATTTTTAAGATAATCAGGAATAATACACACACACACACATACACACAGAGTCCAGGAACAGTGACCTGCCAGGAAGGTAATGACAAGAGCTGTTGCCTCAGGCCTCAATAACTCCTACTTGATATTCCCTGGGATATTATTTTAGAAACCTCTGCCTTTGGAGCTTTGGATTTTACTGGGCAACCATGCTTTTTCCAGGGAAAATTAAACGTCTTTCCATAATGGGGCCATTGTGAAGTTCCTGGCAAAATGTATTACTAATTCCCCATTTTCATGAGGTAAGGGAACGGCTTTAGAAAATAGCCAGTTTGATGCAGCAGTGAAGGCATCAGACTAGAAACCAGGAGATTGTGAGTTTTAGTCCTGCCTTACACACAAAGCCAGATGGTGGCCTTGAGCCAGCCATCTCTTACATCCATTGGCTCCAGGAAACAACCAATGACAAACCACTTCCAAAAACCCTTACTTAGAAAACTTCAAAGACAATACCAGGCAGTCACCTGGAGTCAAAAATTGATTTGAAGACACAAAAAAGTGTGTGTGGGGAGGTATGGAGGTCTTTGGGTAGTGTATCTCTTCTGTGGTAATGCAATTTCTCCCTGTAACATTTCAGCAACCCTGTTTTACTAGGCTTTAAAAAATTGTTAAAGCTAAAATTTGGGAGGGCATTTGACAAAAAACATTTCTTGTTGTTTGGTTTTCTTTTGTTAAAATTTATATTTTTGATACTATCTTCTCATGTTTTTACTGATATTTTTGATTTTTTAAAAAAACATTTTGGTCATTTTATTGCAAATTATTGAATGTAATCTGTGGAGAGTCTAATAATTGTAGCAGTCTAAAAATAAACAAATAAATAAGCTTCATCTGAGCATTCAGTTCTATCAGAATTAAAACAATAAATGTTTGTCTCCAAAATAAAATACATTTACATTTGATTTGAATTGATTCATTTGAATTGATTCAGCAACCAATTCTTGCAACCCATTATTAATAATATTTAAACTTATTACAGGCTTATTTTTCAGAAAAGTATGTATAAGATCTCCGGGAAAGTATGCATAGGAAGAAGTATTAAAATCTTTAAATAATAATAATAATACTCTTTCTTTGGCTGAAACAACAACTTCTAAATCCTTTTAAACCATCCTTCTTTTTAATACATTCTAAAGTAACAAATGCCAACCTAGAAATGCACAATATTGTTATTAATAAAAATAATGTGAAACATTTTCTAAATAAATGCAGTAATTTAAAATATTTAAGCTGTCTATGTTTAGAACAGATTTTGGAGCTCTGCATCAAAAATATATCAAACACATCAACATTACCTTCATGCTGTGTTTTAATCAATTCAGATATGTGGTGTGTGTCCCTATTCTATTAAAAAAGTGATGCAGAAGGAAAACTACATGCACATTAGTTCTGTAATCAGTGTTAAAATTTCTACAAGTTAAATCAGAAGGCATCTGGATGGAACATAGAAAAGAATAAAACCATGGAAAATGAGAAAAATGAATTTATTGCTATAAAACAGTGCTCTCAATCAAATGCATTTATACACAAGATCTTAAATCTTTTATGAAGATAGCTATGCATGAACCAGTTTCTAAGATGAGATGCAGAGATTTTTAAATACTTGAAAATATGCATAGTATCACAAGCAATGATCTTAGTGTTGATTAGCATCAGTCAGTGTTAATCATGACGGCACAGCAAAAAAAAAAAAAAGCCCTAGCACTGACTATTGATTCAGAGAACACTAAGTGAAGAAGCAACAATATTGGTAGTAGGAAAAAAAACAAGGGAGTTAAAGAGCATTTCAGAGTAAGAATTAACTTTAAAAAAACCCTATTTCACAGAAGTGGTGAACAGGAGGAATCTGGCAAGTTAAAGAGCAAGGAAAGGAAAGACTGTGAGAAGGATACAAGTATGAGATAAGGAGCTGTAACTATTAGATAATTCTATTGGATTCTAGTGGAAAGTCAGCCTCACATAGCCTGTCAGTGGAAACTTAATCCAATATGAGAGATGTACAACTTAACATGAAGGAAAGAGTAAGGAAATGGAAAGGTAAAAAGAGATTCTTGACATCTATTTCTCTTTTGTGCATATAAAAAAACTAAAGAAACTGAAGAACCAATTATGTTCAAGGAATCTTTTTGTCAGAAACAGAAAGAAAGATCAATGGACTCCGCTTTTTCGGCAGGGCAGAATTAAGTGCTGCTCCCCACCTCCCACCCCTGGTCCTCTTTTACTTACAAGTAGGAGATGGCGTAATTGCTCAGCAGGGAGAGGTGAAAAGTTCTTGCAAACTTGCCTTTGCTGCAGACAACTTGCATGTGCAATGTTTGCGGGCTGGGTCTTTTGGTGCGCTGTGCAGTGCAGAGACAGCCATTAAGGACCAGGTGTGGACAATTCCTATTGGCTTTTGAAAGCCAATAGAATAGAGTCTATTGAATAGACTCTTAATCTATTCAATAGAATAAGAGTCTATCCAATAGAGTCTATTCTATTGGCTTTCGAAAGCCAATATAATAGAGGGATTAGCACAGCTCATGGAAAAGTTGAAAAAAAATCCATCAAAAAAAGGTGCCAGAATGCCATTTTGAGCGTTCTATGAGAAAAAAAAGCCCTGGTCTTAGGCGATCCCTGTGAAATGGTCATTCGACCCCCAAAGGGGTCGCGACCCACAGGTTGAGAACCGCTGCTCTAGAAGTTCAAGGCAATTTGCATAATTCCTTCCTTCAAAATTTCATCATATTAGTAATCCTAGGGCAGCGGTTCTCAACCTTTTTCAGGCCGAGACCCCACCTGCGCCGCCCATGCGCGGCACGACCCGGACCAAAAAAAATATGGCCAACCCAAAAAAAATGGCGGGCCCACACCGCGCATGCAATAGGAAAAAAAATGGCCGACCAAAAAAAAATTTAAAAAATCGCCGACCAAAAAAAATTTTAAAAAATGGCCGACCAAAAAAAATGGCCGACCAAAAAAAAATGGCAGACTGCGGGGCTTGGCGACCCCCGTGAAATGGTCGTTCGACCCCAAATGGGGTTGCGACCCACAGGTTGAGAACCGCTGTCCTAGGGGATGGACTGGGTTGAAGAAGAACAACTGTCACAAAGTCATCTAGTGAACTTTAGTAGCTGAGGCTAGACTTGAATTTGGGTGCTTTTGACTCACACTTGAAATACACTACATTAACAGTAGCACTGAGATGGTCTTTTGATATCTGTGCACTAAGAAGAATTTATCCCATTCTTTTATTTCCATTTTCTTCCTCCGTTTACTTTGTTCTCTTGTTCTAAAAGCAAATAAAGGCAAAGACCACACATCTGGCAGCACAGATATCTTTACCAAAATAATGCATCTGCTATTTGGGCTGCCAGCGAAAATCATTAAGAAAAAAAAGACTGTTTAGATATGATGGAGGTAAATAAAGAGACAAATAAGAAGCAACCATTCTACTAAGTCATATAATGATGCTGGTGACTACAGTTTGAAGGGTAATAATTCCCACACAGGTATAAATGAAAGTATAAAACTGCTATTCCTTTAGAGAAATCCCCTTTTCTCTTTTAGAGCCTTATAGCAAGATAAACATAATGCTGTTTTCCAACACTATTCTTTAATTGCATTAGATTATAATGTAGTACAAGTGAAGAAAAGGAAGCCAGAAAGCCTCTATTGTCATACAACCAACAGAAAGAGTAAATCTCCCAATGATAATTGTATTGCCCTGCCTCCCACCTTCAATATGGTGACGGGGAGAGGTTTTATATCAAAATATATTTTATTCTTTATACTGTTTCCATCTTCCCTTAAAACATTATCAGAATCCAGAATGGATTGAGAATCAGGCTGAATGGAATGAATGAACTGACAAACTAAGTTAGACTAAGTTAATCAAGTAAAAATAGCAAACGGAGGAAAATCTTTTACTCATACTTCCTCAAATGCCCAAATAAGTAACCTAGACCTTATTCTCATATCAAAGGATAAGGTTTGTAAACACAAATTAGAATTAATTAAATTAGGTCTCCCAGAGAAACAGCGTGTTCACAAGACTAAACATCATAGATAACATATTCAACCACACACACATGCCCCTCAAGTGTCACCCTAGAATTAGCACATAGACACTTTCACACTAAGACAAGCTCCCCTATAAAAGTATGTTGCTGTATCCCATTTTTATGCAGCTACCCCTAAAGGCAAAAACTTTGCTTTTAGGAATAAATATTTCTTCTTTCCTCATAGCTGCCTGGATCTCATTTTTATTTATTCTTGCACAACCCAAACTAGAGTTGGAATCCCTAATTATTCTTCTGATAGTATCATGATTTCCTTCTCTCTCTCCCTGATTTAATAAAAGGGAGGCTGTGGCTGGTCTTGGAATAATCTGCTGAGTACTGCCTTGCAGGGGCATCTAAAATAGGTACATGAGTATATATCAAAAAAGTGAAGATGGTGGCTACAGTAGAGCAAGCAAAGTCCCACTCCTTAATGCCCAGGGAAAAAAGGTTGGTATGGCCAAAACATACTCTTAATTTGAATTGTTTTGAATGGAATCGCATTATATTAAATATGGTTCTATTTAATACTCTCTATGTATGAAATAATTTTCCCTTTTGACAATATTTACAGTGCAAATTTAATGAAACCTTTTGGAGTATTTGGGCATCACAGAAAAGAACATATAACTCTCACTATTTTGATGATTAGAGGGGAATGTTGTTTATAGACATCTCAATTCCTACTCAAGATCTGTAGGGAAAAAAGAAAGACAATTCAATGACTTCTAGAACAAGAGCAGTCTAGAATGCAACATTTTGTTGCATATTCTGTTGTAAATAACGTCTGCATCTCTTTGTCACAGCAATCCAAAGCCTATTATTTATCTGCAAATCAAAAGCCATAGCACATACTTCCTATGAAGCACACAGAGGTTTGGAACACAGCATGTAAAGTTCTTGATACTTATGACATTCTTCAAATCTGTTTGTCAGGCAATAATGAAAGTGCTCATTTCAGAAAACCAGGGCTGTGAAAGGGTGGCAGTTCTTATTTATACAGTGAACTAATGGTAAAACTCAGGAATTCCAACTCTTTCACCCAAGAGTTATCCCACAGCATGGCAGAGTCAGTGGCTGAATCAGATCCTGAACAGAATCCTTTGGATTCCAAGGATCCGTATGATCAGTGTGGTGGGCAGGTTGGGTTATGGAGTTTTATGGGCCCTAGGCAACTGAATCCTCTGTAATCCTTTCAAGATACAAAAGTCCATATGTATTTTTTAAAATTAAAAAAAAATCACTTAATTCCATCCATGAAGATGCAATGAAACTACGGATAAATATATTGTAATGTAGTCAATGTGGTTAATTTTTAATGCAACCAAGATGAGAAATAGTATGTTATATTAACATTACACCATCTGTATGTGATTATGAGTTACAAACAAATAAACATGCTATTATCTCCACATGTCATGCTCTTAAACAGAAACTTAAGAAAAATATTTTAAAAAATACATTGTGTAATATTTGGTAAGTAATGTTTGCCGATAAATATTTCTAATACTTAAAGGAATAAACATGTAAATCAATGGGGATGGTTATTAAATATCATATAGTAGCTTTTAGTAGTACCATATTAATCCATTAAAGTAACTCACAATTAGGCATGGGCAGGTTGTTTTTGTTAATTGTATTATTCACAATCACTTGGGTTTTTTTTGTGTACTTGGAGACTCAAAGGATACATTAATGGTTGCTTCTTAATTTTAAAATTTTATCCATTGGACATTGTCACTGACAACACAGTAAATAAGCCCTGAAAATAACAAATCATTAGCATAAATTCTTACTTGAGCTTCTTTCCATTCCTGCTGCTAAATTGGCACCTTGCTGAATTATTCAATGCACAGAAAAGACCAGCATGAACTAAGAGACTCTTGGATATGTTCTCAAGTCAAAAGACCTACCTAATAGAGGGACACACTACTCTCTGTCAATCAAATAAAAAGTCCAAGTGTCAGGAAAAACTCTGGAAAATTAGATGAAATAATTACAATATGATCAGTGATGTCAATTGCAAATTGCAACAACTGCAAAAAAAAGTTGGTACTCCCAAATGCCACCATTACCTACTTGCATTCTGACCTCTGATGTAAGTAGTTCAGTCACAGCAGTTGTGGGATAACATTGTCACACAGTTTTGTCATTTGCACCTTCTGTAGTCTCCCCAAATGTCATATAAGAGAGAGGAACCTAAAATAGTAAAGCTATTCCTGCCCTGCCCAAAATCGAGAATGACACATGGTAATTCTTCCAAGCCGAATTCTTTATTGTTTCATACCAATCGACAAAACCCCTCTAGGAATCTACTTCCTCATTACATTTCATCACAATCCAACCCAGTTGTCCTTCCCCAACTTTTAGAATGGATATGGGCTTGATTAGATTTCATTTTATTAAAAAATCAAACTGTACTTTATACTTTTCTAAAAAGTACTTTAAAAAAATTTTTTTTAGCTAAGGATAGATGATACTTGGAAAATTATCCTATTAATACTCATGATTGCCTGATGAAAATGTATGACCATAGGACTGTGCTTTTTTCCTGATAACTATGAGACAAAATACTCAAGCAACAGATGCTTCATGTATAACTATAGTTAAGATGTTTACTCTTTATTTTCAGAAACGAAAAGAACCCTTTTTTAATAAGGAATATCTGTTCTCAACCTGATGCTTTACGTCTTCCAATGATATCACAATTGAGTGCATCCACTTTGCTGGTCTAGCTACATAAATTTGCAAGATTCAATTTAATTCTGTGGTTGAAGTTTTAGTCTGTGAATGCTAATGGTGAGAATTAATGACTGCTTGAAAAGAACTAGGAAAAAATACATAGTAATATTGATTGGCCCAATAGATTTGTTCTTCTGAAAGTGTCTTTTCTGAGTACTTCTGCCACAAAGCATAATGGAGTTTTTTCATTAGCATCTCTGACTGCAGACAATACAAATTTTCCTTCTAGTATCCTGGGATAGTCTATAACATGGATATCAAACTCGCCACCTCACATGATGTGTCACGATATATTGTGACCTTTTTTGCATTGCTGGAGCTGGGGTGGGCGCGGCTTCCATATGATGGAAGTTTGACAATCTATAACAATGTTTCTCAACCTTGGAAATTTTAAGATAGGTGGACGTCAGCTCCCAGAATATCTGTCAGCAAAGCTGGATAGGAAATTCTGGGAATTGAAGTCCATATATCTTTAAATTCCCAAGGTTGAGAAACCCTGGTCTATAGCTTATGGATGTTATGCAGTACACTGCCCTTTCATTATGTCCCATGGAGCCTATTAATACAAAGCTGCCAAAGCTTCTCAGGAAGCCACCAAATAATGCATGTGTGCATAAACACACACACACACACTTCTTTTGGCTGATAAAATATAAAATAAGAGTTGGGGAAAGCACATACAGTATGGCTTCTAGGGCTAGGGCTATGATTGTGGAAGAAAAGTGAAGAAAGCTTAGAATGGAGGCATCAGCAAACCTCTGATTTGATGTTTAAGTGCCCTACCTCTACTGATACTTTGGTATGTATTATTTATTTATTTGGCAAAATCTGGGCCATTTTCAAACTCATTTTTTTTCTTTTGCCAGAGTCTTTCCCCAAATCAAATTAAATCTAGTTCTGTTTTGCTTTGAAAGAATTATCCTGCTGATGCAGACAGATAGATGGACAGAGAGAGGTCCTTTACACCAGGCATATCAAACTGCCAGTCCACGGGCCACATGTGTCATACCGAAACTGCACCCACCCCATTGCCGGCAATGGGGGAAAAGTCCTGATATATCGCATGATGTCATGTGATATCACAAGTTTGACATGCCTGCTTTACATGATTCTTTTCCAATATTCCACTAGATTGTGAAAAATAAAAATAGAAATTCTGACTGAGAAAAGATTGGTCTCCTCTATTTAATATTCTTAGGAAAGAGGTGGCTCCTTATAGCCCACAGTTGGTTTTGCAACAACAATAATTTTCAGGAGCAGCATGTTGCTTGCAATTCATGGTGGGAAAGGGAAATGACTTCTAGGATTGTAGAATGCAGAAAATCTATAGGTAGAAAAAAAAAGATCTTCCAACTTCTTATGCACTTGCCTAAGACTCTAGCACAGAATTGAAACTAAGGATTATTTTATGTATACACAGATATGTTGCCTTGTGACTATTTTTGTGCTGTGAACTCTTTAGATTCCTCCTCCTTATGAAACTGTTTAGAAAGAGTTGTGATCCTGCCTTTCTTAACCTGTGTTTTCTAGATTTCTTGAAATAGAAATACCTATTTCAAAATTATCAGACAAGATATCCATCGAAAGCAGGCTGATCTGGCCCCTCTGCCACCTTAGTTTTCCCTAGCATGCCCCTTCTTCTGGCTCCTGTTGTTTCCTCCCACAGCTGTGTTTCTTTTTATAAAGCTATGTACTTTGTGCTATGCGCAATAACCCAAAGGCTGGTTTAGGAGACCCTTATGACTCAACACTTCAGACAATCAGGCACCTTGTCAGTTTCTCTTTACAGGCTGTCACAAACTCAGCAAAATTGCAAAGTAGGAAAACTGTTACTTGGAGACATGGTTTGTGGCAGAAGAACTACAAGACAAGAAATCCACCTGCAAGGCATGTCAAAATATCCATCATTAAGCTTCCAGCCAGATGAATTGGTGGATGTGGTCTCAGATAGCATAACCATTACATGTTAACAAAAAGTCCAAGAATGGTTACAATCCATTGTACTGTACAAAGAGTAAAGATGTACAGTACAAGTTTCTCTGGGCTGAAGGTCACCCTTGAAAGCCATGCCCAGGCCACATCTCAAATGCAGAAGGTAGAATTAAGACACAGATTGAGAATAAAGAATAGACAATAGAATAGAGCTGGAAGGGACCTTGGAGGTCTTCTAGTCCAGCCTCCTGTTGAAGTTTAGGATGTTGGTTGGATTGTTTTCTATTGCTAGTGTTTGCCTTATATTAAATTCTAGTATGACACTTTCACCCAAGGTTCCTTCTATCACTTCTTCTCTATTTATAAGGATTAAGTCCAGTATAGCTTTGTGTCTAGTTCCCTCCTCCACCTTTTGAGTGACAAAGTTGTCAGCTAGGTTGGCTAGGAATCTGTTTGATCTCCTGCTCACTGCAGAGTTTGTCTCCCAGCTGATATCTGGATAGTTGAAGTCTCCCATTACTACTGTGGTATGCTTCCTACATACATTTGTTAACTGGTTGGCAAAGAGTTCATCTATTTCTTCTGATTGGTTGGGTGGCCTGTAATATACATCTATGGTAATGTCACTTTTTTCCTCTTTTATATTGACCCATATACATTCTGGAGATATTTTGTCTTGGATCATGTGCATTTCTGCAGTTATGTAGTGTTCTCTTTTATATATAGTGCAACTCTTCCTCCTCTTTTTGTAGATCTGTTTCTTTTGAACAATTTGTAACCATCTATCAGTCCATTCCATTCATGGGTTTTGTCCCACCAGGTTTCTGTTATGCCAACTATGTCATACCCCCCCTCATGTACTATTGCTTCTAGTTCACCCTAATTTACATAAAAGCATTTAAGGCTTTTATGCCTGTCTGTGGATATGTTTCCTGAATCTCCTGTAGTTTGAGTTTTTCTTTTTTGTCAACACTGCTTATCTCATTGTTTGATTTTGGGGGGGGGGATTTGTGATTGGTTTTTGGTTCTAGAGGTTGGTCACCTTCCCAACTCAGTTTTAGTTTAAAGCGATCCTGATGAGTTGGGCCAGTCTTTTTCCAAGTACATTTTCCTGTTTTCGTGAGGTGCAGCCCATCCCTTGCCAAGAGTCCTTCGTGTAAGAAATGCAGTCCATGATCCAGGAAACCAAAGTTTTCTTGGTGGCACCAACCCTTCAGCCAGTGGTTTAATTCTAAAATTATTTTTCCCTCAATGGGTGTTGGCCTTTCATTGGGAGCACTGACAAGAACACAACTTCTGCTCCTAGCTACTTAACTTTGTTGCCAAGTTGTTTGTAGTCCCTTACTATTGCACTCAGATTGTTTGTTGTGTCGTTCATTCCAATGTGGAGGAGGAGGAAGGGGTAGTAATCTGTGGGCCTAATTATTTTGGTTAGGTTTTCAGCCACATCTTTGATTTTTTTTTTCTCCAGGGAGACAGCATACCTCCCTGAATTGTATGTCTGGTTGCAGATGGCTGATTCTTTGAGGATAGAATATCCTATTATCAACACTCTCCTTTCTTTTGGGGGGAGACTGTAGTCTGGGGTGCTTTTCTGTTTGTCTCAGGTGTGTTTGTTGATATGGCTTTTTTAGGGATATTTGAGGTGACTTTTTTAGGGATATTTGAAGTTGCTTCTTTGCTAGGTGTCTACATATCTTCTTTGAGGAGGAGGTTGTGAGTCTGTGTGTTTCCATTTCTAAGGGGAGAAATCTATTATAGCTCAGTTTTAGTGAGGCTGCTACTGATTAGGTAGGTTTGGGCAGAGGGGGTTTGTTTGCTGCATGATATTTCTTTCTTTGAGTGTTGTGTTTCTTTCTCTGTGTAACATACCTCCATTTGTCTTCCTCCAAGGGTTTATCAATAGGGTCAAATCCTCTGGGAGTTATTTGTTCATTGTTTGGTTCAGCTTGAGTGGAGCTTTCTTTCGTATGTTGTTGGGGTTTGGCTAGAGTTGCCTCTAAGTTCCTAACCATTTCCTATAATAGTTTGTATAATTTGCATCTGATGCATGTATAGCTTGGGTGTTCTTTGGGCATCAGTGCCCAATACATGGAACATGTATTGCATATCACAATAGTTTCAGTCACCTGTTCCATGGGTTTGGTGCTTGATAGTCCCTCTTTTTGGTTGGTGATTGTGTTTTGTTAGCTTGTTTCTAGCGTCTCTGTTTTGGGTAATTATGCCTATTTTGCTGTCCTTTTTTTTGTCTCAGAAGAAAAAGGGAAGAAAAAAAACCCCAAATGCTGCTGCCTACAGCCTCCCAGTTCATTGTGCTGTCTCACCACTGCCTGGGGGCCTCCTGGTCTGATGCTACTGCCACCTGCCACCTCTGCACTGCCCCCCCACCTCACTGGTCTGCTGCTTCATGTTGCTGCCGGCTGGCCTTTTTTTTGCTTCCCTTAGCCGTCTCACCGGTCTGCTGCTTTGTGCTGCTGTCGGCCACCTCCTGTCCTCTATTTGAGTTGCCGGTGCATTGCGTGGTCCAGTTTGCTATGCCGGTCACTACTTCATTGGGCCAGGTTGGGTCGCTGGGTCTCCTGGCCTTTCAAGTGAGCCTCCATTGGTCTGGAAGTCCTCCAGTGTCCCCTTTGTGATCCTGTGTGGCTGCTCTGTCAATTGTGGGGGGCGCTCTGGTTTCTTTTCAATGGGCCTCCAGTCTCTTGGGTAGGCCTCTCAGGTTGGATGTCCCAGAGCCTGGGTGAAGTTTCATCCAGAGTATCCAGCACTGAGCTGTTTAGCTATACTCTTGAGCTGGCTCTCTCATTCTCTGCTGCTGGCTGCGTCTGGCTCCATGTGCAGTGGTTCATTCGCTGTACTCCTGTTTCCTGGTGTTTTCCACCTTGCCTCTATTTCTTCTTTTCCTTTATCCTTTCTGTCTTTCTTGTTTAACTTTCTACTTCTTTTTCCTCCCTTTCCCCCCCTCTACTAGTAACTTCTTACTTAGTTTGGTTACTTCTCTCCCTGTGCTCCAATTCTGCTTCCTACACTGCCACCATCTTGGATGAGATTGACTTTGAAATCATTTCATCAAGATCATGCAAATTATTAGTACCGCTTTATAAAACCCGAGTAAGACCACACCTGGAATACTGCAGCCAATTTTGGTCACCATATCTAAAGAAAAGAAGAAATAGGGAAGACATGATAGCAATATTCCTGACAGTGAGGACAATTAGCCTCCAGAAGTCATGGGCGTTCCATCACTGGAGATTTTTAAGAAGAGACTAGACAGTCACTTGTTTGCTTGAGCAGGGGGCTGGACTAGAAGACCTTCAAGATCCCTTCCCTTCATTTACATGTGGGTCACAAGTGCATATACTTCAATGATACAACGTTTTCTCTCCCCCACCTCAGGGTTTGTGTTTTCTTGCAAAGATCCATTGGGTCGCCTTTTGATGAATGGTTGAAGATTGACCATATACCTCATAGCAACTCTTTTTGTGAATAAGCACATTTATGACAGCTATTTTGTAAAAGTACCCACAATAGGCTTTCTAGATTCCAGTGTGTCCATTGGCCTCCCAGGCTTGGCTAGTTCTGTCCTATTTAAACTAACATTTAGGAACCCCAAATCAATGTGATTCAGAAATGAGATGGGGGGGATATCTTGAATTTATTTAGTTATTTATTAATCAAATTTGTAATGCTGCCCATCTATCTGATGAAACTGTGTGGGTGAACATGCCATATGGAACAATACCATAATAAAACACAAAAATCCCTGGGTTGACATATGTGGCATTGAACAAATGCCACATATACACATAAGAGCTCTCAAAATAACACCCTAGCCCCAGTCAGTGCCTGAGGGGAAAGACTGGTACCTACAGCCTTCTGCAAGGCCAATAAGGTTGGGTTATCCATATCTCAATAGGGCAGGTGTAAAGACTGAGTGAACACTTCCTATTACCCATCACCTTATCCAGATCATTCCTACTTTGCCAGATTTGGTAGAAACAACTGGAAACAGGTTGTTTCTGCCAATTAGGTATGTTACACTTACCCTAGAATTTGTGCCACATTTGACTACTGTATAGGGCTGCTGTATTTAAAGGCAATGTACAAGAAAAGGAGATTTCTTTTGTCCTCCATTCTTCATCCTTCTGCCATGTTCTCCTCATGGCATTCTCTCAAAATTGAATGCATTGTCCTTCAACAAGATTTCTTTATTTTTATTTTTTATTTTTGCAGTCAGATTTTAAGGTATAATGTTTAAAAACCAATGGGATGTTGCTTCATCATGCTGCAACTTCACTTCTGGAGATCAGGGTTTGAAAGTAATTACAAAGATGTGGAGAAGAGAAAGTATATTCTAAATCGTTAATAATCCTCACCAAGCAGTGTGACCAAAGAAGGAACTATTTTCTTCCTACTCCAGCAATTTATCCATAATCTTGTTCAGCTCAATTGATATAGTTTACTCCTCCCTGCCTTTCATTGTGTGGGAATGAAATTACTGTGGATAATTCCCAATTTGATTTGCATCCGGCACACTCTCTGTCAATCCTTATATCCGAACTTGAGCAGCCACACATGACTTTCCATTCAGATAATAAAAACAAAGTTTGATGTTTATTTATTAAGCTTCAACAGACAGTTAACTGACAAAATGGGATTGAGGGCAACAAAAAGAGGGGGAGAAACATGAACAAATGTAAGAATTTACATTGTGTACATCAGTGCTCATCATCTATGGCAATTTTAGGATTCTGGGAATTGAAGTCCATACATCATTAAATTTACAGTATAGCAGTACACAGCATAATCTCTGGCATAATTCTGAACTGAATTTTGTTTCATGAACTTTTCTTCCAAATAATACTTTGAAAAAAAAATTTCTCTCCTGAAAAAAAAACAACACTTCTAGTCTATGTTGTGGGTGTCTCACGACTGGATGATGACATATCAGAGGGGGAGGAAGCACAAGCAGGCCCCTCTGGGTATTTCCCCCCCCCGGCAGCCGAATCAGATAATGAGGAGTTTTGTATGCATTCTGAATCAGACTCTCCAAATGATGAGTCAGATTTAGAGCAAGACGATAAATGGATTGATCCGAGGTTCCGAAGGTTTGATAAGCGAAGGTGTCAGTTAACTGGAAAAAGGAAGTAATGGGGGGAAGTGACGTATCGGACACTATATTAGAGGGGGGAAGTAGACTACGCCCTTGTTACGAGCAACGTTTATCAATGAGAGGTTTGGAAACTTTTGCAATGCTTTGAAAGTCTGATGTTTTGACAACCTAGCGAAGGATAATGAGGCCTCGGACAATGTGATAAAGACAGAGTGAGTAATTGGAAAGTTTGGAAGAAGTTTGTTGTAATCTAAATGTAGATAATGAGTCTTGGATGTTTCTGCCAGCAAAATGTCGGCAGCTTGCTTTGAAATGAATCCTTTTGAAATGTGTTTAATAAATCTCTTAAAGACATATTTACGTGGATTTTAATGAGTTGAGAGAGGCCAGACATAACAGATTGCTCGTAACCCCCCCCAATAAAGCAAAAAAGAAGAAAATTAGTCCGAGCTTTCAGTGACGTCATGGAGCAACTCTTTGCGGATAACCCGGCTCTGCATCAATTAGTGCAAGCTCTCCAGCAACAAATTGGCAATTTGCAACAGCAGGTTCAGCAAGCTGCCGGAGCCCCAGCTCCAGCCCCCCCTCCCAGACGAAGCAGATGCTATTTAGCCTTGCCTGATAAGTTTACTGGAGAGCGTAATAAATTTCCAGCTTTTTTAAACCAATGCAAAACATTCATTGCCTCAGCCCCAGCAGATTTCCAGCTCGATGAAACGAAAGTAGCGTTCATCTTAAGTTTACTCTCTGGGCCAGCTGCTGATTGGTCGTCTCCTCTGATAGACGGACAAGATCCTGTCCTGAGCAATTATGCAGGATTCTGCCAGCTGATGGAAAGAGAATTTGTTGACCCCCTTCGTAGACAAAATGCCACCCGGCGGATACGCGAGCTACGTCAAGGATCGTGCTGCGTAGCGGAATATATATCAGATTTTCGCCGCCTAGCTCAAGAAATTAATTGGAATGATGAGGCTCTCATGGAAATCTTTCTAGATGGTCTGTCTTCCCAGATCTTGAATGGATTGAAAGTTACTGAAATACCCGCAACCCTGGATGCATTATACCAACATTGTTTGGCTATTGAAGCGCGAACGCAAGCCATGGATGCCCGCCTGGACAAACAGATGGTTCCAGTCACCGGAAGTGCCAAGCCAGTTCCTGCACCACGCAGAGGATTCCAGACCCTACCTATCGCTCCACCCATCCCGGCACCCAGACGTATTTTCCAAACAGGGCCGGCTTACACTGAGAGGCGCCCTGCACCCATGACCAGAGATGAGCCCATGGATCTTGGTGCAGCCAGATCTCGTTTGACCGAGGCTGAGAAGGCAAGACGGAGAGCCGAGGGCTTGTGCCTGTACTGTGGAGAGATGGGTCACTTCGTCATGGCCTGCCCCCAGAAAAGACGTGGTACGACAGGTCCTACTCCTGTTCCAGCTCGGCCTCCCACTCAGCAGTTTCAAGCCACCTTGCCGGGAAACGGCCAGAGCCCGGCCTAATGGAAACATTGGGTCGGGCAGGCGCCAAACCCAGTTCCAGTTCCGCAGACGACGACCCCGGTCCTCCGAGACATCTGATCCTAGCAACCAATATACTTCTGGGAAATCATGCCCAGGGTATTCCGGCCCACGCCTTGTTGGATTCTGGAGCCACCACCAATTTCATGAATGAAGCTTTCGCTCGTCAGCATGCCATACCTTTGTGCTCCGTGAAGCCGCCTATGTTGGTTGAGACAATCGATGGTCGTGAGTTGTTATCTGGACCGATCAAGTTTATGACCCAGCCCATACGCCTGGTCATAGGACAACATGAAGAAGCCATCCAATTCTATGTTACCAAGGGACTTCATTTCCCCTTAGTTCTCGGCCTAGCCTGGTTGAGAACCCATGATCCTTGTGTGGTGTGGTCCCAGAACTTTGTTTCATTTCCCAGTTTGCAATGCGTAGACCACGTACGCCAAGTTTGTGCAGCCCAGCTACCATCCCACCCTGACACCACCTTGCCGGCCGATCTAGCGGACTTTGCAGATATATTCAATGAGAAAGAGGCAGACCAATTGCCTCCGCATAGACCATATGACTGTGCCATTGATTTGCTACCAAATGCCAAGCTTCCAAGGGGACGCCTTTACTCCATGTCAGAACCCGAGTTGGCCGCATTGAAAGACTTTGTGGACAAAAACCTGGCCAGGGGTTTCATTCGTCCCTCTTCCTCGCCTTTGTCAGCTCCTGTGTTATTCGTGAAGAAGAAAACCGGAGATTTACGCCTATGCTGTGACTATCGCAAGCTCAATGCCATCACGATGCGCAACCGGTACCCTCTGCCTTTAATTCCTGATCTCATGGACCGTCTCCGATCAGCGGCCATCTTCACCAAGATAGACTTACGGGGTGCTTACAACCTGGTTCGCATTCGAGAGGGGGACGAGTGGAAGACCGCGTTTGGAACCAGGTATGGTCATTTTGAGTATACCGTTATGCCCTTTGGACTCACCAATGCTCCGGCCGTCTTTCAACATTTCATGAATGACATCTTCCGGGATTTATTAGATCAATTTGTGGTGGTTTACCTCGATGACATCCTGATTTACTCCCCGTCACGAGCCACTCATCTTCAGCATCTCCGGCGAGTTTTGCAACGCTTGAGGGAGCATCACCTTTACGCCAAGTTAGAGAAATGTCAATTCTATCAAACCACCATTGAGTTTCTGGGACATGTGATTTCTCCACAAGGCATCGCCATGGACCCTGGCAAGGTTGAAGCCTTGCAAACCTGGCAACCACCATGTAAAGCAAAAGATGTCCAAAGACTTTTGGGATTTGCGAACTATTACAGGATATTTATTCCGAGATTTTCTGCCTTGACTGCGCCCCTTACTCGACTGTTACGGAAAGGCGTTAAGTTCCAGTGGGGCGATGCCGAGCAACAGGCGTTTCAGACCCTCAAAAAGGCTTTTGTTCAGGAACCCATTCTCAAGTATCCAGATCCTTGTCGACCCTTTGTAGTGGAGGCTGACGCCTCAGATGTTGCAGTAGGGGTCGTGCTACTTCAAACACGCCAAGATGGCGGCCCCCTGTTCCCGTGTGCTTATTACTCCAGGAAACTGAGTCCCTCCGAACGCCATTATACCATTTGGGAAAAGGAACTATTGGCCATCAAGACTGCTTTTGAGACCTGGAGACGCCACCTGGAAGGAGCCCGCTACCAAGTTGAAGTTCGGACTGACCATAAAAACTTGGAATTTTTGCAATCTGCCAGGAAATTGAATCAACGTCAAATCCGTTGGTCTTTGTTCTTCGCTCAATTCAACTTTAAAGTCACCTACATTCCGAAAGGGTACAACAAAAGAGCAGATGCCCTGTCCCGTAAACCTGAGTATCTACAGGTCAAGGATCCCTTACCGCTTCGAACCATTCTGCCTATCGAATCGATCGCAGCCGTGCATGATCCGGTAGATCTACGACGACAGATTCGGGAAGCGCAACAACTAGATAACTTTGCAATACGGAAGAGACAAGAGGTGGGTCCCGACTCACCTTGGACCTTGTCCGAGGGACTATTACGCTTCCGCAACCTGTTATATGTTCCAGCAGGCCCACTCCGGGGTCTCATCCTGACTCAATGCCATGATAACCCTGCGGCAGGTCATTTTGGTTTCTTTAAGACTCTTCACTTAGTGTCTCGGACTTTTTGGTGGCCCAGACTTCGCCATGATGTGCAATCCTATGTGAATTCCTGTGTACGGTGCCGTCAGGCAAAACATGCCACAGGAGCCCCTCCGGGATTATTACAGCCTTTACCCACGCCGGAGAGACCCTGGGGAGCTATTTCCATGGACTTCTTGACTTGTCTACCTGTTTCTGCCGGCTACACCGTTGTCTTTGTAGTGGTGGACATGCTGACCAAAATGGCACATTTCATTCCTTGCCGAAGAATACCGACAGCCAAGGTCACTGCTCAGCTGTTCATTCAACATATCTTCCGGCTACACGGTTTGCCTGACAAAATAGTGTCCGACCGAGGAACCCAGTTCACCTCGGAGTTCTGGAGAGAACTCATGTCTGCGCTTCAAGTCCAAGTTAATCTAGCCTCCACGCATCACCCAGAGACTGATGGGGGTACAGAGAAAGTGATTGGCATTCTGGAGCAGTATTTGCGTTGTTTCATCAACGACCAACAGAACGATTGGTCCAAATATCTCTCCGTGGCCGAATTCGCTTTCAACAACTCTCAGCACACTTCCACTCAGACCACCCCGTTTTTTGCCAACTACGGCTATCATCCCAGATTTTTCCCGCTCACGCTCCTCGATTCTCCAGTTCCAGTTGCAGAGGACTATTTAACCGAACTGCAGTCAGTCCACGAGATGGTTAAGCAGCACTTGACTAAGGCCAAGGAAGACTACAAGCGGGTTGCTGACCGCTCGCGTCGCGACACACCGCCGTTAGCTGTTGGAGATCGGGTTTGGCTCTCCACCAAGTACTTGTTTCCAGGGAGAATTCACCGCAAGCTTGATCAACGTTTCATGGGTCCTTTTCCTGTGGAGACGGTCATCAATCCGGTGACCTATCGTTTGACTTTGCCTAGGTCTTTTCGTGTACATCCCGTGTTTCATCGCTCCTTGCTTGTTCCTGTCAACCCTGATTCTCCGCTTCGTCCTCCTGATCTGGGCCCGACAGCTCGCCGTGCTCAAGTTCCTGTTTCCCGGTTGGAGGTGTCCGGCATCCGGAATTCCCGATGGCTCGACGACCGCTTCCAATATTTGGTTGATTGGACCGGGGGTGGGCCCGCCGCTGGCTCTTGGGTAGATGCTCAAGATATTGAGGCTCCTGAGTTAACGCGGGATTTTCATACTGCATTTCCCTCCAAACCACATCCCTTTCGACGGCCCCCGGGGGAGGGGCCTGCGGGGGGGGATAGTGTTGTGGGTGTCTCACGACTGGATGATGACATATCAGAGGGGGAGGAAGCACAAGCAGGCCCCTCTGGGTATTTCCCCCCCCCGGCAGCCGAATCAGATAATGAGGAGTTTTGTATGCATTCTGAATCAGACTCTCCAAATGATGAGTCAGATTTAGAGCAAGACGATAAATGGATTGATCCGAGGTTCCGAAGGTTTGATAAGCGAAGGTGTCAGTTAACTGGAAAAAGGAAGTAATGGGGGGAAGTGACGTATCGGACACTATATTAGAGGGGGGAAGTAGACTACGCCCTTGTTACGAGCAACGTTTATCAATGAGAGGTTTGGAAACTTTTGCAATGCTTTGAAAGTCTGATGTTTTGACAACCTAGCGAAGGATAATGAGGCCTCGGACAATGTGATAAAGACAGAGTGAGTAATTGGAAAGTTTGGAAGAAGTTTGTTGTAATCTAAATGTAGATAATGAGTCTTGGATGTTTCTGCCAGCAAAATGTCGGCAGCTTGCTTTGAAATGAATCCTTTTGAAATGTGTTTAATAAATCTCTTAAAGACATATTTACGTGGATTTTAATGAGTTGAGAGAGGCCAGACATAACAGTCTATAATATATTTTCAGCCATATTCCTCCTAGTACACATTTCTCTTTTCCCAGTGGGCTGAATTTTCACACCAAATATTTGTTAATCTAATGCATTTTGTATGCATTTTGGTACAATACATATAATACATGTATATACTTCCATGTCTATATTATGGACATTTGGGAATGCATATCTGAGTTGTGTATCACAACTCACATTGTAAAAAGTGCAAATGTTGGTACATGCAGGCTTCCTGGTTCACAAATAAGTACTGTAGAGGAGGTGTAAATTGTAAATAACTGGATAAAATTTTAGGGTAAACACATTTCCCCTTATCACTTCTTATAGGACTGTCACATCTTTATGGTTATACTATTCCTGTATTTCTATTTATATGCTGAAATGAAAGCATAGGGTAGTCTTCCCCAACTCAGTATCTCACAAATATCTTGGGATTTCAATTTATAGGATTTCCCATCTGCCAATAACCAACTTTCACAACCTGTTCAGTTGGTTGAAAGGGAGATGCACAAATGGATCAAGTCTGCAGAGATTACTGGTTTTTTTTTTGAATAAGTGTGATGATGCTCAGTGTAAGTCAGATAAATAATATACTTATGATATACAGCAGTGATACATCACAGGGTTTTCAAGTTGGAATTAATAGAATTCTGAATACAAAATGCTAGCACATGGGTAAATTGAAATGTGTAGTATAATTGCAATTTACAATTTCCATATGATATCCTATCTCAAAGTGGTAATAATCTATACTTCCAACTTTTGGCAAAAGGGTTATATTGGAAAATGATGGACACAGATGCATTGAGGGTGCAATTGTTCATCCTGTTCTTTTACCAAAACCCTACTTTTTCCCCTTTCTAGCAAGCAGAGGAAGAGTTGCATCAGTTTTAGTGTAATATCATGTCTCTACTTTATGCTGCAGAAAGAGTGTTCAGCAGAGAGGAATTTTGCCAACATAGTCCAGATGGCTCAATTTAAGCATTTTTATTATGCTATGTTCCCACTGGAGGAGCAATTCTGCAGAGCTTTCTGATATTATCAGACCCCCAAGATCACGAGCCACATGTTTATGCTGGTATAACTTGTTCTGATAACCCTGGGAAAACCCAGTTGTTCCCATATAATAATTGAAGCTATTAACAGATAGCTATTATGGGATCAGAAAGAACTAGTTCAGAAGTTCAGTTGTCCTAAGGGGGTGGATAGCAAATGGCCCCAGCAGGAATGTGTCAATTGAGTTTTAATTTTCATGCTTGTTCCTTCCCCGTCTTCTCATAAACTGAAGCTTCAGCGGATTTACATGGCTCAGTTTGAATCTGCAAGAACAGTGTTAGCAATAGCATAAAGCCATAACCCTAAAGGATTAAGAATATGTGGAACACTACTGGACCTTGAGAGCTAAAATTATGTTGAACCAAAGAGAGATGTAATCACAGTTCTTTTTTTATATATATACTATATATATACCCTAAAGCATCTTCTTCCAATCTGGTGTCCTCTAGATCTCTTTGACTAAAACTCCATTTCCTGCTGTAATGCTCAAAAATTGGGTTGGAAATTCTAACATTAGTGTCAGATCCATGAAATGAATTCTTTGGGAAAGAATTTTTTCCTGAGGAATGAGCAGCTTCATTCTGTAGCTGAGAATGGAGCTTGGCATGTATTTTGCAGACAAAAGCCTTTCCAGAAGGCCACTGCAGCTGAAAACCGAGCTATGGACTCAATCCATAGCTCGGTTCTTGGCTATAGAGGGCTTCCAGAAAGGTCTCTGACTGCGAAATGCAGGCCTGGGGACACCATAGAAGAAATGGACCAGCAAGGAGAGGCCTGGCTGCCAGGTAAGTGGGTGCGGGGCACGTGGGGCAGCTCCACACCTAAACACACCCCAGCTTGATTTTTAGGTGTGTGCCTTGCCCTAAAACTAGGGCTTATTTTGGGGGTAGGGCTTATATTAGGCCCACCCCAAAAATCAAGCTAGGGCTTATTTTTAGGGTAGGTCTTACTTTCAGGGAAACACCGTACTAGGCTCTCAATATCCACCAAGATCAACAGTGTTGCTATCCGATCTGCATCTACTTCACTTCCTCTGGCAAAGTGCTATTTTACTAAGCCACAGCAGTGGCTTATGGAAGCCCCTGTTCTAAAAGATATGCTGTGAGGTGGGATTCTTGGGCATTATAGACATAATTATAGATTATAAAAAATAACTCCCACTTACTTGTTACCAATTGTTACAGCATTGTTCCTGTGTACTAGCAGTAACAAAGGGCAAGGGATTACAAAGTTGGAGGACTCCTACAAAAGCATTTTTATACTAACTTAGTGTTAAACCTTACAGAATAGGAGATTTGTGTCTCCATCACAAAGTATTGCAACTTCAGTTGTTATTTGCTGGAAGTCAGCCCGGCAAAGAATGAAAAAAAAACTTGATAGCATGGAAATTAGGCTTCCTTTTTCTCTCACTTTGTCTCCCCGAGTATCACAGTAGATTCAGTTTGATTCAGGAGTGCTGCCATTATTTTCTTCTGTTCTGCATATACAGGGGGATATTCTCCAGTTGTAAACATTGCAATTGTGATTATTATTTATTTTAATGAGTTCCTTTCACTGGAAACCATAGATACTTTCGGACCCAAAGGAACAGAGATTTAGAAGATACAATGCTAAATGCAGTAGATATGAAAAAAAATATAGTCTTTTTAGATATAATTAGATACCAATCATGGAGAACAGCCTTTTTTAAAAAAAATCCTCATAAAGATTTTTCTTTTTTGGAAAAAAGCAGATGAAGTGAGAGCTTTAGTTAAGGCCATTTCTACAACACTTTTGGAAAAAGAGACATTCTTTGTTTCAAGAAACATAAGAATCTGTCTTCTCCCAGGACAGTATAACAAATACATATAAAGATTAGCAAGTTTGATTCCACTGTGATTCCATCTTCTGCCCAAGCCTGTCCTTAAGCTTAAAAGGCATCCACATATGCATTTTTCATGAAAACGTAATATTCACAAGATCACATTTAAGGTGTTCAAAGCAACTCTGTAAAGCAGCAGTCCCATTCTGGTGCTCTCCAGCATATTTAGATAAGAATAATGAAAGAGAATTATATATCCTAAGGCCATCAGGTTTCTTTCTCTTCATCAGCTTCCTTTCATGTATACCAAGCTTGTTTAAATGCCAGACTATCTGTAATAAGAGTGACACCCCTCAATCACTTTTTGGTTCTCTTTCATATATTTTTATCAGCAATAAAGAATCAGAAGTCAAAAGAAAAATAGATGTCCTTTGGGGGAATAGATCACACAAAGTAGTGTTGACCTTAATAAAAAATAGTTTGTGTCAGTATAATGCAAATCACTTGTGGAGTGAGGACACATTTTCTAAAGTGTTTTTAAAATAAAAATTATAATCTCTCATAGCAAAGGAAACCTGGATGGAATTTGATGAGAAATACAAATTGTCTCCAAAATGCAAACAACTATCTAAGGTAACTTTGCAATAAATGCAGGCTTCATATGGCACATATAGGTCTTCAGAGTGGCTTTTGAATTATTGGGAAAGGCATTCAAAGGTTATATCACCAATCAACAAGTTCATATATCACCAATCAACCGTCCCACTCTGTACTTCTATATAGAGATCCGTGAATAGATAAGCTGCTACACTGAAAGCTATAATTAACTTGTGTTGACAAGGCAGATCAGAAAGAAAAGCAGTATTTTCATCCATTTTCCTGCTGCACTTTTTTGGAGAATGACATTTAATAATCATTTTAATTTAGTTGAAGCACTCTTTTTAATCTTTATTTTGACTTATATGCTGCCCTTCTCCCCAGACTCAGGGCGGCTCACAACAGAAATACAAGTACAAAATATATAAGTCATATAAAATAATACTACAATATAAAACTATAAAACTATACTCACTCATACAACATACACTCCCAATCAAAGGCCAGGGGCAGAGCGCAGCTCACACACCCCAAGCCTGTCTGCATAGATGTGTTTTTAAAAATTTTCGGAAAGCTAGGAGGGAGGGAGCAGTACGAACCTCTGAGGGAAGTTGGTTCCAGAGGGCTGGGGCAGCAACAGAGAAGGCCCTAGCCGTAGGTCCTGCCAGACGGCACTGTCTAACAGACGGGACCCGTAGGAGGCCAACCCTGTGTGCCCTAATCGGTCGCTGGGATTCATGAGGCAGAAGACGGTCCCACAAGTATCCTGGCCCATTGCCATATAGGGCTTTATAGGTCATAACCAACACTTTGAATTGTGTACGGAGACCAATTGGAAGCCAGTACAGGTCACGGAGGGCTGGAGTGATATGAGCATGTCTTTCAATAATGGGCATTAGATTCTTTCCTTACTCTTTCCCCCACTCTTCTTTTTGTACTTTGATATAGGTGAGAACAAAGATGGATTCACAATACACACAATAAGTTTTATTTCTCCAAGGACCTTGTATCTGATGGGTCTTTGTTTCCTTGACAACCATACATTTCACTGTTACAGGAAGCCACTTTGTACGGAGGGACTTGACCTCTTTTATGCAGCTTTTAAACCTTCATTAAAAGTTGATTCTTTTAATATATCAAACTAAATACCAGAAATAAGAAAATGATTTGCATACATGAGTTTACTAATAATGCAATATTCCATTGACATTAAACAAAAAATGGAAAAAATAATTCTTTATCCAAACAAAATAAGTTCAAAAAGTTTGACCTAATTGCTTGAAAGTTTTCTTTATCTCTTTGCCAGGAAAAAAATATTTAAATATTGACCACATACATATCAACAATCCATTGCTACAGATAAGGTGTACACATAGCCCTTCCAGTTTTGTATAACATTATTTTCCTCATGATGAAAAGACACAATTCTTGATGCCTCAATATATTCCAAACAATGCAAATATAGTTTAGACAAATATAAATATCTTAAGACATAGCAACACTCATGTGGATTGTAACCTAAAATTGTCAGATATGTCCAGAATGTAGAATTACTATTACAATTGCTGGGCAGCATTTCCAACAGCAAGACAAAGGCAACTAACTCTTATTAAATATATTTTGAGGTGCCCACTATACACAAAACAAAACTTTCTACTGTATTAACCTTAAGATCAAAGTCAACTTTCCATTGGATGACAAAGACAGAACATTCAAGCTTTTTATTCCAAAGGTCAAGTACATATCTATTATCTGGTTCATCCAGTTCTTTCAATATCTTATGAAAATGGCTTATTGGCTTTGGGGCATCAATTGATCCATCCAGAATCTCTATTAGATGTGTACTTTAGAAGCAGCCAGAGCATCAAGACCAAACAGTCCAAATAATAAATGCTTAAGTTAAATAAACTGCCAAAAAGCACTCAGAGGTAAATCAATTTTGATTTTAAGGTCTATTTTTAAAAAAACAACAACAACAATAACAACAACAACCTGCTTCATCAAAATTGGTTCAAAGTAATAATGTTATTTTATCTCCCCCCCCCCAATTGATCTTATGAATGTGATGAATTCTGCTAAACAGTGGATCTCTACAGATTGGCTCTCCTTTTTGCAGAAGTTTTGGTGATTTGTCTCCACATAATTATTTATCTTGAGAAAGGTCAATTCAGGTCTGAGCTGTCTTGATAAGGCACTTTGCTTTGATGCTATGGAATTCTGTCCATTCACTATACAAATTCAGAACATATGTTATCCAGCAAAGTGAAGCACTGTTTAGATGTAGGGCACTATTTTGCAAGTTTACTTCAAAGATGCACTTATCATAAAGCAAAGTGCCCCTCTCAATATTTGCATAGCTATACTAATAGAGCACAACCCATTCATGGTAATGAAGTTCAGAATGAACAATTACTGCATAAACAGCCCTAAAATTTGTCACCAGACAAATTCATTGTCTAGTTCTGATTTACACTGAAATTGGAGTTAATACCAAAAAAAAAAAGATATGAGATTGATAGCTTAATACTAAGATGAATTGACAACTTTTCTGGTTTGTGAGCTGTGGTATCATGGTGAATCACTGAAGGTCAGAACTGACATTTTTCAGCTAATTTTTTACTTTCCTTGAAGCTCAGAGAGATCTTGCAGTCCACAAAGACCATCCCAACCTTAAAATTGCTGTCAACTCCCCATATCAAACAAAAATAAGTACTACCAATAATTGACCATTTTCCCCATCAAAATTCACCAATATAATATTAGGATGTTTTGTGATCTGCAAATGAGGGTCCAGGAGCTTTTAGTCATTCCTTTGAATATAAGATTGAATTTCTTCTTTCTACAGAGTCACAGAATGCTCTTTTGATGGTAACCACAATTAGAACTGGGTAAGTTTTCTGCTATTGTTGCAATAATATAAAAACATTCTATTATTTGATTTAGAGTTTAGGATGAGCCATGGTGGTGCAGTGGTTAGAATGCAGTACTGCAGGCTACTTCTGCAGACTGCTGGCTGCCTGCAGTTTGGCAGTTTGATTCTCACTGGCTCAAGGATGACTCAGCCTTTCATCTTTCTAAGGTCGGTAAAATGAGGACCCAGATTGTTGGGGGTAATATGCTGACTCTGTAAACTGCTTAGAAAAGGCAGTAAAGCACTGTGAAGTGGTATATAAGTCTAAGTGCTATTGCTAAGTGCTATGATGGTCATAACTGAAGATAATTTTTTAGTTTATCTTTTCATTAAGGTGACCTGAAATCTCAGGATGTTTTGGACTAAAAAATTCCCATAATTGCCAGTCATGATGGTTGGAGTCAATGAGAAATAGAATCCAAACATATGAAAGATAACACCGTGAAATAGATCTGTTTCTCTTATTTTCGATATTAGAAAATAGGATAGGTTGGGCATCCAACTTACAGACATCTTGTTATTTAGTAGTATTCAAATCAAGATGATTGATTGTGTCTGATAAGGCTTGAATAGAAAAGGCAATCCTGACTTACATGCATTCAACCAAAAAAAATTATACTAATAGTAATATAATTAACAATATACTGTTATATGAGTAGTATGTTTACAATACTATATACTGTATACTAATTATATTACTATAACTTTGTTTTCTGTAGTTGCTGTTGGTGAATATTTTTTTTCACTTTTTTCTTTGCATGCACTTCAGTTTTAACTGAATTTTTACAGACTATACTGTATTTCACTATTTACTTATTTCACTGTTTATCATCAAGAGTATAATATATATATATGCCAACTCTAGGAATAACACTGAATATATCTCATGAAGTAAGTATAGTCCACAAAAGCTTATTTAATTATAAATACACTAGTATTTAAGATTCCACAAGATGCTTCAGTATATTTCCAGAGCATTTCTTGAAATTGGCATGAATATATTGCACCACTCACAAAATTTAACGAACTTTATACATAAGGCTGTGCATATGCCATATAGTGAAATAATAAAGGTTTGAGGGCATCTTACAGAAAAACTAATTTCCTTTACTGATTTGCTCTGGTTGTGAGAATTGTATCTGCCATACAATTCTCAGAAATAAACAAGGAATAAAAGTGGAATGGACAATGCTTTTAAGAGACATCCTCTGGCAAATAGGAAACATAAGCTCTCAAGGTACCAAAAAACCAGCTGCAAAGGTTCTTCAAATTTATTCCAATATTCTCAGTTTCTTTGGCTCTAGGGATATGAATGCCCTTGCAGTCTTGGATATTTACTTTTCAAGATACAAAAATGTAGCAAGATAAACTTACAAGATTGTACTTTGCATGTATGATTGGCTTTTGTGTGACAACAATCTGCACTTTACATAGAAGCCAATGCATTGTATCTGCAAATAAAGTATTTTCTCCCTGTGTATGGGTGCTCTAATAGAACTGACCTCATTTGATTGATGCTACTGAAGGTAGGCTTAACTGGGATTGCTTGTAGGTAACACGGTTGCCGGGTGATTTGCTAAAGAAGGTTGCTGATGTACATGTGAATGTCCTTATCTCTACCCCTTCCCTTGATCCCCTGATTCTATATTGGCAACATCTAAATCTATATATAGAAAAAAGTGTAGATTTATAAATAAAGAATTCAATTTAAATAAGAACAAAAATCCAAAGTGCATAAAAACTAAAGGGGATAAATTTCTGGTTTCACATGTCACTATAAATATGGATTTTAAGCATCCAAAGTTTAATTAATCCAAGTCACTGTTTTTGAAAAGTTATAATAACATTATAGTAACCCTAGCATCCTGTATCACTATAGACCTGCCTTTGAGTGCTTTGGTTCTAAATAAGTGTTGTGGGAATGAAGCCATTGTGGCTTATATTAGACCAGAGAATGAAAACTTTTTGAGTCTAATAGTTTCAGTTTCATTTTTGCCTCAGTCTCAAGAAAAGTTGAAGAGCCAACATTGTTGTTGGCTGGAACACATTTATTTTATCACTTACTTGTAATACTTGAGGGGAAAACATGCCTCCAAATATCTATGGAAAGGAAAGGATATACACCACCCAAAAGTAGTGACATTTATTTCAAGAAAAAATTTGAAAGTATCTTTTTACCCAGTATGGTAAAAGAGATAGAAAACTCTCAGCAGTTTCCACAAGAACATGTCTCTTGACAAAACTTCAGCTCAATCTTGTTTTCAGAGGCTAGATAACAAGTGTAATTTGAAGCTCTTTCAAGGAGTAGTAACAACTGGCAAGTTCTAATACCTCACAAATCTTGGCAGCCTTGAAGGATTTTGAAAGATTCCTTAATGCATTTCAGCTGCTTTCTTTTATGTATTGTCAAAAACAAAACACCACCCAAGTACATTTTTTTAAAGAAAGAATAAAAACAGATTGAATATTTTGTATAAAAAATATTATGCTTGAATTCCAAATATTAAATGCTATAAACATATAGATGCTCCCCAATTTTTCTTTCTCTTGCTTAAACTGATGATTTTTATTCGAAAGCAGTATTACTTCACCTCAGCATCTTTAAGGCATGTGGACAACAACTCCCAAAATTCCTCAACCAGCAAGCAGAGTTTGGGAGTTGAAGTCTACACATCTTAAAGTTGCTGGGGTTGAGAAACACTAGAACAGGGGTGTTAAACTACCAGCCCATGGGCTGGTTTCATCATACTGAAGCGGCACCCACCCCATTGCCAACAGTGCAGAAAGAGTCGCAATACATCCCGTGACTGACTTGGCAAATTTGACACCCGTGCACTAGAAAGTCAAAGCTTTGTAGAGACATAATAGCTCTGCTCTTTAGCCTCTCTCCCTCTTTCCAGTTGTTCCAGTGATCTTTTGCTGGAAGATGATATGGTGTCAAGTCACATTAAATGTGAGTAGATATGAAAAGACAAACTCTAATGCTCCTTTAGTTCCTTGAATCATTATTAGCGTTGGCAATTAAAGCAGCATTTTGTAGGCTATTTATACAAGGCTTTTTAGGGCCCTTCTGAAATATAGTTTAGATTATTTTTTATAAATCATCTGGCCTGCATAAGTGGCCAGCACATGGACTTCAGAAACCATTAAAAGAAAAAAGATGTATCTGAATGTTTCTTCAAGTGCAACTTTTCATTGGTGTATTAGATATTTGCCCTACAAAGCAGGCAGGTTTGCAATCTTAACAGCCTATTTACACAAAAAGATTTGTAGCTTTATCCAGTTAGCCTGCCCGACATTAATACTATATCCCCCATAGTGATTTTTGAACGTCACTATAAATCAGTGATCTGGATAGCCTCATTAAAAAATTTAGACCCTTCAAGTGATATATCTTATTAATACATGTTTTGATTATCACTTCTTGCAATTAACATTCTAGAATTAAAAAAATGTTCTGTGGAGATGATTTCATCTTGGACAAACATAAGCACATATGAATGTTGCAGCTGTGAAAAGCTGTTGGCCAAATGGGGTAAAAAAAAAAGGCTTTCCGTCCATGCAATTAATAAATGACGAGAGTTGCCATTTAAACCATGAGCATCTTTCTTTGGGTTCAGTTATAACTCAAGAGTATTTTTTAAATAAAAAAATTATGGAAGTTTTTAGTAAACATAGTAAAAACTAATACAAACTAAACTAAAAGGAAAAAGACAAGTAAAAAAATGTTCAGAAGATGCAGGAAAAGAAAAAAGAGAAGTAGAAAAAGAAACAAAGACAATAATAAAGGTGTCTCCCAACCTTTCTCACCCTAAGCATCAGCTAATCTAATAGCTTTTCACCTACTTTTAAAATTATAAATAAAAATATTTTCTCCAGAACTCAGTTTTTATCTATATACAACCACATATATTTTCAGACTTGGTACAACCAAAACTCCATTGTTCAATTTCAAATAAATAGTTTAATCCTGGTTAAATAGTCCAATTTTATATTCCTTCTTTTTGCTCTGCATGATCTTCACCTTTAAATCATACTTATGGCATTAGAGGATTTGATTTTTTTTAATCACTCTTTGGCATTTAAAAGGAATCACTTAAAAAATTTCACCAGCCTACTTTGTAAATTCCTTAAAGAGTTTTATCATTCAGGATTTCTTGTTGCAGCTCCTTTTCTTGATTTGTCTTTTGTATTCCTATTGGTAACCTCAATTTTGTCACCTACCATGCCTTCAAATTCTATTATGTGTGTCTCAAGTAAGAGCTGTTTTGTCATCATCTCCTAAAAGTTTAACCATTGAAACTCGTGTCCTTTCTCAGATATTAGTTATGACAATGTCAGTCCATGTTTTGAACAAGTCTTTGAAATAAGTAAAAGTTAAAGTTAAACTCAGGCACCACACAGGTTATGTAGAAAGTAAACACAGGGTCAGTCATAAAGGACTCAAATGTCTATACACCAATGCACAGAGTATAAACAGCAAACAGGGTGAACTAGAAATTCAGGTTAATGAGGGCAGATATGATATTGTTGCCATTATGAAAACATGGTGAGATGAAACGCACAAATGGAACACACAGCTAGAGGATTTAAATTATTTAAAAGAAACAGACCAAATAAAAGAGGAGGCAGAGTTGCTCTATATGTAAGAAATAACTACATCTCTACAGAAATAGAGCACAACAATGATGAAAACTGTCTTGAATGCATTTGGGTCAATATAAAAGGGGGGAAAACAACATTACCATAGGTGTATACTACAGGCCACCCAACCAAACAGAGGAAATAGATGAACTTTTTGCTAGTCAGCTAACTAAGGTATGTAGGAAGCACATCACAATAGTAATGGGGGACTTTAACTACCCTGACATCAACTGGGAGACAAACTCTGCACCAAATGGAAGATCAAACAGATTCCTTGCAAACCTAGCAGACAATTTTGTCTCCCAAAAAGTAGAGAAGGGGATTAGCCATTTTGGATCTAATTCTCACTAACAGAGATGAAATGATAGTAGGTGTTGAAGCCATAGGAGGAAGTGATCATGCAATATTGGAATTCAACATTATGGAAGCACAAGCAATAGAACACAGTCAAACTAGAGTCTTGGACTTTAAGAGAGCTAATTTCAATAAACTTAGAGAGGGCTTGGGAAGGATTCCATGGATGAGAATCCTCAAGGGGAAAACAACTCAAGAAGCTTGTGAAATTTTGAAAAGTGAGATAATAAAAGCCCAGTCCAGCACAATACCAACAAAGAGGAAAAATAACAGCTCTCAAAAGAAACCAGCATGGCTGCATAAAGAACTCTCTGATAAATTGAAAGATAAAAAAGACAAGTATAGAAAGTGGAAAGAGGGGCACATAACTAAGTCAGAATATCAACAAATAGCCCGAGCCTGCAAAGATGAAGTGAGGAAAGCCAAGGCTGAAAATGAACTAAGGCTTGTGACCAAAGTCAAAAATAACAAAAAAAAAAAAGCTTCTTTCAACATGTAAAAAACAAGAAAAAAGTGAAGGAAATGATTGATCCATTAGTGGGGGAAAAGGGCAAGAAGGTGACAAGCAACAGGGAGAAAGCAGAACGATTTAACTCATTTTTTGCATCTGTCTTTACACAAAGGGAAAAAATAGACCAACCTATCAAAAATAGTGCCATAAAAACAGAATAGAAACACAAATTAAGATAGGCAAGAAAATGGTAAGTGAGCACCCGTCCAGCCTAGACGAGTTCAAATCACCAGGACCAGATGGATTACATCCCAGGGTTCTCAAGGAACTGGCAGATGTGATCTCAGAACCATTGAACTATATGTTTCAAAGATCCTGGAGCACTGGGGAACTACCGGAGGACTGGAAAAGAGCTGATGTAGTTCCCATCTTCAAAAAACGGGGGGAAATGGACCCAGGAAATTACAGACCTATCAGCCTGACCTCAATACCAGGGAAGATTCTGGAAAAGATAATCAAACAACGAATCAGCGAACACCTAGAGAAAAACAAAGTCATTACTAAAAGCCAACATGGGTTTGTCAAAAATAGATCATGTCAGACAAATCTTATTGCATTTTTTGACCAAGTGACAAAATTAGTGGATCAGAGGAATGCTGTGGATATAATTTACTTGGACTTCAGTAAGGCACTTGATAAAATAGATCACAACCTACTACTTGATAAGATAGAAAAATGTGGGTTAGACAGTATCACCACCAGATGGATCCGTACCTGGCTGACCTGCCGTACTCGGTGTGTGGTCCTCAATGGAACCGCATCTACATGGAGAGAAGTGTGTAGTGGGGTGCCCCAAGACTCTGTTCTGGGCCCAGTGCTCTTCAACATCTTCATCAAGGATTTGGACAAGAGGATAGATGGGGAACTCATCAAATTTGCAGAAGACACCAAGCTGGCAGGAATAGCCAACACTCCAGAAGACAGGCTTAGGATACAGGAGGATCTGGACAGACTTGGACACTGGGCGCTATCTAACAAAATGAAATTCAATGGTGAAAAAAGTAAGGTTCTACATTTAGGAAAGAAAAACCAAATGTACGTGTATAGTATAAGGGGTACCTTGCTCAATAGTAGTAACTGTGAGAGGGACCTCGGAGTCCTAGTCACTTAAATATGAGCCAGCAGTGTGCTGCAGCTGCCAAAAAGGCCAACACAGTGCTGGGCTGCATTAACAGAGGGATAGAATCAAGATCAGGTGAAGTGTTAATACCACTTTACAATGCCTTGGTAAGGACACACTTGGAATACTGCATCCAGTTTTGGTCACCACGATGTAAAAAAGATGTTGAGACTCTAGAAAGATTACAGAGAAGACCAACAAAGATGATTAGGGGACTGGAGGCTAAAGCATATAAGGAAAGGCTGCTGGAATTGGGTATGTCTAGTTTAATGAAGAGAAGGACAAGGGGAGACATGATAGCAGTCTTCCAATATCTCAGGGGCTACCACAAAGAAGAGGGAGTCAATCTATTCTCCAAAGCGCCTGAAGGCAGGACAAGAAGCAACAGATGGAAACTAATCAAGGAGAGAAGCAACCTAGAACAAAGGAGAAACTTCCTGACAGTGAGAACAATTAACCAGTGGAACAACCTGCCTCCAGAAGTGATGAATGCTCCACCACTGGAAGTTTTTAAGAAGAGACTGGACAGCCATTTGTCTGAAATGGTATAGGGTTTCCTGCCTGAGCAGGGGGTTGGACTAGATGACCTCCAAGGTCCCTTCCAACTTTATTATTATTATTATTATTATTATTATTATTATTATTATTATTATTATTATTATTATTATTATTATTATTATTAAGGTGACTTAGCCATTTTAACTCTTTTCTGTCTAGTCCTATAGTTCCCTCTAATGTCAATTTGCAATCTTTATCAAGCTTCAGTTCCTAATATAGATTTAGTTTCAGTTGTTTTCCCACAGGTATATTATTTAATGATATTTCCCTTGTTTTTCAAATCATACAACAAAAGATAACCAATATTCCAAACTTCTTTGGTCTCCTGGCCACTTAAAACTTTTAAAATCAAAATCTTCTTTTTTGTGCTTTTAGTCAGTTGTATATGTTTAAATCCAAAGAAGAAGTATCTTCTTTAAAACTCACCAAACTCACTGTCAAATTTAGCTTGTTGTTTTTCAGGTATCTAATATCCATAAAGTAGTTAAATTGAGAAAGAGATTAGAAAGTGAGTTCAGCTGTCTTAGTATTCTTATGAGTACTTTTTTACATTCATGTTGTAATGAACCTGAAGGGTAACTGAAACAAAAAGAAATTATTTAGCCTAACTATTGCTATTTCGCTTCTGTAATCAGTGTTTGCGGGTCAGGGACAAATTTCATGCAAGCTGGGAAAGATGTACATGGATGGGATGTGCTGAAGGAGGGAATAAAGGAGTGTACATGAATGATTGATGTCTTCCTTATAATATAATGGCTCTGTTGTCTGATTTTGATTAGCTAACAAAGCAATGCTACTAATTTTCTAAGGCTTGGCACTTCTGAATGCAACACTGCCAGTGTTCAGATTGTGTTCCCAATGAGGACTTATTTTGATTGAAAATAAAGTGCAGTATCTTTAAGAAGCCTCTGCTTGGGTTTTCATGATTGGATTTTTATGATTTCTCAAGTTTTGCTAAGGGCCAGTGACCTTAGGAACTATTCAGAATACTAGTAGGCAATCTTCTGTTATCTGCCTTCCCTTGAGAAATTCCAAAGGACCAGTCTATTCACTGTCCCCTGTTCTTCACAGTGGTTCTCTTCTCCACTGTTCAGAGATTTCTTCAGTCAACCATGACTCACATGGAATTCTCATTATTAAATAATAATTGATGAAGTTTCCCTATGAAAAAGTTATTGCTTAGGTCAGTATATTCAAAGTCAGTACCAGATGTCATGGAACAAACATTGAAGGACTCTATCCATGTCCTAAACTAGGATCATTTTGGAAAGAGAATCAGACGTGTCTATAAAAAGGTTTCTCAACCTTGATCACTTGAACATGTGTGGACTTCAACTCCCAGAAATGCTGGCTGGGGAATTCTACGTGTTGAAGTCCTCATATCTTCAAGTGGTCTAGGTTGAGAAACACTGGTATATAGGATTTCAAACTTTTGTCAAAATAATGAAAGCACAATCTCACTCTTAGAATAAAAGCTCTGCTATTTTTGCATACTTTTGTGATATGATGCATATTCAATATGGGCAGATTTTGCAGCATCAAGCAGCTTTCATTATTTGCTTCTCATTGCCCATCCACCCCATAGACACCTTTCTCTGAACAGAATGTTAGACTAGGCAGAAATCTACTTTTTTCTTACAAAAAGGTTTCCATCCATATAAAATGTCATGATAATTTTTTTTTGTTCTTCATTGAGTTCTAAGTACAGTTAAGAAATGTTGGACTTGCAAACCTCTGAAATATGTCATGGAAACGTAACACTGCATGTTAGGACCATCTTTTGTAGACCTACGGTCATCATATGATGCACCAACACATCTTGATGAGCCTAGCAAACAAGTTATTTCCATTTCCATGATGGAACAGAGAGTACAAAACCCAGCATTGAAATTTAATATATTTGGTCATGCAGATAGGGTAGGCTTAGAAACTGTAAATTAGTTTTTAATCACCTTTAGTTTGAATTACAAAAATATTAATTAAAGTTCACTGGACCAGATTCTGTCCTTCTTATGCACCTGAGAATTTCCAAGTTAAAAGCTATGCCTGTGAATCAATCAGTTACAAAACTGGGTGCCATCCCTATTAATATGTAAAACCCAGATTTGGCTTCTTTTCTGTTTGTCCTTACCTCTAAGTCTCTTTAAGAAATATTATCAGTATATTCAAATAATGGAAAATAATACAATTAATTTTAGCTAAAAAGATTTGCTGGCTATTTTAGTGCTAGCAAAATTCAAGCAGATCACAACACTGTAGATTGGAAATGTTTAAAAAGTAATAAAGGAAGCCAAACTTCTGTCATTTGAAACTTTTTGCATGTCTTTTTGATCAAGAATGACTCATCCTCATTCTAGCAAATATTCTACTTCTAGGCAGTTAAGCCTCATTCAAATGCTCACACAGATGTTATATTTTTAAAAAATGGGTTGTAACTAAGCAAAGTTATTAATCACCATTGTGATTCATTATGAGGATAATTTTACCATTTTTCCTTGAAAGAATTAAGATATATGCTTCTGCAGATAGTAACTAATGCTTAAATCCAATCTTGTGTTTTCCATATAACTTCAAACTTTTCAAAAGAATGCTTAAAACTGCATGACTTTTAACTTAATTCCAGTTATTTCAATAATACATACCGGTAGTTATAATATTTCTATGTCACTGACCACATGTAAATATTACTTTGTTTGGACCCAGAGCAATCCTTGGATTCATTAGGTTATCCCTATGTATTTTATATTACATCAAGTGCAGTTCACAAAGCTTTGAAAAATAATCTCCTTTTCTGCAACTTTTTAGAAAAGGCTGCAAAAGGTGATAGAGTACATCCTTTATTCAATCATTTCCTTGAACTAACATGTGCCATGGCAGAGAGAATGCAAATTTTATACTAGGAATAAAATTATGATGTCAGGGATGCTCACCTATTTTTAACTGAAGATTGCAGTGCATTTGGTTTGTATCCTTAAAGAAGTAACTTGATCAAATCTTCTCTCTCTGTGGCAATGGTGAGCAATATTTGTCACTAACAGCACAATTCACCCTTCTAAGTCTCTGGATGTCCTGAAGAGGGAGAGAGGGAGCAGGAAAGAGGAAACTACTTTCACTTTCTCCCAGCCATGAACAAAATTGCTATATTCTCATTTGAGGGCACATTTTGTTGTTGAGGGCTGTTTGTTTTTAAATAGGATTTTAAATAGGAGAAATTTGCCTTCCAGTGGCTTCCTGTTCTTCTCATTCCCTGTCAACAGATTTCCAAAATGTGGAGCAAAATCCCTCTCCCACTGAAATCTGAGTCAAAAGCTTTCAGTTTGGGGAACACCCTGCTCATTCATTCGAAACTTCTCCAATAACCCATTAATATTTTTGCTAGGAAAGTACAAACAAAATGTCAATACGCATATGACAATAATCCCACTGACATGCAGATACAGTAAATATAGCTTGAATGTTATATAGGGTTCCTCATTTGGGCAGAAAGACTTAGATGACCACATGGGGGAAAAGAAACAGTTAAAGTTTTCTATATCCTTTTGGTATCTACTGGGCATTTGAATGTTTACAGCCCAGATATAGCCAGTATTTGACACCATGGAAACTATGTCCAGATAGCAAGTCCTGTTGTTTATATTACATTTTCAGCTGCCATATTACTAGAAATGAAAGAATGGAAAAGAGGGCAGGCAATGTAAACTAGAAAAAGAAGGGAGTATGTCCCAAATGCTAGTGAGAATAAATATTGCAATAGGGCAACACAATCAGATCTGAGTTGCAAAATTCCAAACAACCACTAAATGGCAACAGGCGAACACAATGGTTTATAGCCCTTTGCTGCCAATACTACTCCTCTACATTTTTGAAGGCCAAATCTGTATTTAAACACATATATTTTCACCTTCTGATTAATCTATCCCAACTCAATCACATTTTCTGAAATCATACCACATTCTGTATCATAAACTAAACACATAGACTGGTCTTGTACAACATTCTAATCCAGGGGGTCTTCAAACTTGGCCCTTTTATGACTGGCTGAGGAATGCCAGTCATAAAATCTACAAGTCATAAAAGAGCCAAGTTTGAATGTAATTGGGTAGTTTATGATTTAATGTGTCAGGTGAACTCAATCTCTCTCTTTTCCTTAAAGGACCAATTACATGGGGTTTGGACATTGTCCAATGATTGATTGGGTTGGGGGATTCGTACAACATGGCGGGAAGAGGAAGGCAATTTGACTCACAGTTTTTCACTACAACTTAGAGTTAAAATCTTTCCAGCCTGTTCCAGTCTTGGCTGGGTTAACATCTCCACATAGCATATCACTCCCTTCATTGATTTGGTTGACTTTATGAATCCTGCCTGCAAGTCTATGTCCCCAGTCTGACAATCTACATGTTATATCACAGAAGGAACTTGAGTTGTTGAGGAAGAACAATAACAACAACAAAAAAGCTGATACACTTTCCTAGCACTAGAGAATATCTAACAAGACTAATGGAATCTGTTCCTTTGGGAGATGTGGAATCAAAAGGGCTAGTACTTCTACTGTATAAAGCCAGTGGATGATCCTGCTTCATCTCTCTTTCTCAAAAGAATAGTTTCCCATAGAAGAAGCCATGAAGAGAAATTACAATCATAGATCAAATTGAAGCTCAACTTGGTCCAATATTCTGTTTCTACAATGCTTAATGGAAGCTCAAAGCAGAAGGTGAATCTTCATCTATTCAAAGATGATCATGGTTTGTTACTGGGTAACATAATTCTCATTAACCAGCACAACTCTTTCAACAATTGACTAGTAAAAAATCCACTACAAACAAAAACAAAATGTATGAATCAACCCATATTTTAACAAAATCACATATACTTATTAGTTAATATATTCAAAGTTCCATATCATTCTGAAGTTTTTCAAATAAATACAAACAAGGAAGTCTGTATCTGTATCTGTTCTCACTTTTACTGATACAGCTGCATGTATCTTAAATGCAACTTTTCCTAATTTACTTTCATTTGTATTATGGCTGCATGTAATGCTTTAAAGAAGGATTCTGATTCAGTGAAATGTCAATCAAAATACCCTTTTAGGCCAGGGGTGTCAAATTGCCAGCCCACAGGCAGGTTTCATCATACCGAAGCTGTGCCCACCCCATTGCCGACAATGCAAAAAGAGTCACAATATGTCACGATATGTCATGTGACATGGCGAGTTTGACACCCATGTTTCAGGCCAAACCTAAGCAATGCTTCTCTTTGTAGTGCCACATTTTAATCCAAATGCCACCAAAGGGCAATCCTCTCTCTCTTTTTTTCTCTCTCTGTGTTTGTTTGTTACTCTCCTTGAATCCACAGGAGTCCTTTCCACTAAAGCAAGCTGATTACCAAATTAAGCTGGCCTGCCCCAACCTGGAAAACTGAATTGTTCTATTGCCTTGAATCAATGCCTGTGACCATCTGATCAAGATAAGACCTTAGAATGAACACAGTTGCTTTGCATAGATCTGATTTTCTACATTTTTTTCTCATCTATACCTATAGTTGCATTCTGAATGCATCTTTTACTAATACAGGAAATTTTCCATCTCAAAATATTTCAAGATGGTTACCAGTGGATTCTCTATTTATTTGTGGCACAATAGAGCATCAGAACATTTTGCTGGAAGAAAAATGTATAGATTTCTACAATATTCCTAATTTAAAATGTTTTCTACTGAATAGGATATATTTCAAACGCAATTAAGAGAGATCACTTAGCACATCAGTGATAAAAGAGACCTTTGGATTATAAATGACTTTGTAAGATCAATTGGGCTTTGGTAGGATGTTGATTAGTTGTGTAATTAAGGTTTTATGCAGGTCCCCTTTATTTTGAACTCTCATCTTAAAAGTTTCAATTACCACATTAATTAATAAACTATTTCAATGATTCCCATCATCAAGGGTAGAAAGAACCTAAAATAGTCAATTTCGAACTCTAACCTAACAAGGAAGGAGAAAATAAAAGCTATTTATTTTGGCCAAGTCTGAAAAAAGACCCTGGAAGATAGAGTTTGAAATTAGAGGCATATTTGAAAAATTTCTGTACTGCGTGTTTTTGTCATACCCATACCTCATAATGGTTTGCACTAGAAATCTCAAGAGTTCCTTTCTCTCTTTCTTTCTCTCTTTCTCTCTCTTCCTTAATAAATGCTTAGTAAATAGAATTTCTTGCTTTTTTGATAGTTTTTAGCTGCTGTGCTAAAGAAAAAGAAGTATAATTCATCACCTGTTGAGATTCAGCATGCTTTATTAATGTGGCCATGTTTGCATAGGCTGTAAATAGAGAACTGCTGCAGAGATTCTCTGTGTGTGCTTTTTTTTTTTTTTTAGAAAAAGGCCACAATTTTTTCCCCTGGCAGGACTACTGATGCCTGTCAAGCAGATATTAATCAGACTAAACTTTTAGATGTGTATATGCTACAAGCACATAAATATTCACCACTGCATTCCCCTAGAGGACAGATGGGCAATTCTTCTGCACTAATTTTTTTTTTAAAAAAAATCTTCCAAGGGCAGTAGAGTTAGATACTGATATCACCAGAAGGGGAGAAATCATTATTTTTTAGAATTCATTTTTAAAGCAATAACACATTTGGGTTTAGCCTACTAGAGATGAACATAATTTTGCTTCTTATCCCAGTAAAAAGAAAAATCCTCAAGAAATTAGGTCAATGAATGTTGGCATGTTGCTGCTAAATGTCAGTACATGATTGAAAAGGGGGCCTGTGGACATTATGCAGCTTTATGGGCTGCTCAACCTTTTGTGGGGAAGGGCCGCTTGCACTGTATTTACACTGGTTACCATATAGCAACTAAAAAGCATGAGATTTTCTTCTGAATAGGGGTTTGGGGTTCATGTCACTTTCAGATATTTTCCAATTGGCTAGCATGAATTATAATACAATAATACATCCCATTAGTCAACATTGCAATGATACTTGCACAAGTGTGTCTGCAAAGAAGAGCAAAAGTATGAAGATGGGGGCCACAATTGTGGAATCAAAACCCCACACAAAAAAAGGGACAGGGGTTAATTATTATTATTATTATTATTATTATTATTATTATTATTATTTAATTTCTATGCCGCCCTATTCCGGAGAACTCAGGGCGGCTCACAGCATGATAGAAATTACAATAAAAACACGTAAATATAAAAACCCTTAAGCTAAAAAGGAAACCAATCACTCCACAAACATACACACAAACATACACTGGCTAGGGGCAAGGTGTTAGCTGCCCCAGGCCTGCCGGCAAAAGTATGTTTTAAGCAATTTACGAAAGGCGAAGAGGGTGGGGGCGACACGGATCTCTGGGGGAAGTTGGTTCCAGAGGGCCGGGGCCGCAACAGAGAAGGCTCTTCCCCTAGGCCCCGCCAGGCGACACTGTTTGGCTGACGGGACCTGGAGAAGGCCCACTCTGTGGGCCCTAACCGGCCGCTGGGATTCATGGGGCAGCAGACGGTCCCGTAAATAACCTGGTCCGATGCCATGTAGGGCTTTATAGGTCATAACCAACACTTTGAATTGGGTTCGGAGACCAATTGGCAGCCAATGCAGCTCGCGGAGTGATGCCGAAATGTGGGCATTTCTAGGCAAGCCCAACACTGCTCGCGCGGCTGCATTCTGCATTACCTGAAGTCTCCGAACATTTTTCAAAGGTAGCCCCATGTAGAGAGCATTGCAGTAGTCGAACCTCGAGGTGATAAGGGCATGAGTGACTGTGAGAAGAGACTCCCGGTCCAAATAGGGCCGCAACTGGTGCACCAGGCGAACCTGGGCAAATGTTCTCCTCGCCACAGCCGAAAGATGATGTTCCAAATTTAGCTGTGGATCGAGGAGGACGCCCAAGTTGCGGACCTTCTCCGAGGGGGTCAAAAGCTCCCCCCCAGGCTAATGGACGGATAGATTGAAATATCTTTGGGAGGCAGAACCCATAGCCACTCCGTCTTGTCGGGGTTGAGTTTGAGCCTGTTGGCACCCATCCAAACCCTAACAGCCTCCAGACATCGGCACATCACTTCCGCTGCTTCACTGAAATGACACGGGGTGGAGATGTAAAGCTGGGTATCATCAGCATACTGATGATATCTCACCCCGTGTTGTCGGATGATCTCGCCCAGCGGTTTCATGTAGTTATTAAACAGCAGAGGGGAGAGGACCGACCCCTGAGGGACCCCACAAGGGAGGAACCTAGGGGACGACCTCTGACCCCCTGCCAACACCGACTGCGACCGACCAGTGAGGTAGGAGGTGAACCACCGCAAAACAGTGCCCCCAACCCCCAACCCCTCCAGTCGGTGCAGAAGGATACCATGGTCAATGGTATCGAAAGCCGCTGAGAGGTGAAGTAGCACCAGGATAGTGGATAATCCCCCATCCCGGGCCCACCAGAGATCATCCGTCAGCGCGACCAAAGCAGTTTCCGTGGAGTAGCCGAGCCTGAATCCTGACTGTTGAGGGCCCAGATAATCGGCCTCATCCAAGGACCGTTGGAGCTGGAGTGACACCACCTTCTCAACAACCTTCCCTATAAAGGGAAGATTGGAGACAGGACGGTAGTTGTTTAAAACAACTGGGTCCAGGGAAGGCTTCTTGAGGAGGGGGCACACAATTGCCTCCTTGCAGGGAGCCGGAAAGGACCCCTCCCTCAAAGAAGCGTTGACAATCTCCTGAACCCAGCCCTGCGTCACCTCCCTGCTGGCCGAAACCAGCCAGGAGGGGCACGGGTCCAATAAACAGGTGGCTGAGCTCACAGCTCCAATGGCCTTGTCGACTTCATCAGGTGCCACCGGGTCAAACTCCTCCCACACAACAGGATCAAGATGGAAATCCCACTAGAGATAGCCATAATCAGTCAAAGAGACTCAAGTTCTACTAAATGATCACATGGCCTGCTGACACTAAGTATTTGTATTAACTTGTTCAACTTATACTAATTGCAGTGAGACTGCAATTCCTCAGAATCTGTAATAGCAAGTGATCGATGAGGAGATGTTGACTGCAAAACTAGTTATCTCCTTTTTTTTTAAAGTGCCCAACTGTCAAGAGTTACTTTTTTATTTTGCTGTTCTCAGAGTTCTCAAAGCATTCTGGTGCCTTCCTTTGAAGGAAGTTGTGACTTAACCTTTTACTTACACTCTAACAAAACAACAAGCTGCCATCTCTTTATGGAACTGTCTTCAATTCTTTATTGGGTGTCATCTTAAAGCCAGGATCTAAGCATTTAAGATCTCTCTGCTGCAGTTATAGAAACTGATAGTCCATTATAAGTTTCATTTGTCAGTTTGAATGGAGCTGGGAATTGTTTTATGGGGCAGATTTCAAGTTCTTTCAACTACTTCAAAGGACAAGAGTAAATAATTTATTTTATTCTTGTCTACAGCAGTGGTTCTTCACCAAAATAGAACAAAAAGTCCATATTTCCAAGAAAAAAATGTTTGCAGGTAACAGCACAACAAATTGCAGGATACATACATACATATACCTATATATGCACACTGCTGTAAATATAAAGTAATGAGAATAAACTATAGCTGAAATAATGCTTGCTTCTGTGGAAATTGTCCAAACAAAATATTCATTCAACTAATGACAGAAACAAAGTACAACAAAACATATTTTATGTTATCTCCTAAATTCAAAAGTTTTCAGAGCTGCTGCTCCAACATTGGATTGGGAGAAATGCTGCCCCTATTTTCCAAATGGAAAATGGAAAGAGTTCCTTAATCATGTCTTTCCTAGGGAATTAATTAAGGTATACAAAATCAGAATGTTTCAGAGCAGTTGAAATATGATTATACCATGCACCTGTTGCCATAGCATGCTTAAACCAGCCACTAACCTAGTCAAATTTCTTCATTAGTGTTTCTGGAAATGCAGAATCATATTATGTTGTGTCCTGGGCCTGATGAGGAAACTCAGCAGGCCCAGAATTGTTGCAAATGGTCCCGGGCATTCTAAAAGCTGCCCGGGACCAGACAGAGTGGCACCAGCCTTGTGCAAATGCGCAAGGCGCAAAGAACTCTTATTGGTTCACGCTGTCCAGGGTTCAAGCCCTATAAAAAGGCCTGCGTGCCTTTTGCTTTTGCTTGGAGTTGGAGTAGGAGAATAAAGCATTGTTAGTTGTCACCATGTGTCTTCATCATTCACACGCAAACAAAGGATTTAACACTGGCAACGAAGGTGGGATCCTTTGCAAGCTGAAACAAAAGATTTAAGGACTTACCCAGGAAGTTCTGAAGAGGAGAAGACGGAGTCTGAATCAGCATCCCAGCCTGCCAGTACAGCGTCGCTGGAGGTTGAGCTCGGCTAAAGGACCCTTTCCCCAAACAGTAGCTTGTAGAGGAAGCGAGTGGTGAAGATCATAAGTTTATGATGTCGAAGATTGGCCGTTTGACTGATTTCGATGTCTCCCACCCAGAGAGATGGAATTCTTACGTAGCACGGGTGGAGAATTACTTCAGAGTAAATCAGATTAGAGAAGATGGCCTGAAGGCAGCAACTCTTTTATGTGCCTGTGGACAAGAAGCTTTTGACATCGCTGAAAATCTGGTGACCCCTGCATCTCTGGAGTTAATAACATATGCTGACTTGAAGAAAATGTTGAAGGAACACTTCCAGCCAAAGTTATCAATCATTGCTTGGAGCCACGCATTCGAGCAGAGAGACCAGAGGCTGGGTGAATCTGCTGTGGACTTTATTGCGGCCTTAAGGCAAGCAGCCAGACCCTGTGAGTTCAAGGATCTGGAAGAGAGGCTGCAAGATCGTTTTGTCTGCGGCTTAAGGAGCAGACACTTACAACAAAAGATCTTTGCAAAAGAAGATGTTTCCTTCCAAGATGCATTGCAAGAGGTGGCAGCTGAGGAAGCAGCAGGCAGGGCTGTGAAGGCCTTGCTCCTCGCCAGGAATCCTCCAGACACAGCTACCGTCCATCCAGAGGATGCCCGAGAAGGATCAGAAGTGGATCCTGAAGAGGAGGTTGACAGACTCCATCAGCCAGCTGAGAGGAGGCAGAAGGGATGTCCAGTCAAGACCCCAGCATCTCTTCAATGCTTCGGGTGCGGAGGATGACACAAGCGAGCTGATTGCCAGTTCCGCTACGCCATTTTCCGGGTGTGTGGCAGGCAAGGCCACATTGCATCCGTCTGTTTGGGTCGGCAGAAGGTTCAACCTCGGGAAGAATTGCTTCAGAAAGATACCAGGGTCCCCAGCCAATATAGGATGGGTTTCTGCGCATCGCGCAGGAGCATTCTAAAAACAGGGACACACAAGCCCCTTAAGAAGAAACTTTCCATTAACGTAAGGTTGCAAGGAGTTCCCTTACTGATGGAGTTGGACACTGGGTTCGCTCTTTCCATTATTTCAATTAATCCTTCAAAAGGATTTGCAGCAATAGTGGCCTTCAAGTTAAACTCAGGCCATCGAATCTAATACTCACTGACTTTCAAAATTCTATGGTGTGTGTTAAGGGGGAGGCCACCCTTAAGGTACAGTATAAGGATTTTGAAGATTCCCCAGATGTGGTGGTTGTTGGGGGTGAACGTACAAGTCTTATTGGACTCGATTGGTTCGAGGCACTGGGAATCCAAGTAACTGGGCTGCACAGCTTGCAAACTCTGGGCCTTGCAGAGGTTTGCAAGGAGTTTGCAGATGTGTTTAGTTCAGAACTAGGATCCTACAAGGGGCCTCCCATTTCGCTACGGTTAGACCGAACCATCACGCCCATCAGGATTAAGCCTAGGAGGGTACCTTTTGCCCTCATAGGTAAGATAGATGCTGAGCTGGACAAATTGCTCCAGCAGGGCATTTTAGAACCTATGGATTCTAGTCCATGGGAAACTCCCATAGTAATGCCTCTGAAGGCTAATGGGGAAATATGTATATGTGCAGACTACAAGTGTACACTGAATAAGGTGTTGCAACAGCACGCTTATTCAGTCCCTGTTGTAAGCCACATCCTGGCCTCCCTCGGGGGCGGCATTTTTGCAAAACTTGACCTGGCACAGGCCTATCAACAGGTACCTGTTGATGAGGCAGCTGCAAATGCCCAGACTATTGTAACGCGCAGGGGGGGGGCTTCAAGGTCAAGAGACTGCAATTTGAGGTCAATGTAGCCCCTGGCATATTCCAAAGTATCATGGAGAGCACACTTCAAGGTATTCCTGGGGCCTGTCCATACTTCGATGACATCCTCATTGCTGGGGAGTCATCTCAAAATTTAGCAGAAAGATTAAGGGCTGTCTTGCTTCATTTTGGTAAAGCAGGCCTTAAGCTTAAGCAGGATAAATGCAAGATAGGAGTCACTTCCACTGACTTCTTAGGTTTTAGATTGATGCCCAAGGCATTCACCCTGCTGAAGCTAAACTACAAGCTATTCAACAGGCCCCAAGCCCCAAGTCCAAGAGTGAGCTGCAAGGCTTCTTGGGCCTATTAAATTTTTACCATGCATTTCTCCCACATAAAGTTGCTGTGGCAGAGCCATTACATAAGCTCTTAGACAAGCAGTCTCCTTGGCAGTGGACTAAAGTCCATGACAAGAGCTTCAATGAGGTTAAGGCCTTGCTCACTTCTAATGCTGTTTTAGCGCATTTCAATGAGCAACTGCCTGTTTGCATCTCCTTATGGGGTGGGAGTAGTACTTAGCCATCTGAAGGCTGATGGGACACAAGTCCCTGTGGCCTATTATTCAAGGACTCTGTCATGTGCAGAATGGAATTATGCCCAGATTGACAGAGAAGCCTTGGCCATAGTGGCTGGCATAAAGAAATTTCATGATTTCTTATATGGCCACCACTTCACGGTCTATACTGACCATAAGCCTCTGCTGGGTTTGTTTACCACTAACAAACAGGCCCCACATATCATTTCTCCTCATATGCTGAGATGGTCCATTTTCCTGTCAGCATATGACTACATTCTAGTTCACAAACCTGGAAAAGAAATGGGTCATGCAGATGGCCTGAGCAGATTACCCCTGAACCAATTAGTGCCTGATCCTGCTCCAGCCATTAATATTCTTTCCATTCAGGAGTTGCCTGAGTCTCCCCTCAATGCTAGGGACGTGGCTGCAGAAACTGCCACTGATCACACGCTTACATGCGTACTGACATGGGTGTTGTCAGGATGGCCTGACATGTGTCCAGATGCGACATTTCAAAGTTTTTGGCAAAGGAGACACGCACTGTCTACCTTTAATGGATGCCTTTTATGGGATAGCAAGATAGTGATTCCAGCCTCATTGAGGTCTAGAATCTTGATCTCTCTGCATGAGGGACATCCTGGGATAGTCAGGATGAAAGCGCTTGTGCGCAGCCATCTTTGGTGGCCTGGGCTTGATAAAGCTATCGAGGCTCAGGTGCACGGGTGCCAAGTGTGCCAACAATCACGGCCTGAAATGCCTCAGGCCCCTGTCCACAAGTGGGAGGAGACACACACCCTTTGATCAAGGATACATTTAGATTATGCTGGGCCCTTCCAGGAGCAATTCTTCCTTATCCTTGTTGATAGCCATTCCAAGTGGCTAGAGGTTGTTCCTGTTTCCTCCACTACTACTGCCAGGACTATCCAGGTGTTGAGAGGAATTTTTGCATCACACGGACTTCCAGGTGGCCCTCAATTTACCTCTTCTGAGTTCCAGGATTTTCTTCAGGCCAACCTGATCCGGCATGCAACATCAGCTCCCTTCCACCCTTCTGCCAACAGGCAAGCTGAACGGATGGTGTGCACCACCAAGGACACACTCAAAAGACTCACGTTCGGTAACTGGCATCACAGGTTAGCTGACTTTCTTCTTGCACACCACACCACACCTTGTACGACCTCTGGGAAGAGCACAGCTGAACTCCACTGGGATCGCAAACCCATTACTAAATTGGACAGATTGCACCCAGACCGGGTGACTGCACAGGTGTTGCAACCACGGCCACCAAGGAGACTTAAGTTGGGTGATCCAGTCTGGGCTAGGAACTACACTCCTGGTCATCTGTGGGCTCCTGCTATCATCTGTAAGATCTCTGGACCTCTCTCATACGAAGTGACCTTGGGAGATGGCCGCATCCTGCAGCGTCACATCAATCAACTGCGCTGGCGGTTGTCCCCTGTGGATTCCACCCCTGCCTCTGCTCTCGGGGGGAGGGGCCCAGGAACCACGTCGCACTTCAGGTCAACCTTCTGAGACACAATCTCACTGTTCCTGGGATGTACCGCAGGTCGCTAGGGATTTCCCAGAGGAGGTGCAAGGGCAGCCTCAGAGTTCAGCTATTGCACCAAACAGGGAGTCATGCATATCTGCAAGAGCTCCAAACAGGAATTCACTGGATAGCATGTCATCCCACACATCCATAATTATTCCAGACAGGGAGTCACACCGGGGGTATCCACAGTATTCACATATGTCAGACAGTGCTCCAGACAGGGAGACTGACCGGGGGTATCCACACAAATCACTAGCAGTAAGCGAAAAGGAATTCCATCAAGGGCACTTGCCTAATTCCGCAATTGCTCCCAAAAGGAAGTCACCAGCAAAGGGGGTTGCCATGGAGGTGACTCTTGACTCTGGCACCTTGGCCATAGAAGACTGGGAGTATTGGGGCACACCTGCAATGCAGGTCACGTCTGAGACTGGTCGCGGGCTCAAGGGACTAAGTTCCCTGGAGCCATCCAGAGTAGTTGGGGAATCCTCAGCCAATTCAGAGGGCTGGGGAATTTCAGCTGCTCTCATGGAGCCTGGGGAGAGCTCTGGCAATTCTGCCGGCACGCCTCACCAGGGGTCACCTGCAAAACATATGCATAAAAGTCCTAGTCTAGCGAGCCCAACAGATGGGCCGGTAGGCCAGGTGCCCTTAAGAACAAGTCCTGGTCTGCCTAGCCGGGCAGGTGAGCTGACAGGCCAGGCACCTTCCCTAACCTTGCGTAGGTCACAATGGGCTAAGGCCCCTCCTAAGCATCTAGGTGAATATGTGAGGTTCTTGTCAGTACAAGGGACCTTACAGGTCTAGGTTGGAGATGGGACCTATGTTGGGTAGAAGATAGACACATGAAGTCCACATTAGAGAGTGGGTTAGTTAGCTAACTCTGTTAGTTATAAGAACGGTGTCTGCATGTGAGCAGACTATTATTTTCTTTTAATTTATTTTATTATTATTGTAAAGACATTTGGAATTGTGTGTGTTCTATCCAGGGGGGAGGGGTGTTGTGTCCTGGTCCTGATGAGGAAACTCAGCAGGCGCAGAATTGTTGCAAATGGTCCTGGGCATTCTAAAAGCTGCCAGGGACCAAACAGAATGGCGCCAGCCTTGTGTGCATGTGCAAGGCGCGAAGAAAGAAGAACTCTTATTGGTTCACGCTGTCCGGGGTTCAAGCCCTATAAAAAGGCCTGCGTGCCTTTTGCTTTTGCTTGGAGTTGGAGTAGGAGAATAAAGCATTGTTAGTTGTCACCATGTGTCTTCATCATTCGCACGTGAACGAAGGATTTAACATATTAAGTCAAACATCATCAAATGTTATCTATTTCCCCAGAAAGTGCTTAATGCCCATATGCCCTTCTATTCAGTTTGACTTCATATTAATAGGCCATTTAGGGAGGAGAGATGTCTATTAAATCTGAATGTCCATTACATCTGAAAGTTATTTTTCTTCTATTATTTTCTACCCCAAGGCAGTGGAGGGGGGGAACTATTTCTTCTTTTTGAAGAAAAGGGCACTATGACAGCCTATTAAAGATATCACTCTAGCATCACTGTTAGGAACTACTGAAGCAGGGCCCTTTTTATTTTAGCTGTATTGCCAGCAAGGTTGGTTAGGCCAGAACCAGGGGAAGGAAAGGCGATTACCACTGATCTTCCTGCATCACCATTTTTCCCTCTTCCCAATGCCTTTCCTCTCTCTCTCTCTCCAACTCCCCACTATTCCTTCATACTACCTGCCTACAAGCCTAATCAAGTACCTTTCCAGAGTCACTCTTATAATTCCACTGTTCTGCACCAGCAACCCTCCCTCCCTCCCACCCACCCACCCACCCTTCCTATAGCTTTCCTTGCCTTTATTTCATTGCCATTGCCACCCATTACACTGGCCACCTGCCCACCCAATTCCAGCCTTTTCTTTTCTTTTCTTTTCTTCCATCTTCCCCCATAGCAGGAACCCAAACATTTGATTACATTATTGACTCTTAGCAACACATAGTTTTTCTCCATGATGATCTATCCCTAACATGGTCTTCAGATCTACTAATGGTGCTCGCATTGCTACACTGAATCTGTCTGCCTTGGTCATGGTCATCCTCTTTTTATCTTCCCACATTTCCTAACATTACAATCTTCTCCAGAGAGCTAAATTTTTGCATAGTGTACCTGATGTAAGATAATTTTAACCTGGTTGTTTGTGCCTCAAGTGAAAACTCTGGTTTGTTCAATGATCCCTTTGTTTACTTAGCTGTTCATTGTATTCTGAGAAGTCTTCTCAAACACCAGAGTTAAAAAAAAAATCAATACTTAAATGCCCACATGTTCGCACTGATCTATCTGATCTTCTAGCACATTTCTAATCCTATAAAGCAGTCACAGAAACACACTCAGTAAGATTCCTTTCTCAACTAAGAGAAAGTGTTAGTTCAGAGTCCTGACCAGAGGAAATTTGTCTCTTCCCCATTTCTTCATTTTGATTGCATGAATTTATATGATTTTTAATTTAATGTCTGTGTTAATGAAGAAAAGTTTCACTTATCTAAAAAGTGCTACTGGAATTTTTTTTTAAAACAGTTATAATCCTATTGAAACCACACTAAGAAGGGTTTGAAAAACCTGCTGCCAATTAGATGAAATTAGATTCCCAAAAGGGCATGGCAGAACAGCACAATGTAATGGATTGGCACTATAGCTAATGGAACACATGCATTCCTTGGCATAGATTATTTGTAAAAATACTAGGTAATAGATTAATAGTAACAATATCAAATAATAAAGAGAAGAGCGGCTTATAAGTCTAATAAATAAATAAATAAATAAATATAGCAAAGAAGCTGAAGAGGTAGTGGATACTTCTTCTGCAAAGAAGCAGAAGAAATACTGGATACCTAGTTAACTGCTTCAAGAAGATTACACAGGCTGACTACAAATAACACCATGACAAATAGCAACAATGATGCTTTGGAAAAGCTGCAAGAAATATCATTTTCCTGCAAGTAAGAACTGGTGAGACCACAAAATAGACAAAGTAATTGAAAATGAAGAAGCTAAATTTCTCTGGAACTTAAGAATTTAAACAGACAAGAGCCTGCCACAGATTTAACAATTGTCAATAAAAAAAACAAAAACTCTAGACACTGGACATGGCTGTAACTGGAGACAGCAAACAGAGGAGAGAGAAAATGGGAGGAAATCACAAAATACAAAGCCCTGCAAATAGAAATAAAATGACTGTGACAAAAGAAAGCAAGGATAGTAATAATAATAAATGTCTTGGGTACAATTGCAAAATACCTAGATTATCAGCATGGACAAAAATCACCATCAGTCAATTGCAAAAGACAGCTTTATTTGGAACAGCTTAAATAATTTTAACACCACCAACCCATAACATTTGCTTATCGCAAGTACATGGGAAGGACTTGATAGATGGATAAAAATGACAAATTTGATCTAAACATTTGGCTGATTGTGCAACCAACAGCAATAATAGCATTCAGACATGCAAGTCCCTTCTTCAGTGCCAATTGCCTTCTCAACTTATTATAGCTCTCTGAGACTACATCCCGTTGTGCATCTTCTACCCCAAACTCCAATATTCTTCCAAGAATTGCATATAAAAGCATATATTTATATGGAGCTGAATGAAGTTCATGTTGGCCACATGTCTTTATTGTGTAAGGAAGCTGTCAGTAAGCTCTTTAAAGTCAGAGGAACTTTAGAGATAAAACAATCGCATATGTCAGGAGTAATCTGCATGCACAAATTACAGCAGGTATCAAGGGCTGCAAGATTCATTATTATTTATATAAATATATCTTGTAGATTTCATTAAGATACAGGCCAACCTTTCTGAGTTATCACACTCCAGTTTGTTTACATTTGTGTTAATCTTCATTTGCAAATGTTGATTAGAACCTTAAAACTCTCTCCTTCTTTCACATTGTTTAGTATAAAATTTATTCTTCCTCTCTGTTCTTTTCATGTCAATGGCATTCAGGGAGAAAGAATTTTCAAAGTTAGAAAATTTGAAAGCAGACCCATTTAAATCAGAGAAGAGTCAACTTATGGGAACATATTTTGGAACCTGGATGCATAACAGAACTTTGAAATCTAGGATACTATTTTAAAAGGGAGGCCAAAACAAATGGAGTTCTTAATATTTTGATAGGTTATCCTCTTCTTTTTTCTTTCTCTCTCTCCCTACCCTTATTTAAATTTCCTTTGGCAACATTAACTAACTTTGAATATTCTCCTTAGAAATCTGGCAAAAGAGCCAGAAAGAAATGCAATGATGGGGGCGCTTCTTTCTCTTCATCTACTGTTTCAGCATTGTTTCTGGATGATTTTCTCATAATATTGGTAATATGCTATCCTCCAAATAATATCCCTTTATATTAGATTAAAAAAAGCTTTTCCTGATTCAGAGATAAACAAACTGTCTACTCTAGCAGTTCTTGTTATATAAAAAGAGAGCCTGTAATCTATGAACTTGTTATGGGAATCCAGTTAACATAACCATTGCTTTCTATGTGACCAATAGTAAGGGAAGACAATAATCATAATTCAGTAATATTGGAAGAGCAACAAGTTTAAAACAATTAACAACTATCTGGACTTCCAGAGAAGCAATGATAATCTGAAGAAGGCTCCAGTCTGAACAGAGGTAACAACCTCAGAAGAACAACAGACAATGAATGTATTGGCTTCTCAGAATTCCTCTCTGGACATAGTTCTTGATTTTGCCTTTAATATTGCAAATCAAAATATCACATTCAGTATGACAGTGTTTGATAATAAATTCTAATTCTGCAGTATTTTCTCTTTGCTGCTCTCTAAATATTTTGTAAGCATAATTACATTAAATGTAGAGAAAGCATCTCAAAAAAAATAAATTTCATTTTTGTTTGGGTCAATCGATTTTGCTTAGAAAATAGTACACTGAGAGTTAATTCACATATGCATTTAATGAAAATAAGGATCCTCATTGAAACATATTAATTATATAAATCAATGTATGCATGATATGCTGATATACATTAATTGGTCCGCTGCACTAGGATATAATGCTCATGTATGAATTAACTACAAAGCAGAAATCAGTAGGCAACAACTATAATATTTCTAGAATTTTCTACATATATTTGAATCTATAATATTTAAGATCTACAAAACATAAATGAGAATCAATTTGGTTTAGTAGTTAAGACACCAGGCTAGAAACTAGGAGATTATGAGTCCTAGTCCCACCTCAGACATGAAAGCCAGCTGGGTGACTTAGGCCAGTCACTCTCTTTCAGCCCAACCTAACTCACTGAGTGGTGGTGGGGAAAAATAAGAGAGGGAGGAATATTACTTATGTCTACCCTCTTGAGTTAATTAAAAATAATAAATGCAATGTTCAAAAAGTAAATCTTATGTTTGCAATTTACAAAATTATTTGTAGATCAGTGACAGTGAGATACTGCAGAATTAGTCAGTTAACAAACATGATACCGTATCTTATTTAAATTGGGATTTTAGTAGTTATCTAACTATAAAAAGTCATTTCTTCTGGTATAACTATTGTTCAGAACTTATGATTCAATGATATAATAATAATAATAATAATAATAATAATAATAATAATAATAATAATAATAATAATAAAGTTGGAAGGGACCTTGGAGGTCATCTAGTCCAACCCCCTGCTTAGGCAGGAAACCCTATACCATTTCAGACAAATGGCTGTCCAGTCTCTTCTTGAAAACTTCTAGTGTTGGAGCATTCACTGCTTCTGGAGGCAGGTTGTTCCACTGGTTAATTGTTCTAACTGTCAGGAAGGTTCTCCTTAGTTCTAGGTTGCTTCTCTCCTTGCTTAGTTTCCACCCGTTTTTTCTTGTCCTGCCTTCAGGCACCTTGGAAAATAGCTTGACTCCCTCTTCTCTGTGGCAGCCCCTGAGATATTGGAACACTGCTATCATGTCTCCCTTCTCTTCATTAAACTAGACATACCCAATTCCAGCAGCCTTTCCTTATATGCTTTAGCCTCCAGTCCCCTAATCATCAATGTTGGTCTTCTCTGTACTCTTTCTAGAGTCTCAACATCTTTTTTACATCGCGGTGACCAAAACTGGATGCAGTATTCCACGTGTGGCCTCACCAAGGCATTGTAAAGTGGTATTAACACTTCACGTGATCTTGGTTCTATCCCTCTGTTAATGCAGCCTAGCACTGTGTTGGCCTCTAGAAAAATCTCTCTCTTTTTCACATATGGAATAATTGTTGGTCTTCCTGGTGTTTGCATTCATGTCTTATTCTGTTAATCTGCATTTTCCCTAACACTTTTAGAAAGACAAATGGGCTGTCAGAAATAGCACTTAAGGACATAATTGCCCAGGAAACATTTACTTTGGAACCTTAAGTGACTCAGGAGCATATACGTACCATAAAATTCAAGGTTCTAATTAAGTTAGAATCCAGAAGCAGTAGAAGACAAGAGCAGGGCAAAATAAACCCAAAGAATAGTAATGTGTATGATATTGACAATAAACTCAATACCAACAATACCATCTAACGTAACTGAATTGTGAGGAGTTCATATATAATAGATTTATTTTGAACCATTCTGTGGGAAAAAGAAACATCAAATATTTAAATGATTAAATTTGGAAATAACGGTTGTTAGCATAACTAATTTGATGAGAATGATCTTTCTTTTTCCTTTGTTAAGTGAAACCTTTGATTTTCTTCTAGGTTAATCAAACTGTGCTAAAAAGCCATAACATCACCAGATTAATGGAATGACTAAACCTTTAATCTGATATGTTGAAGATTTAACTTCCATCTTTTGCTGTAATCTGATCTAACCTCTGATTAATTTAGGTATTTGTAGCACACAGAATAGCAGTGGACTAGGAATCAATTGAAGAATAAGGACCTGGCTCATACTTTTGTTTATTTAGAAAGAAAACTTCCTTCCAAAAAGGCCAACACGGTGCTGGGCTGCATTAACAGAGGGACAGAATCAAGATCATGTGAAGTATTAATACCACTTTACAATGCCTTGGTAAGGCCACACTTGGAATACTGCATCCAGTTTTGGTCACCACGATGTAAAAAAGATGTTGAGACTCTAGAAAGAGTATAGAGAAGAGCAACAAAGATGATTAGGGGACTGGAGGCTAAAGCATATAAAGAAAGGCTGCTGGAATTGGGTATGTCTAGTTTAACGAAGAGAAGGACGAGGGGGGACATGATAGCAATGTTCCAATATCTCAGGGGCTGCCACAAAGAAGAGGGAGTTAAGCTATTCTCCAAGGTGCCTGAAGACAGAACAAGAAGCAACGGATGGAAACTAATCAAGGAGAGAAGCAAACTAGAACTAAGGAGAAACTTCCTGATAGTTAGAACAATTAACCAGTGGAACAACCTGCCTCCAGAAGTGGTGAATGCTCCAACACTAGAAGTTTTTAGGAAGAGACTGGACAGTCATTTGTCTGAAATAGTATAGGGTTTCCTGCCTGAGCAGGGGGTTGGACTAGATGACCTCCAAGGTCCCTTCCAACTTTATTATTATTATTATTATTATTATTATTATTATTATTATTATTATTGTTGTTGTTGTTGTTGTTGTTGTTGTTGTTGTTGTTGTTATTGTTATTGTTATTGTTATTGTTATTATTATTATTATTTAATTGCCTTACATCTAATTGATTACAGAATTGCAGTTATGTTACACAATTTTGTGGTTGTCTGCTCAGAAGTAAAATCCATTTGCTCAATGAAAAGTTGAATGAATGAATGAAATCAACTATAAACAATCTATGTTGTGATGTTTTTGGATTTCAGTTCTTCTAGCCAACATGATCTATGGAAAGGGACTATGGGAATTCTTAGTCAAAACATGAGAAGGCACCAGTCTTTTGCCCATAGGTGGCACATTTTTTTTAAAAAAAATGTGCAGATGTCAGTGGAGCCAATTTATCACTGAATACATGCCTTGTATAAAAAAACTGATACAAATTGATAAGATAAGTACATTCTTATGTACAGCAAAACCTTGCATGTTAATCTTTCCCTTGAATCCCATGGGAATGTTTTGACCCTCCCCTTGTTATATCCTCATTTCCTTTTCTATTGCAGTGGCTACTCTGGTGGGCATTGGTGAAGAAAACAAAATCATGTTTGATCAAATACAAATGAGGAATACAGATCTGGTATATCTAGTACGCATCTTGGTAACGACTTCAGAAGTGCTGTCTCCTCACATCATACCCTGCAATATATTCTTACTGTCTTCTGACATTGATAGTTGCTAGAAAGCATTAGTAGGAACTTGTACTATATGAAGTCAAACTATTCATCTACTTAGCTCTGTTTTGCTTGCATTGGTTGAATCAGGATATTTTGCAGCTAGAGGCAAAGGACAAGATGTGGCCTTCCCATATTTCATGTAGAGGAGCAAGCTGGGCCATCAGGAGCACTTTCTTACAACTGAGTTAGAATCTTTCACATATTTGACGGCATCAGGCCAATCTAGTTCAGTGTTTCTCACAGGTTGAAACTTTAAAATATGGAGACTTCAACTCCCAGAATTCCCCAGTCAGCATGAGAATGCAAGATAGGCTGTATGGCATATTTAGTTCTATTGTACAAGAAAAGGAAAAAGCCAAGAGACTGAAGAGGAAGTAGTTGCTGCTTTTGCCTTCCAGCATCTTCTACCTGAGGCTATTGACTCATTCTGACTCACAGCAGAACCTGATTTGTGTGTGTGTGTGTGTGTGTGTGTGTGTGTGTGTGTGTGTGTGTGTGAAAGAGAGACGGGGACAGAGAGAGAGATCTTGAAATTCTAAGACAGCATCTTTGTGCTGTGCAATTGGAGATACTAGGAATAAGGTCTATACTCATTTTTCAAGTTGACAGCATGCAATGTACCATTGGACTATATAACTTTACTATTTATTGCACTTTACATATTTCATTGTTTTTGAACATTTGCATACTTCTGCTTTCATTATAGTTACATATTCACTGTATATACTGTATTTCAATGTACTGTTAAGTGTTTCAAAGTTTTTATTTAATAAAATAGAACAAAAATTAAGAGTGAAAGTAAAAAGAAAACAATGCAGTAACACAAACATTGTCAACTGTGTGTGTGTATGTATAACATACTCAGTTTTTCTTAAGTATTGATAAAGGTAATCATTTTTCACTATAATTGCCCATACATTATACTTATGAGCATCATATGTTCAGTCAACTGAGAAACCCACGGTTATAAATGTATATTTCGAATATTGAAGGACTAGTTCAGCGGTTCTCAACCTTTTCCGGGGCTCGACCCCAGCCCGCATCGGCGCGACGGCCTGCATCGCAAAGGGGGAAAAATGGCCGACCAAAAAAAAAATGACTGACCAAAAAAAATAAATAAATGGCGGACTGCGGTGTTTGGCGACCCCCGTGAAATGGTCGTTCGACCCCAAATGGGGTCACGACCCACAGGTTGAGAACCACTGGTCTAGTTTCTGAGCAACAAAAAGAAAACACAGGATCCATTTCTGTTGTTTAGCTATCATTTTTCATGTAATAGTGTATAGTTCAAGCTTCAAAGTTTTCCTTACCCAATCACATGTTGTTTCCAAATGAAGTCGCCTTCATCAGCTTTTTCAATCCAGAAACACAATTAGATTTTTGCACATCTTGTCTTTGCTCGTTGACCAATCATTTTTTCCTTCAATTTCTCCATGAGGCATCAGTTTTACCCCACTGCATTTGCTACTTCCTTATTTTTGGGTTCTTGGGCTGCACAGTTATTGCACTCTACAGCAATTGTATTTTCTTCTCAAGTATTGCCATTCATCAAAGTCAATAAAAAGTCAACTCTCTGACCTAACTGGCTCTTGGGGCTGTGCTGAGATTTCATCTGGATCAGGGGCACTGCCTCTTTTTGGTTTATCTAATGACTCTTCTTACTGTCTCCCTTGCGGTTTCTTTTGCTCTGGAGAAATGTCTTCCAGTTCCACTTCATCATTTTCAACATTCAGTGGCTGATAAAATTATCTTGCTAATAGTTTATATCTCTTATATATCCCCTTTCCCTACATTCACTCATTCATGTGCGCACGCATGCACACACACACACACACACACACACATCTTAATTATTCTGACTCTCAAAAGCCTTTACTCTGAGATTACTTCATTGTATCACTTCTACTTTAACTTCATTCTTATATATCAACTGTTTTGGAAATCAGGTTAAAAACTAGTAACATCATAACATTCTCCACACGCTATTCTTTTTAAAAGGGGAAAGATTTATACAATCTGAAGAGAAACCAGAGTATATACATACTATTCTTATGTCATTCATAACTACTAGGCGAGATGGGAAGCATACAAGTCAAATAAATAAACAAATAAAACCATATAGAAGCACAGATACACAAAGAGACAGAAAAGTGAATGAAATTTAATATGAATATTATAACCTATTCATTGTATATGAGAGTGTATCCTCTCTCACGTACACCCAATTCTTTTACTTATCAATACATAAGTATTTATCCTATAAGTCCCAATATAGTTGAATCATTACAGTGGTGACAATTGATGAAAAAGTGTGCAACCCAGCCCGCCCTTATTCCTGAAATAACACAACTACACTTAAAGTAACAAAAAAGTCTGTAATTCAAAACACTAAAAGGTCACCACAATCACACAATGTCTTCCCACTTGCAGTGTAAATTTGACTCTTCTCAACTCTCAAAATCAACTCCAAGAATACATTTTGTAGTGCATAATAACTCCAAGGCTAATACAAACCCAATCTGTCCTTATTGCTTTTGGTAGCTGATTAAGCATGCTTATCATCTTGTATTATTGCTCAGTTGCCTTGGGCTGCTTGTGCATGCAACAGTTTAGGCAGACTTGCCATATTACTTCTAAAAAATTCAGAAAAAGTAAGTATCAGAAAAACTTGTTTTTGAGTGTTGTTTGTATGCCCTGTTGAAAAGACATGACATAATCATATCTGAAATTCATTTTTTTCTTTGTAAAATGTAGAATGGTGGTTTTTTTGGGGGAGTCCTTGGTAGTCTCTGAGCTTGGTTGTTTGTCTGCAAACATTTTATTATCGAACTAGGTAACATTAGCAGTGCTGGTGAGTGTGGGGCTTGCCCCCTATAACGCACCCTGCCAGTGTTGGTGGTGGTATGGTTTTCTGTTTGGTAGTTCTTGAGTTATGATAGTGATGTCTACTTGATTGTTTGTCGGGTATTCTTTGCTGCAGAGAATATATTGTGATATTTTAGTTTCATTTTTAGTTTTTTATTGTCTTTTGAATAATTTGGAAAAATATGGTTTATCTTTATATGTCTCTTGATGGCTGATTTGTCTGAATGCCATGCTTCCAGGAATTATCTAATGTTTTTGGCTTTAAATCGAGCTAGGATGTTCACAGCTTCCCAATTGAATCTATGGTTGAGTTTGTCCCTGTGTTGTGAGATTGAGTAACTTCCATTGTGCCTTCTGATTATTAGTTGGCATTCATGGATGTGGTCTGCTAGTTTTCTATCTATATTGTCACACATAGTGGTTGTTACAGTCCTTACATTGTATAGATAGACTATTTATAGCTCAGGGTTGAACTGTGTGGTCCTTGGTGTACTCTGAGCTTGGTTGCTTTCTTATATACATTTCAATTCTAGGTAACATCATCATGATTCATGACCAACCAAGCTGAGAGAGGACCAAGGACCCTGCCTTACATGGTATGTTGTAGATCTGTTTCTTTTTTCCTCTTAGGGTTTACTTCAGATGTTTTTGAGGGCTTTAATTGGTTTATGTGCTACTGTGATCCATGTAATGGTAATTGTTTGTTGATTGTTTCTGAGATTTTTCATGTATAGCAGTGTTATCTTTTTCATAGCTTCTGTTGGTTGTGCTAAAGTGGGGTGAGTGGTCAGGTACCTTTTGCTAAATTGTATGAGTATCCATTTTGTTGGAAGATGTTGTATTTGGGGGTCTGTTTCTTTTTTCTGGGCTTCTGAAGCATGTATATACTTACCTGAAAAATGTTCTTACATAGCAACTCTTGTGGAAAATAGTTGGGTTGTTATTTTAGTAATGAAACACTTAGTTATTATTATTTTTTTTTGAGAGAGAGAGAGACTTGCATTTCTAATTTGCTATTCTTTCCTCTGCTGGTGAGTGGCAGAGCAACACTGGCAGGGCCAACTATTGTATATAAACAGGAATTAAACTCCACTCCCTTCTAGCACTCATGATGTTACCTAGTCAGGTAATGAAACATCAGCACTTAGGTAGCTAACTTAATGCTTCTTCAGAATCAAGGAGTTCCAAAAAAGAAATCACATAGTAAGACTTAGTTTTTTGAGTAAAAGCATTAGCTGCTGTTTAATAAGCCTTTTCTCAATCACCAATAAATTTAAGATGTGCAGCACCAATCAGCACACAGTTCTCATATCTAATAACACAACACCGAATACAGAAGCTAGAATGTTGTTTGGCTAAAAAAATATAGGTAAATTATATATTTACCTATTCAGTGCCTAGCAGACTTTAACTAATCTGGAAATATAAGCAGGGTCAGATGGACCATTTGGAACTTCCAGGGCAATTGCCTATACCAGTATTTCTCAGCCTCAGCAACTTTAAGATGTAAAACAGAGAACATAGAATAATAGGGGTGGAAGGGAACTTAGATATTTTGTCAACTTAAATTCCCAGAGTTTTCCATACATCTCAAATTTTATGAGGTTGAGAAACACTGGTCTATCAATCAGTCAATCAGAATAGAGCTGGAAGTAACTTTGGAGGTCTTCTAGTCCAACCCCCTGCTCAAGCAGGAGATCCTAGACCACTTCAGACAAATGGATGCCCAATCTTTTCTTAGAAACCTCTAGTGATGAAGCATCTACAACCTCTGAAGGCAAGCTGTTCCAATAGTTAATTGTCTAGCCTGGGATAAGGGGAGAATAATCAGAAAGAAAGCAGAAAGTCTTTCATATTATTGCCAAGACACTGCTACCTGTAATCACATAGAGTTAAGGCTAAATAAAAGTATATGTTAGATTTCCAGATGAGATGACTATTAGAAAACCATCTTCTTAGGCTAAAGACAAGAATAATGCATTCTTTTCCTATGACATCCTATTCCTAGTCATATGCCCTCTATCAATCACATGCCAGCTTTTGGCATTTCTTTTCTAACCGATATAGAACCCAAGTTTCTTATTTTGTCCAAACTGGGAAATCTGGCTTAATTTTGCTTATGTAGAATAATAACATAGGATCCCAGAATAATCACCTTAATTAATAGAAGTTTCCACTATGAATAATTCTTCTCCAACATGGGATTGAAATCCCAAAGCTGGCACTCAAATAGAAAAATGATTACTCCTTCTCTGTTATTGAAAAGGTGATCAAAAAGATATGACTAACATCACAAGGAATTGCCCATTTTGTCCATTCTTCTACTCCCTTGGCCAAACATGTACAAAAAACTTTTCAATAATTTAAAAAACGTTTGGCAGCACAATGTAATGCTTTTGACTTTCAGACTATCCACCATTCCTTTAGTATTTGCCAAATTCTAAAGACCTTGTTAGATGATGACCAGATGTTTGTTCATTTCCATTTTAATTTTGTTAAAAAAACACCATCAGTTTCATTTTTCTTTTTTTTTTTTTAAATAATTTTTTTATTAAAATTTTTTATAAAAAACTTTTAACAATTATAACATAGTAACCTATTAACTCAACTGAAAACAAACAAATTACATAATAAAAATAAACAATACAAAGAACTGCTCGGAACCCCCCTCCAGAACACCCTCCACCAGCCCACTCCTCTTGTATTTTCGCTCCTCCTCCTCGCCATCCAAAACACTAGCTACAATTCTACCGAGCATCCTACAAAAATTATCTAATCCCTAAGTCCCCAACTACAGTTGAGAAACATAAGCTAACGTATATTATCTCCCTCCCCCCTCCCCCCCCGACTTCCCAGAATGAATACAGGGTAAAAACACAAGAAACCTCACTTAAGGCTTTTTGGATAAAAAATATAAAAATATGGTGGATTCTTCAAAATATTTTGAAAAAGCGTATTGAGTTTGTACCACAGTTGTTTTTGTTGGGTATTACAAAGGATTGTTCCACCACAGAGACTAAGTTGATTTTGAACTTGATTACTGCTGCAAGACTGTTGGTGGGACAATATTGGAAGTCATCTGAAATACCATCTATTGAAGAATGGACATTAAAAGTTACCCATCTTGTGGAGATGGCCAAGATTTCGGCATACCTGAAGAACCACTCAAATGAAACGTTTTTGATGGACTGGAAGAAATGGATTGATTATATGCAAAAGAAATATCAGTTGAAAGAATTAGATTTGATATATAGTTAAATAGTTTAATATAGTAGTTCAGTTTCATTTTTCAAAGTACTACTGAGGCCCACTTCAGTTTCAAGAAGTGTGTGTGTGTGTGTGTGTGTGTGTGTGTGTGTGTGTGTAAAAACTGGAAGAAATTTAATGCTGTTTTTTTATTATTTAACACTTTATTTCAAAGTCTTGTTTCTTGGTTTGGTCTCTTCTTCACTAATATCATTTTAGCATTCCCTGTAAAACAAAAATTTCTCAACAACAGCATCTAATAAAGCAGTTAAATGTTTGGCCTCTAATTGTGATAATCAGTTGGGACACTGGGGGATTTTGGAATACATAGCAAGGAAAAGAATTTGCATTATCAGCAATCTGATTCCCTAAAATAATTCACCTGGCTTAGCCTAATTCTAACTGAGATGTTACCTGCTGAAGGCGTAATAAAGGGAAATAAAACTGCCTTGAAAAGTTCCCTAGAGTAGGTTAATAGGAACCATTTGTAATTTTTTTTTCCTGAAAGAAACTATTAGCAGTAGGGTCATCTTCCCTGCTTCTCAACTCTCCTTATGAGCAATAACTTAGAAGAACTTCTCAATAACAGCCTGAAATTAAACTTAGAGAAAAGATAATCTTAAGAGAAAATCTTATCTCCATTGAATATATAAACAATTGTCTTTGTCTACCTGATATCAATTACTGTACTACATCTATTCAATTTGCTTTGGTACATATAATATTAGCTTCCACAAGGACTGGTAAGGTACAATACATATTTCAGTAAACAACATTTTGAATGAACAGAAATTACTTTTGTGCACTCTACACATAATGGCAAAATTTCAATCATTTTGGAAGATTGGCTATGTCTGGCAAAGATTGCATTCTGTTCAATTGCATGTTTTGTCTTTGTTTTGTTTATTTTAATCCTATTTAATAGGCATCTTTTTTATTCTGGGTACATGCTGTTTGATGTGGCTTGAATATGCAGTGAATTCAGAATTCATGCCTTGTGAAAGATTTTCTTCTTTGAGGAAGATCTAAATGATTAAGAATGTTTAGTATATTCATATGGGCTTGCTCAACTTGGTTCTTTCCATGTGTAGACTTTAATTCGTAGAATTCCCAGCTGTGGCATGCTTGCTAGGAATTTCAAAAACTGATGACTACATTTCAAGAGTGGCAAGGAGAGTAATGCAGTTTAAAATGTTCTGAAAATGTATTCTTCATATTCTGAAAATTTCAACTGGTTCAAAATGAAGATGTCTACTTGATGAATGATGTTTAAGGCCATATTCATAGAGCTGTGTTGTTGCAAAGGTTAGAATGCAGGGTTGCAGGCTAACTCTGCCCACAGCCAGGAGTTTGATCTTGAGTGGCTGAAGGTTGACTTAGCCTTACATCCTTCAGAGGTTGGTAAAATGAGGACCCAATATGCTGTAAATTGCTCAGAAAGTGCTGTAAACCACTATGGAGTGGTATATAAATCTAAGTGCTATTGTTATTACTATTCATACTGTGGGCTCTGCTTTGGCTGCCAATAGGTTTTGGGTTACCATTCCAAGGGCTAGTTTTAACCTATAAAATCCTTTATGGGGGGGGCTAACATCAGGAAGTATTGTTTCTTAGGTATAGAACAAATTTTATGGAAAGATCTTTGAATTTCCTAGAAATTAGATTAGATTTGTCTGTGAACATCTTCTGGAATCAAGCTAAAATGGAACTGTTCTAAAAAACCTTTAGGCTTTGTTGGGATATTGCCATCTGTAAGATTTGATGAGATATTGCCATCTGTGTTAATATTTATAAAGAATGTTTAAAGTAATGTTAATTATTGTTCCATATCATTTTCTATATTCTTCTGGTAGTTGTTTTAATTTTTGTACCATGTAGCTACTTTTACTATTATCTGTTATGTCTGGCCTCTCTCAGCTCATTAAAATCCACGTAAATATGTCTTTAAGAGGTTTATTTAACACATTTCAAAAGGATTCATTTCAAAGCAAGCTGCTGGCATTTTTTGTTGGCCGGAACGACCAAATCAGATCTATTTACATTTAAATAAACATGCTCTCCTCCTCCTACTTCCCAATTAACTTACTCTTTCTTTATCACATTGTCCAAGACCTCATTATTCTTCGGTAGGTTTTCAAAACACCAGAATTCCAACGCACTGCAAAGGTTTTCAAGCCTCTCCTTGATTAACGTTGCTCGTGACAAGGGCGTAGTCTCCCTTTCCCCTTCTAATATAGTGTCCGATACGTCACTTCCCCCCATTACTTCCTTTTTCCAGTTAACTGACACCTTCGCTTATCAAACCTTCGGAACCTCGGATCAATCCATTTATCTTCTTGTTCTAAATCTGACTCATCATTTTGAGAGTCTGATTCAGAATGCATACAAAGCTCCTCATTGTCTGACTCGGCTGCCGGGAGGGGAAAATACCCAGAGGGGCCTGCTTGTGCTTCATCATCCTCTGATATGTCATCATCCAGTCGTGAGACACCCACAACACTATCCCCCCCCGCAGGCCCCTCCCCCGGGGGCCGTCGTATGGGATGTGGTTTGGAGGGAAACGCAGTATGAAAATCCCACATTAACTCAGGAGCCTCAATATCCTGAGCATCTACCCAAGAGCCAGCGGCGGGCCCACCCCCGGTCCAATCAACCAAATATTGGAAGCGGTCGTTGAGCCATCGGGAATCTCGGATGCCGGACACCTCCAACCGGGAAACGGGAACGTGAGCACGGCGAGCTGTCGGGCCCGGATCAGGAGGTCGAAGCGGAGAATCAGGGTTGACAGGAACAAGCAAGGAGCGATGAAACATGGGATGTACACGAAGAGACCTAGGCAAAGTCAAACGATAGGTCACCGGATTGATGACCGTCTCCACAGGGAAAGGACCCAGGAAACGTTGATCAAGCTTGCGGTGAATTCTCCCTGGAAACAAGTACTTGGTGGAGAGCCAAATCCGATCTCCAACAGCTAACGGCGGCGTGTCGCGACGCGAGCGGTCTGCAACCCGCTTGTAGTCTTCCTTGGCCTTAGTCAAGTGCTGCTTAACCATGTCGTGGACTGACTGCAGTTCGGTTAAATAGTCTTCTGCAACTGGAACTGGAGAATCGAGGAGCGTGAGTGGGAAAAATCTGGGATGATAGCCGTAGTTGGCAAAAAATGGGGTGGTCTGAGTGGAAGTATGCTGAGAGTTGTTGAAAGCGAATTCGGCCACGGAGAGATATTTGGACCAATCGTTCTGTTGGTCGTTGATGAAACAACGCAAATACTGCTCCAGGATGCCAATCACTTTCTCTGTACCCCCATCAGTCTCTGGGTGATGCGTGGAGGCTAGATTAACTTGGACTTGAAGCGCAGACATGAGTTCTCTCCAGAACTCCGAGGTGAACTGGGTTCCTCGGTCGGACACTATTTTGTCAGGCAAACCGTGTAGCCGGAAGATATGTTGAATGAACAACTGAGCAGTGACCTTGGCTGTCGGTATTCTTCGGCAAGGAATGAAATGTGCCATTTTGGTCAGCATGTCCACCACTACAAAGACAACGGTGTAGCCGGCAGAAACAGGTAGACAAGTCAAGAAGTCCATGGAAATAGCTCCCCAGGGTCTCTCCGGCGTGGGTAAAGGCTGTAATAATCCCGGAGGGGCTCCTGTGGCATGTTTTGCCTGACGGCACCGTACACAGGAATTCACATAGGATTGCACATCATGGCGAAGTCTGGGCCACCAAAAAGTCCGAGACACTAAGTGAAGAGTCTTAAAGAAACCAAAATGACCTGCCGCAGGGTTATCATGGCATTGAGTCAGGATGAGACCTCGGAGTGGGCCTGCTGGAACATATAACAGGTTGCGGAAGCGTAATAGTCCCTCGGACAAGGTCCAAGGTGAGTCGGGACCCACCTCTTGTCTCTTCCGTATTGCAAAGTCATCTAGTTGTTGCGCTTCCCGAATCTGTCGTCGTAGATCTACCGGATCATGCACGGCTGCGATCGATTCGATAGGCAGAATGGTTCGAAGCGGTAAGGGATCCTTGATCTGTAGATACTCAGGTTTACGGGACAGGGCATCTGCTCTTTTGTTGTACCCTTTCGGAATGTAGGTGACTTTGAAGTTGAATCGAGCGAAGAACAAAGACCAACGGATTTGACGTTGATTCAATTTCCTGGCAGATTGCAAAAATTCCAAGTTTTTATGGTCAGTCCGAACTTCAACTTGGTAGCGGGCTCCTTCCAGGTGGTGTCTCCAGGTCTCAAAAGCAGTCTTGATGGCCAATAGTTCCTTTTCCCAAATGGTATAATGGCGTTCGGAGGGAGTCAGTTTCCTGGAATAATAAGCACACGGGAACAGGGGGCCGCCATCTTGGCGTGTTTGAAGTAGCACGGCCCCTACTGCAACATCTGAGGCGTCAGCCTCCACTACAAAGGGACGACAAGGATCTGGATACTTGAGAATGGGTTCCTGAACAAAAGCCTTTTTGAGGGTCTGAAACGCCTGTTGCTCGGCATCGCCCCACTGGAACTTAACGCCTTTCCGTAACAGTCGAGTAAGGGGCGCAGTCAAGGCAGAAAATCTCGGAATAAATATCCTGTAATAGTTCGCAAATCCCAAAAGTCTTTGGACATCTTTTGCTTTACATGGTGGTTGCCAGGTTTGCAAGGCCTCAACCTTGCCAGGGTCCACGGCGATGCCTTGTGGAGAAATCACATGTCCCAGAAACTCAATGGTGGTTTGATAGAATTGACATTTCTCTAACTTGGCGTAAAGGTGATGCTCTCTCAAGCGTTGCAAAACTCGCCGGAGATGCTGAAGATGAGTGGCTCGTGACGGGGAATAAATCAGGATGTCATCGAGGTAAACCACCACAAATTGATCTAATAAATCCCGGAAGATGTCATTCATGAAATGTTGAAAGACGGCCGGAGCATTGGTGAGTCCAAAGGGCATAACGGTATACTCAAAATGACCATACCTGGTTCCAAACGCGGTCTTCCACTCGTCCCCCTCTCGAATGCGAACCAGGTTGTAAGCACCCCTTAAATCTATCTTGGTGAAGATGGTCGCTGATCGGAGACGGTCCATGAGATCAGGAATCAAAGGCAGAGGGTACCGGTTGCGCACCGTGATGGCATTGAGCTTGCGATAGTCACAGCATAGGCGTAAATCTCCGGTTTTCTTCTTCACGAATAACACAGGAGCTGACAAAGGCGAGGAAGAGGGACGAATGAAACCCCTGGCCAGGTTTTTGTCCACAAAGTCTTTCAATGCGGCCAACTCGGGTTCTGACATGGAGTAAAGGCGTCCCCTTGGAAGCTTGGCATTTGGTAGCAAATCAATGGCACAGTCATATGGTCTATGCGGAGGCAATTGGTCTGCCTCTTTCTCATTGAATATATCTGCAAAGTCCGCTAGATCGGCCGGCAAGGTGATGTCAGGGTGGGATGGTAGCTGGGCTGCACAAACTTGGCGTACGTGGTCTACGCATTGCAAACTGGGAAATGAAACAAAGTTCTGGGACCACACCACACAAGGATCATGGGTTCTCAACCAGGCTAGGCCGAGAACTAAGGGGAAATGAAGTCCCTTGGTAACATAGAATTGGATGGCTTCTTCATGTTGTCCTATGACCAGGCGTATGGGCTGGGTCATAAACTTGATCGGTCCAGATAACAACTCACGACCATCGATTGTCTCAACCAACATAGGCGGCTTCACGGAGCACAAAGGTATGGCATGCTGACGAGCGAAAGCTTCATTCATGAAATTGGTGGTGGCTCCAGAATCCAACAAGGCGTGGGCCGGAATGCCCTGGGCATGATTTCCCAGAAGTATATTGGTTGCTAGGATCAGATGTCTCGGAGGACCGGGGTCGTTGTCTGCGGAACTGGAACTGGGTTTGGCGCCTGCCCGACCCAATGTTTCCATTAGGCCGGGCTCTGGCCGTTTCCCGGCAAGGTGGCTTGAAACTGCTGAGTGGGAGGCCGAGCTGGAACAGGAGTAGGACCTGCCGTACCACGTCTTTTCTGGGGGCAGGCCATGACGAAGTGACCCATCTCTCCACAGTACAGGCACAAGCCCTCAGCTCTCCGTCTTGCCTTCTCAGCCTCGGTCAAATGAGATCTGGCTGCACCAAGATCCATGGGCTCATCTCTGGTCATGGGTGCAGGGCGCCTCTCAGTGTAAGCCGGCCATGTTTGGAAAATACGTCTGGGTGCCGGGATGGGTGGGGTGATAGGTAGGGTCTGGAATCTTCTGCGTGGTGCAGGAACTGGCTTGGCACTTCCGGTGACTGGAACCATCTGTTTGACCAGGCGGGCATCCATGGCTTGCGTTTGCGCCTCCATAGCCAAACAATGTTGGTATAATGCATCCAGGGTCGCGGGTATTACAGTAGTTTTCAATCTATTCAAGATCTGGGAAGACAGGCCATCTTGAAAGATTTCCATGAGAGCCTCCTCATTCCAATTAATTTCTTGAGCTAGGCGGCGAAAATCTGATATATATTCCGCTACGCAGCGCGATCCTTGACGTAGCTCTCGTATCCGCCGGGTGGCATTTTGTCTACGAAGGGGGTCAACAAATTCTCTTTCCATCAGCTGGCAGAATCCTGCATAATTGCGCAGAACAGGATCTTGTCCGTCTATCAGAGGAGACGACCAATCAGCAGCTGGCCCAGAGAGTAAACTTAAAATGAACGCTACTTTCGTTTCATCAAGCTGGAAATCTGCTGGAGTTGAGGCAATGAATGTTTTGCATTGGTTTAAAAAAGCTGGAAATTTACTACGCTCTCCAGTAAACTTATCAGGCAAGGCTAAATAGCATCTGTTTCGTCTGGGAGGGGGGGCTGGAGCTGGGGCTCCTGCGGCTTGAATCTGCTGTTGCAAATGTCCAATTTGTTGCTGGAGAGTTTGAACTAATAGATGCAGAGCCGGGTTATCAGCGAGCAGCTGCTCCATGACGTCACTGAAAGCTCGGACTAATTTTCGTCTTTTTTTGTTTTTCTGGTCACGAGCAATCTGTTATGTCTGGCCTCTCTCAGCTCATTAAAATCCACGTAAATATGTCTTTAAGAGGTTTATTTAACACATTTCAAAAGGATTCATTTCAAAGCAAGCTGCTGGCATTTTTTGTTGGCCGGAACGACCAAATCAGATCTATTTACATTTAGATAAACATGCTCTCCTCCTCCTACTTCCCAATTAACTTACTCTTTCTTTATCACATTGTCCAAGACCTCATTATTCTTCGGTAGGTTTTCAAAACACCAGAATTCCAACGCACTGCAAAAGTTTTCAAGCCTCTCCTTGATTAACGTTGCTCGTGACAAGGGCGTAGTCTCCCTTTCCCCTTCTAATATAGTGTCCGATACGTCACTTCCCCCCATTACTTCCTTTTTCCAGTTAACTGACACCTTCGCTTATCAAACCTTCGGAACCTCGGATCAATCCATTTATCTTCTTGTTCTAAATCTGACTCATCATTTTGAGAGTCTGATTCAGAATGCATACAAAGCTCCTCATTGTCTGACTCGGCTGCCGGGAGGGGAAAATACCCAGAGGGGCCTGCTTGTGCTTCATCATCCTCTGATATGTCATCATCCAGTCGTGAGACACCCACAACATTATCTATTGACAGTCTGGTTAGATTAAATGACAAACAGCTTTAATAAACAATTACAAAATAAATTAATGTTATTTTCAACCAGTTCAATAAACTAAATGAAAATAATATTTTTTTTAACATTTGGAGTTTAATTCCCAGAAAGAAAAAGTGGAAGGGAGGATGTGTAAATTTTTGCAGTTACCTTACGAACAAGGTAGTTATGAATATGCATGACTAATCTTTTATCATATAGCTATCATACAAGAAATCCAAGTGTCTCTTGGTTAGAAATCTCCACTTATGAGGAAATATGGGTAGCTAAGGAGTCAGCAGAAAGGTGGAGAGTTATGAGAGAGGGAAATCAGCTGAACATATGTTCTCTTCATCAATTTACAACATAATATAAGCACAAATACATTACTAACATCAACTCTAAAGAGATTCAAAACCCTAAAAATGAAGTAGTGAAATCAAAAGATTGATTTTGGCAAAGTAATACTCATTTGAATAAAACTAACAGCAACTTAATGTAATACATTATTATTGTAACTACTACATCTTATAAAGAGTGAGACTAATGCCAAATCTGAAAATGAATGGTTTACCTCAAGTGTATTTCCAAACAAAAAGACTAATTAAGTCCTCTAAGAAGCCAAATGAGACGTAGCATTCCACTTACTATATTCTATTTCACAACTCAAAACACACACAATATGATCCCCTTCCCGCAGCATCAGAAACCAGGGATGCTATAGATTACTGTTTTCCAAGTTTGAAAATTTCTAGGTTTGTAGACTTCAAATTCCAAAACTCCACAGCCAACATGGCCATTGATAAAAAATCTGGAAGTTGGAGTCCACACAGTTAGAAATAGGGAGATTGGAAAACACTGTAGACCACTCCTTAATTCTAGCACCAAGGTTCAGGCCTTCCATCTTGCCACTGCTATGGTTGGATCTTAACTACTCAAGAAATACTGAAATAAAATTATATATTACAAAACTCAGTATAGTTTAATGCTTAAGGCCCTGGACCAGGAGCAGATATCACAGATTCAAGTCCACACTGAGTGATTGAGTGATTTACATGAAGAAGTCTAAACAAATATAGGTAGGACCTCCATTCTCATGACAAGGCCCTGCAGAAAGATCAGATTGTATCATTTTATTGTTCTTACCTTTGAATAATTCCACTGTTGAGGGTAAATAGCTTAAGACAGTTAAATCAAGGAAGCTTGATATTCTTTCTGTATCTATTTAACTGGGAGTAGTTGCTTGCTATGGAGGCAAGCAGAAAGTTGCTATAGTGTGCATGTTATGCTTATGGGGTTCTAATAGGAATCTTACTGTAAGAATAAAACCTGAGAATGGATAGGTCAGATTCAGAATACCTCCTTTAAGTTTCTTGTGCTCTTAAAGGTAAACAGTACTATAATTTTAGACAACAGATATTATTAAGTAGTGTTATGATTATTCCAGAATCTTGTATGGTTGAATATTTTGCTGTCAATAAAATTAAACAAGCCACAGCAAATGGTATAATTAGTTAGACATTTATTATGAAATTATTGTGGCCATTGAGAAATAACTAATTAAGAAACAAAAACTGTGTACATTGGTTTTTTTAAGTGGGGCATATCAAATCATACTAGATATTTGCATATTAGAAAATGTATTGTTAACATTGTCCAAGCATTGTGCTTCATTATGCTTTCATCTATATATCTAAGTTGTCACGTATGATTAACTGTTTATTGCCAAAACTGTATTTAAATTTATTTAACAAAATCTTAAAGGTCTTCCATGGAATCCCAATGATCTATTTTAAAAGGGTTTTAAATTTTGGATGCCCATTTTGGCATACATTTTGTCTGTACAATTGATTTCTGGTATTTTTTTCATCTCATGATAAAATTGCTTTTATCGAAGCTTATCTTCTTTTGCTTCCTAAGTTAAAAACAACAGGGTGGATTTGCAAGGCTACATGCTGTAGTAGACCATCTACCACTTTCCCTCACAATAATAGCTATTGTCAGCTTAATATGCACACGTGTCTGCCCATAAATAAAATGACATTAAAAGAGCAAACATGCATTTTGATTTCACTGTACCAGTCCTGCCTTTCATGCTTGCATCCTACTGTAACCGGCAGATATATAAGAGCCAGCCCCTGTTCCTTTTCTTGTGGGTTCCTAGGTCAAAATGGAAAATATTCCTTGCCATATCTTTTTACAGGATGGGGAAAAGTTTTGTACACAAATGAGTGCAAATGCCTATAGCTCTTCTAAGAAAGAAATAACCCTGTCTGGTCTGGAGTCCTTTATTTAATTATTTATTTATTAATCAAATTTATATAATTGCCATCTCACAAGTCCTGTCTTATGTAGACAAGCTATAGAGTTTTGGCAACTGCCTTAATGCGTGGGTATGGAGAGCACCTTTCTAATGAAGTAGTTTACTGGTACCATTAACCATTCTTCTAGGCCAGGGGTGTCAAACTGCCGGCCCCCTGGGCTGGAAGCATCATAGCGAAACTGCACCCACCCCATTGCCAGCAATGGCAAAAAAAGTTGCGATACCTCACGACACATCACGTGACATTGCAAGTTTGACACCCCTATTCTAGGCCCATAATAAACTACAGAGTAAAATAGGTGACAGTAGGAGAAATTAAGGATGGGAAAAAGCTGGGGGGAAAGCTTTGCTTAGTAGAATTATTTAGCATCATCATTATCATAAGTAGTTTTATTTATTTATTTTGACATGTGATATATTGTATTCCATTTCTTCCATTAAGAAATTGAAATGACAACATCAATATAGAGATTGATCCTAATGACTCAAATTCCTCTCAGTGTTGTTCATGACTTATATCAAAGCCTGTCTTTATGGCTCCAAAAAGATTCACTTCTTCAAATCAATATTCGTTCATTAGATGGACCAGAATAAGTCAACTGTCTACTACTCAGCCTTTCTTCAAATTAGCTTATTCATTTCCTGCTAGATTTAGACTATGAGCCTCTTCTTCTGGATACAACAACATAATTATAAAAGTACAGTATATATTATACTCAATATTAAGAGTTGATAATTTGCTGTTTCTTTTATTTTAAAAGCTTTCATTTCTTCATTACTAGAATAAAATATAAACTTTGAAGAACTTCCTTTAATGGCTATTAATTTCTATGGTGGCCATTTTTTCTGCTCAGTTTCTAAAATGATAGCATGTCTTCTGATGAAGATGAGAAACAGTGCCAGGTTGTTAACAGAAGGCTGTTTTTGCTTTCATTCTCATTTGCAGTGGAAGTTACATGTTATAATTACAAGTTGTCAGTTGTGGCAATGTGCTTCTTTCATATGTTCCCTGGTGATCATTTCCATCCTTTTATTTTGAGATAAGGACTCCTCATATAAAATACTTTTTCTATACATTTAGTACTGTTAAGGCTGGCTGTACTTTCAAGTTATTTTCAGTGATAATCTATAGTCTATAATTCTCCTTATGCTGCAATTATATTCTCTGTCCTAACTCTGGTACTAGAGCAGGGGTGTCAAATTGCTGGCCCATGGGCCGGATGCATCACGAGGATTGCTGGCAATGGGGAAAAAACTCCGATATGTCACGCGACGTCACGTGATGTCGCAAGTTTGACATGTCTGTACTAGAGTATAGTATTTGATTACCACTACTAATAAATGTAAAATACATAATCTTATTATATTTAGACTGAGTTAGTGCTATTACATGGTAGTTTGACAGAAAAGAAGTTGTGTCACAAATAAATATTGTTTTATGTTCCTGTGTCCTCCTTATATTGGCTGCAGCTCCACTATAAAATATGTTGGAACAGTCTATCTTGAAAAGTAAGGGCTAATAAGATGTAAGGAACCTGACCAATGTTAGGGCTAGTCGGCCGAGGTCAAAATAGGACATGCTTGGATCAATGTATTGCTTTGAATACCAGAAATTTAAAACTTCTGTACCAATCATAAAGATGCAAAGTTAGAACATTGCCTGAAGAAATCAATCTCATCCTGAGTAGAGTGACAGAGGTCCAGGATAAGTGGTCTTTGTGTCTTGCCATCTAAACCTACACTGAGGTTTTTATAGGGGAAAAATTCTAGCTATTGCTTTTTTAATATGTTGTATGCAAGGTTAGGTTTGGAGACTCACACCCTACAGAGGGGCTAATCAATTTAAGCACCTGTATGAGTTCCGAACCTTAGAGTAAAGGTTTTAGATTACAACATGACAAGTTGTTTTAGGCTGTGTTGGTAGGTAATGTTATATGTAAGGATTCACTGCTTTTCACCCTAATGCTTTAAAGAATGACCCAATGGCCAAAGGGACATCTAAAACTTGATTTTATATTGGGAAATTACATCTTGTATAAGAACTGTGTCAGAAAGCAAGAGGGATTATCAGAGGAGATGATTTTTATCTGTATGCTAAACTGGCAGTAAACTGAAGGCCTTTCTAGACTTTAACTATACCACCTTTAAATATTTAAAGTCAGCTCTTAGGCCAATTCTCAACTTTCAATTTCAAAGGTATTTTTATTCGAATCTCCATGTCAGCCAGGGGATCCAGATAATGATGCCAAAAATAGGATAATTCTTAAAGATAAAATTATTTTCTTGCTGAAGGATAATTATTTTAGAGAATGACTAAACCCCAGATTTTGTTTGTGTGGAACCAGAGAATAGGTTCCCCCAAATGCAAAGGGAATGGACCCTGTTCATTTCATTTTCTCTTTCTCTATTTTCTGTCTCTCAATGAATAATCTATGTCCTCTTAAAAAGCTTAGTCCTGGTGGATTGTTTCTGTATTTCCTTCTCTTAGATTCTTCTCTCTCTCTCTCTCTCTCTCTCCCTCTCCCTCTCCCTCTCCCTCTCCTCCTTCTCCCTCCCTCCCTCTCCCTCCCTCCCTCTCCCTCTCTCTCTACATCCTTCCCTCCCTCCCTCCCTCCAAAACTGGAAATTATTGAAAACTCACTGAGCTTTCCTTATTATCCATAGATGTCATTTTAACTATATATCAGTAAAGTGATAACCATAGTGTCAACTCTGGAGACAAATTATGTTGAATGTATTAATGCCCATCCACCTTTCTTACATATTTATACTTGGTGCCAAAGAATGTAGGGTTTAGGGATTGCTATGCAAGCCCATTTGTTTAGTCTGCTTATTTGATTGGAGGCACATTGCATCATGGGATTAATGATGGTGAACAGATGTAGCAGTATTATGATGTATGCATTTTAAAATATTGTGAGACTGCAGATGCTGCAGGAATGCCTAATGACAGCTGCTTCTACATGAAAACATTGAAAGCACCTCAAATGAAACATACAACAGATTGCCTTTGATTGAAATAATTGGTAATTTGGATAAATCTGCCGGAATTTTAGGTGATATATTGCATTCACAGAAAATGATAATATAGTATGCAAGTGTGAATAGCTGATATGATGGAATGATTGGAACAGAATTTAAAAAATCAGAGTTCAGTCCTTCTTGGACATGAAAGTCACCTTAGGTTACTTCTCTATCCATAGCTAACATCCTTCACAGAACAGCTGAAATAAAAAAATTAGCAGGGGAAAACAACCAAGTTGGGTTTCATGTATTGCTTGCTTGCATATATTATAGTGATGGTGATTTCACTAGAAGATTATGGATAGCCATTTATACCTTTCTGAAAATAGAATCACCACTTTCAGGACTAATAGAGACTGTAATTAAACACCTGGAATCAATAGCACTCACATACATACAATCTAAAGAATGAACATGGTACATAGATGATACTTTAGTCATAATAAAAAAAAAGTCCAATTGAGAACACACATGAAGACATCAGCAACATCTTCAATGGAATAAAGTTCACCAGGGAAGAAGAAAACAACATGTTACGCTTCTTGGATATCCTTATCAGCAGAGGCAAGGTGGCAAATTAGAAATGTGCCTATCATAAAATCATACACAACAACCAAGTGCTTCAGTATCAAAATAACAACTCAGCCACCCACAGGAGAGGCTGTGTAAAAACACTATTTAGATGAATACAAACACATTGCATCAATCTAGAACATTGTTATTTGCAAAATTAAGTGGCCGTATAAATAATTATGGTTGAGAGCCCATGCAAACAAGTTAAATATCCCCCCATAACATGAAATTTTAATGCAAACTTAATTGGGTGGATGCTGCATATTTGCTAACTATGAAGTAGTCTGTTACTGTCATTTCTTTGGAATCCTCTGACTGGCAGAAGGAACACAAGAATTTTCATACTTTTTTTGTATTCTTGAATATTCTTTGATTGCTGCATTGTTACGTTATTTTGTCATGCTGTTTTGGAATAAATCTTTAAGTATTCATACTGACATGGTCACCGCTTCTGAATCCAAACATATTCAGCTCTGCTAGGATATAAACAGAGTAACATAGGTATATTTTCCTTTTTCTCTTGGACTACAAAGTAAGCTACAAGAGTATTTTCTATAATTTTAACCAGTGGTGGTATTCAAATATGTGAACAACCAGTTCTCTATGTGGATGTGGCTTCCGGAAGTCATTCTGGGCCTGGGCAACAAAAAATTAGCTACCAGTTCTGCTAAAATGGTGCAAACTGGCTGAATCCCACCACTGATTTTAACCCCACAACAGTTGAAGGAGAGTGCAAGACTAAAGTCAACACAGAGGTCTGTGTTAAAGTGAAGATTTGGATTTAGATTTTCTCTGGTTCATTTCCAGCTTCGGAATCACTATATTACATTGGATCTTCCCTCGGATATAATTTATTGGCCTGCCCATAATACCAAATCTGGGAGTGTCTGGGTATGTTCCCTTCAGCTGACTTTTCTTCCTTGTGTGGCACTTCTGTCTATTTGATTCTTATCTTTTTTGGGTTCAGGTCTAAAAGAGAGAAAGACCAACATTGCTGCTTTACCTGGCTCTTGCTCCTGAGTCAGAAAAATAGGACTTAGAGTGAAAAAGGAAAAACAGTAGAATCAAGGACTCGGGGGATCGATTGTTTAAGATGGATCTATGGAGGTAAAATGCCAGATAAAAAAGCTCTTCTATAGCATAGTAATGAGCAAAAACCAAAGCAATCCTAATGACAATTAGAATTGGCATTATAATTCTAATTCTAATTAAATAGCCATTCCAAGTAGCTTAACAAAATGGACAACTCATGCAGGATTCTGCTGGAGTCACTCTCTGAGCACCAGTAGCTTTTCACATATATAACATCTTTGTGCCAATCTTTTTCGAAATTCATGTTATGAACCTGCTATAATTCTATAAGTGAAGAAGGAAGAAACAGTTTTTTCATCTAGTTTTATCCTAGCTGTCATGTCATCTCAAACAATTTGTTTGCACTTATAGAAATATACTTGCTGACTTCTGGGGAAGAAATAAAGAATTGAGGACATTCTGCTAAAAGTGATTTGATGACTGTTATGATATGAAGAACTAACTGGCAAGTAGGGTGGTTCTTTCTCTCTGAACATGGAGAAGATCTGAGATTCCCTCACAAAATGCTGCAAAATGTTGTTTTTTTGAAGAAACATTAAAACAGCAGTCTCCAGTGAGTTTCAAGCTCTGGGAAACAAGGGAAAGCTATCTTTTCTTAAACCATGGTTGGTGCCTTTATGGACAGTGAGTTCGCATACTTTTAAAATCACTTTTCAATATTGCTTATAACTGTTTTTTCAGCTATTAGGAACTTTGGGTTGACAGGTTTTATATCAACAGGTAAATTTCTTCTAATCCTTAGCAAAATAAGCTTTAAGTACAAGTTTAAGGATTTTTTTAAAGAAATAAACAGCAAAAAAACATTGATTTTCGAAAGCTACAAACAGACCAATGGTCCTTATGGATTTGAAATAAGAGTTTGGAATCAATTAAAACAATCCTTCCTGTGGGAAAATACTTTTATTTTGAATTCTTTAAAAATAATGATAGAACAGGATTTTGAAGGTGGGATAGAGGGAACCGGAATGAACTAAAGTTTACATTTAAAGAATATTTAAATTTGACTTGCTAATAGAGAATGGAGCAAAATACTGTAACACTGTTTCTTTGAAGAGTATTTGTGAACAGTGGTCAAGAAGTCAGTTTTAAGTGTGTCTACCTTTGTAAACAGGCTGTTTTTAAAAGATGCTATGGAAAAGGGAAAAAGTTACAGTATATCAGACAAGGCAGAGACTGATGTAAAAGTGGATTTAAAAATAACAGGCTACATGAATGATATGGGAAAAGATATGGGGGAAAAAGTGGATAGACATATGAAACTGGATAAGTTTAATAATTAAATGGTACTATATACAAATAAGAGTCGCCCGGATAATGTTCCTATATTGGATTAACAAAAGAGATTTGCTAAAGCTTTGAAGAATTTTGTGAGAAGGGACAAAGTAAAAATGAAAAGAAATAAAATTCTAGGGCATTATTTGAAGGAATTAAAGATCAAAATTGTTAAGAGGAAGAAATATAAAGTTGTTTATTTGATCAAGGTTAAAATAAATGTTGTTATCTCTGTTAACCCTTAATCAGTTTTTGTGATTAGGGATGAAAATAAAGCTTTAAGAGATAGTATATAAGAAGAAGAGATCATTTCTTATGTTTCAAGAGAAGGGATAAGTTACTAAAATTGTTTATAGCTGTTTGGATGAAGGAGGAAATAATTTCTTTAGATATTTGTTTTATTTTTCTTAAACCCAGCTTAATGATAGAACTATTACCTTTTTTCTACAAAATCATCAGTTGTTTTTCAAATTCTAAAAGATAAGATATTGCAGATACAGGCATCATGCTCCATTCTGATCTCATTCTCTCTATCCCTACTTCTGGTGTTCTATTACTAGTAGAAAACTAGTGCCATTGTACAGATGCAGAACTCATTGATTACTTAATGGCCTTACTTTTGACAAGGAATACTGGATCTGGCAGCATACAGGTACTGTGTGACTGAAACCAGTGGACTACTCGATGCCTTCTCTCTTACTGTATGTTACGTGAAAACCTCCATTGACCAAGACAAAGGTTACTGTCTCTGGGCCCATCTGGTGAAAACAATGATCTACAGAATTTGTTGTTTGGAATGTAAGACAAAATACATGATAAAGTGTATAGATTGACAAAATCTTATATCACTGTGAAAAAAAGAAATGAAGAAAAAGCAGAAGGATGTAAAACAACTGAATAATAATAGCTTGACCTTGTGAAATAGAGTTAAAAGGAAGTGAAGATACTGGTTTAATTATGAATGAAAGGACTATATTTTTACTATTGTATTGCATGTTTATGTTTTTAATATTGTAAAACCCCTAGTGCAATGAATAGGCAGCATACATATTGTTGTAATAAATATATACATGCAATAAATTTCATGTCAAAAAGAATGAAACCACACCACCTAGTTTGCTCCATATGTGCATAAAGGTAGGAATTGATTGGTTGGCAATGTCACATTCCAGAGAACCAAAGATGATGGTGGAAAATTATACAACATTCTAAATGTATATGATCCAGGGGAAAAACATTCTTCTATTAATTGATAGGAAGGGATGGATGAGAATGAGATCAGAGGCCATGAAAAAAAATGATTAGGTTATTTAGAGAAGCAAGAATGAGTTACTGTAGAATGATGGCAGTTTTGAATATGAAAGTTTCAAATTCAATTCAAATTTATTTAATAGTATCAAGAGTCGAATCTTGGAAAAATGGACATTATGGAAACAAAGAAGAAAAACTGGACTGAAAATAGAATGCAGGAAGGTAGTCTAGAGCAGTATTTCTCAACCTTGTTAACTTTTAAGCTGCATGGATTCTGGGGAATTCTAGAACAGTGTTTCTCAACCTTGACAATTTTAAGGCATGTGGACTTCAACTCCCAGAATTCCACAGCCAGCATTGCTGGCTGTGGAATTCTGGGAGTTGAAGTCCACATGCCTTAAAATTGTCAAGGTTGAGAAACACTGTTCTAGAACTTGAAGTTCATACAACTTAAAATTGCCAAAGTTGAGAAACACTGGTCTAGGGATAGACTTCTTCTTTACTTCCTCTTTTACTGCTTCCGGTGTTGAGGGAAGAGATAGACTAATTGCCCAATAAAACAAAAGGAAAGTAGGTGGAAGGAAAGGGAATATGGAAGATGTTTGAAAACAGAAAAGATGTATTTTGCAGAATATCACAGAAGCAAGTGAAATTATATTAATAACAAACATGAAAAAGGAGACTTGGTAGAATGGCAAAATAAAACAGGCTGGGGATGAGGGGATATGCCTATAAGAAAATGATTGCTGCAAAAATGAATGCAAAAAAAGGTGTTATATAATGTTTATATAAAGAAAAGATCAGTTGCAAAGAATGTAGCTAAAGAAAATGGGTGTGAAAAAAAAACTTGCTCCTGTGCAGAGACAGAACATTCCAAGAATGCTGAATGCTAAAATCTGTCTTTTGAGGACAGGGAGTGGAACTGTTAGGGGCAGTAAATCCTTCTTTACAAGGTTTTGATCTTCAAATGTTCCATGGATGCAGAATCTTTTTGTAACTGTAGTTGTAATTGTTAATAATTACCTACCAAAAAGTAAAACTGAACTTGGCAAAAAAAAAAAAGAACTATTGAAAGAAAGTAAAGAAGATGAAAGTAAAATGTCACCTCTACCAATGAACTTATCTGTGTGCTGAGATCTTCAGAAATGGTCCTTTTGAAGGCATTTTTCTCTATTTTTGCATAGAGTATGTGGAAAATTTTAGGTTCAGTCTTGATATTCCTAAATAGTTTTGTCTGAAACCTGGAGCTTCCAATAATCAGAATAGAGCAGGAAACACAAGCAGATTACTCTGATCCATGTGTGATTCCAAGATGCCTCTCCTAGAATCTATCCACTGTTATAATTTTAATTAGATGAAAGAACAAAATTATTAGTTATATATAGAACAGTTGTTTTATTTGCATTCATTTAACTATATGATTTAATAACAGCATATGAATATAAATTAAATTAATTGTTTGACTTAACCCAACTTCTTTTGGAAGGAATACCAGCTAGAGACCAATCTTTGACCCCAAGCCCAAAATTGTTCTCTTCTAGTGTTGAAGTAGGGAAAACAGCCATTTTCTTTTCTTTTTTTTTTCTATCCAACACCACCCAATTTATTTGGTAATATTTTAAAATTAAAACAGAACAAGCAATATATACATTGATTTTTTCCTTTTTTTATATATAAAATTATTTTATTAAAACAATCAACATTGAACATAAAAACATATTGTGCAGCAATCATCATGGCACCTGATATACAATACTAAGTATTAGTCATTGAAAACGTCTGAATTAGTAAGCCTTTTTCCACCCCTCGCGTCTAGCCTCAACTATACTCCTGTTACACTTTGTTTGATTGGTGTTTCTCTTATCTGGTTCCATATTAATGTAATCAACATTAAACCAAAGATCCTATTGCTAAACAATCATCCTAGAACATAGCATACAACATTAGGTATTAATCTTTGTAAACATCTGTTTTAGTAAACGTTCTTCCCTCCTCCCTTCCCTCTTCAAGTATACTCCGAGTACCTTTTGTTTGGTTGGTGTTTCTCTTATATATGGTCTATCTACTGTATCTAGTCTATTGCATATTGTTCGTTTGCGCTTCTGAATTGACTTCATCCCATTACTAGTGCAATCTTTTATAGTCCCTAACCAGAGATCCTGAGGTAAAAGTTTCATATCCTGAGGTAGAGATTCAGTCCGCTTTAACAGTATTAAAGCAAACAACATTAGTCATAAGGTTATGTTAAGAGGCATTAGTTATAGAACATATACATTCAACATTGGGTGTTAGTTTTTGTAAACATTTGATTTGTTAACCCTTCTTCCCTCCTCCCATCGAGCCTCAGCTAAACGCCAGCTGCATTCAAACAGCCATTTTCATGATATATATATGGAATGTTGGAAGCCTGTGACCAGTACTGTCACAAAATGGGTACCATTGTAGAGACATCAATAAAAATAAAATTGCTGCCATGTTGGAAACTCAAATTCTTTCAAACTCTATCACTTTTGATCTTGTGCTTATTTACTGCACCTTGTACTGTATGTTTTGAATTTGCTCTTAATTAGTTCTAGTTTTCTACTCCAAGATCTTGTTTGATAAGTACAGTAGTTCATAAACCTTTTTAAAGATACATTTTTTCTCCTTTTAGAGTTCACCTTGTTACTCTTGCTATTCAGTATTATACTTTTATTCCTTTTATAGTAATATAATAGTATGATATAGTTACTTGGAACATAGGATCAGAAAAGTGAAATTCAAGGCCAATTCTAAAGAATCATCTCATGGCAATTGAGTATAGAGACTCATGGCAATTGAGTATAGAGATTGCAAAGAACGTTTTTTTTTTTTAAAAAAGTTAAGATTCTAAAGGATTATTTCCTCTCTGACATCCACCTAACAGCCTTCTTCCTGGTCTATATCACTGTAAAGTATGTGGAAAATAAAGATGTATTTTCCCATATAATAAATACATACACACAAACAAACACACACACACACACACACACACACACACACACACACACACACAATGTGTTAAAAAGTGGAGTAGGATAACACCACTGTTTGTATCTGCTTATTGTTTTTAAAGGAACACTAGTTCTTAGACATGGCCCTTTGAATTTTCCATCTGACTAACACTGTTACAATAATTCTACTAAGTGTTTGTCCTTTCACTCATCAACCAAAAGTAGCCCTTATGAAAAAGAAATCATTAGCTAGGAGGTCATCCACCAGAAGGCAAGAGTTTACCTCTCTTTCCTTGCAGCAAAGCAACAAAGCAAGCAAAGAATATTTAGCATTTCTCTTTTTGCTCATTATTCATGAGTTTAGCATCCAGTATGGAGGTCTGCAGGGGGGCAAAAAATTAAGATGGTGGCCACACCATCCTTTTTAAAGCTGCTTTAAAGTTTAAAGCAAAAACAACTGTCTAGTGGTAACTTAGAAGCTATCACATATATTATATAATACATTTGATTAAGCATGATATGGGTGGAATATGTTCTTTAAATAAGAGCTGGATGAGTGTCTCCATGTGGGTGGTTAAAAGGAATATAGACAGGATGTCCAGAAGGACATGATAAAATGTAAAAGGCAGAGACACTGATAATGAAGTTCTGACAGTAGATATTTACAAAACAGTCATTTCGAATGACACAGACATTCAGAGATTGATAAACTGATTAGCCATATAGCGCAATAAGAAGCCTTTGTCTTTTGTTTCCTAGTTCTCAGGAAATTGAACTGAATGTCTTGATAGATCCTAATGCAGTTTGACAAATAGCTCATCGTCCTGAAATTAACATTTGTAACCTCTCTGGGAAATTTTACATTTTTAGGCATTTATTAGCTTCTTTTGTGACTGATGGTAGATATGATCTTAGGCCATCAGGAGGCATTATCTCCTCTGTTTGGAAAATGTATTCAAATAAAGAGTAAATGTCATCAATCATTGCACATACACACATAGACACACACATGTGTGTGCGCGCGCACACACACACACACACACCACACATCCTTACACAAACTTATCTGTTAACTATTGGTGAACAAATGTGCTTTACCAATGGTTAAACCCAGGTTGAAAGACACATTTCATTATCATCTTGCATGAAAACATACAGAGGCCCATGGGAAAAAAATGAGTGGGTTGGTTTTGTGAATACAGGTTATTAAACTCTGCATAGCTTTTCTCTCTATTTAAACAGCATTTTCATCACTCTTTAATGAATGAATTTAACAGCCAGCATTGTGCAGATGACACTTTTATATGCTGTGTGTCTGCTTCAATCTTATTTATTGTGCTTATCTTGTCTTCTCTGCTGTGATCATTATTCACAGTTGGGTAACCTTCCACTGTTGGCAACACCAGAGTCAATCAATGCACACAGACTATTCCTTTCAGCTGTTTCTCTTTCCTTTACACATGGAGGTAGGGATGTGGTTCTGCCTGCAGAGGTTGGAAGGAGGGCAAACTATCAGCAAGACTTGAAAGATTGAAGTCAGAATACTAGGATAAAAGAGGTCTATTTTAGTAATAAAAATAATGTGATAGATTTGGAAATAATAAATGAGGCAATATGTAAAAATATATGCCTCATCATTTAAGAATATAGAAAGTAATCAACTTATTTTGCAGAGATGTAAGTTAAGGCTGTTTTCTTCTTAGGGAAACTCACTTAGGCTGCAATCCAATATACCAGGATGGAGGGAAAGGGAACCTCAGGCAAAGGATGCTGGGAATATCATTGTCACTCTTTATTATGGTCATACACCAGCATAAGGCAGAAGTAGTTCAGCAACACCAACAAGGCCACAAGGTCAGTATCTCTGCTGTAGAATAACTGGGAATTGTTTTTATATTTATACAATCCTGCTCTTACAAGTATATGTGAATTAGACATTTTTAATGATGTGTCTGTTATTTTTACAATTTATCACCATAAGTCCTCTAGTTTGTAAATAAAATAGATAATGCTCTGAGTAAGTTTATAATTTTATTCCAAAAACACCTACTGTAGGGAAATGATTCATTCACATTCCATAGATTTATTACAGTTATAATCATGAAAGGTAGAGTGTGTGTCTCCCAGCCCACCATAGCATCTGAAAAAAACAAGAAATATTCTCCAATAGTCCTTATCTTGCTCTTAAATAACTTGTTAAAGGTGCCCCTTCAAGTGAAAATGTCAGATGACACTCTATGGGAATACCAACCATATGAACAATGAGAGCCACAGTTTCTGTTGATGATGGAATCCACTGAACCTTCTGACAGGTGAGACAGGGAAATAGATGCATAGAGAAACAAAGTTTCTGTTTATGAATGTGTGCAGATATGCTCTCTGAAGCAATTGAATGCAAAATGGAAGTTCTGTTGCTAGGCTGAAAGATAACAAACATTTTCTTCTGCTAGTCTCAAACTTTCCTTTGATTAATAAAATCTCCCTCCACAGTGTCTCTCATTTACTATTTGCTCCTCATGATAGTAGGTACAGCATTCTGTGACCTTCTAGATGGTTAAAACTCCAACTTCCATCAGCCTTAGCATGATTGGTGGTAGTCCAACAACAAGTTAAAGACTTTAGAGTGCCTTACACCAAGTCTTTTTGCCATGGCAAGGTTGGGCTCAACTTTATCTATGTGGCCATGGGAATACCCATCTTGGGCTTGGCTTGGCTTGGCTTAGCTTGGCTAGGCTATCATAGAGTTTCTTCTGTCTTTGTTTCAAATTGCAACCAAACTCTTTAACATTTCTATTAAGCACTTATACAAAGGAACAGATAGATAAAATAGATAAAATGCTTTCAGATTTGCAGAAGTCAAAACATTGGATAGAATGCCAAATACCCCAGAGAACAGAAACAAAATCCAGATAGAAAAATGGATCCAAATAACAATATAATATTTAATCAGATACTTAAAATATTAAAAGAACTTTATGACTGGGGTTCTAAACTGGTAATTGTACTTGTGCAAAACATCTTGGGAAATATAGTTGATTATAAATTCAATAATTGGGCAATCTGATTTGTCTGTAAAAAAGGGGGAAACACCATTTTAGGATGCATCAATACAAGTATAGTTTCCACCTCACAGAAAGTACTAGTTTTGCTCTGTTTTGTATTGGTCAGAGCCTCCACATGAAGCATTGTGTCTATTTCTGGGCATTACATGCTAATATGGATTTAAAAACCCTAGAATGGGCTATCAGAAAACTATTATATCAGGTGACTCATAACTATATTCCAAAGGACAGCCAGAGGAGAGGAGAGGACATGAGATGAGACTCTTTCATTATTAGAAGACATATAGAAGATCAACAGTAGTTAATTCTCTATCTTTTGACCTGAACCAATAGTTTTAAGTAACGAATTGACAGATTTTACTTAAATGCTGGAACAGTTTCATGTCTTAACATGGTAATGGACTGTACTTTGTGCATAAGCAAAGCTATCTACTTATCAAAATGCTTGAATCTTTGCCCTGGCTCAAAAGGGTTGTTCTACTGGTCTAAACGGCCTTCCCCAATTCAACAAATATTTTACTCTATGATTCTTTAGACAAACAGCAGTGACATGTCACATCAAGTTTTATATTTCCAAAGCTGTTTTTTTTTCCTTATAGTTGCTTCAATTATTTTGCTTTTCTGTTTTGTAATAAGGCCCAGCATCCTACTCATTTGGTTAAAAATAACTAACCTACAGTCAATGTGCTGCCCTTCCTTCTGATTGTTAGCCTTCTCATTTTTCCCTCTCATGGTGGCTTTTTCATATTTAGGTCTTTTTGTTTATGATTTATGAAGCTTTCAGTCTATTGCATTTAAGATGCCCAGTGCTGAAAAAAGAAAGAAAGAAAACTTTTAGCTGGAAGGCAAAATGGGGAGAGCAATATTTTGTGCTGTTTTTAATGTGATTTAAAGGCAGGTTTCAAATTTAAAATCAGAAAGTAAAACAAGGCAAGGGTTACAGCCTAAGAGAGGATATGCTTCCCCCTCCCCAAATTCTTCCCGGAGCTGGACATTAGCAGTGACAACAGAGATGGATTTTTCTTCTAACCAATGTGCAGGCTTTGCCTCTCAAAACATGAGGAATTGTATTTGTGCCTCAACAGAGCCTTTTGACAGAAATCTCAAGAGGTGAAACCACCAGTATTCTTTTCTTCTGTTGTTGTAGAGGCTGAACATATTTAGACAGTTATTTAATCAAACAGACCTGGCCAGGTTCTTCAGATAACTGCAGAAGGAGCCACAAATTCTACTTGTCAGTTTGACTGGAAATCTACTCATAAGGATTGGTTACATCCCAGGTGATTGTAATCCCTAAATCCACTGTCAGTTTATAAAAGTTAGGCATTCTTTCTTAAACCAAAAAAATAATGCTGCATTGAAATGTGCCTTGCAATTTCTCAGAAAGTTTTCACTTTCCACCCCCCTCATGACAGGGCTTCTGTTTTCAATCTTTCCAACCCAACAGAACATTGGAAAGAAAATTGTGTTGGCCTGTTTTTTGTCCAAGACAACAGAATAGGACCAAACTGAATCCAGTGAGAAAATAAAGCAAAGGAAAGGTCAGATTTGGAAATGAGTTAGTTCCAGGCAAGGGCTGCTAAGAAAAATCCCCAGAAAAAAACCCTCCCTCAATGTATTCCTATGGGACAAGAAATTGGGCAGCAGTTCAGAAAATTGCCAGCACTCCTATTCTGCCTCTTCCTCCTCTGTTCAGGTCACAGGACTGGAAGTAACATGCTGGCCAGAGCATGCTTGGAATCAGGGCTTTTCAAGCTTTTCACTGATTGTACCACTTTTAGGATATGGCAATATTCAAGTACCACCTAGCAAGGTGTCAAAAACTTGATGACCAAAAGAAAAAAAAAACCAAACCCTGTTCAAAGTTTCAATTGCACTAAAATGACTTATGGCCATTTTTCACACTTATGACCATTGCAGCATGCCCAGGGTCATGTGATTTATATTTGGATGATTGGCAACTGATTCATATTTATGATGGTCACAGTGTCCCAGGGTCATGTGATCCCCTTTTGCAACCTTTTGACAAGCAAAGTCAATGGCAGGGCTGCTGGTGGCCAAGTGCTAAGGTGGGATTTCCTTCCCTCCCTCCCTTCCCTCCCTCCCTCTTTCTCATTCCCATCTCCTTCTGGAGGAAGAATTTGAACCCTCCCGCATATTTTCCCTCTTCCATATATTCATGAAACAAGGAAAAGCCTCCAGAAACAGAAAAGACAAGCTGCTGAGTGAACTAGCTTAAAAAGGCACATTCCCCTTTAAGAATTAGCTACTGGCTAGAAAGGAAAGTTAATGAGCAGAGCCTGCACTTAAGGAAGAAAAAAAATGTAGTTAAGTACTGGCTGCCAGCTAAGGCAGCCTCCCCAAATGGCTCCATTCATAAGTAAAGGAATGCTACAGGCAAAATCCATTCAGGAGAAAAATACTTCAAAATCCCTTGCAGCAAAACTTACAGCTAACAACAGCAAAGCAATAGAAATTAACACGAGACATCAGTCATCGGCCAAATAGAAATTGCCAAACACTCCTTAAGAACACAAAGCTCACATTGCACAAATCCCAGAACTTCAAAGTCACAAAAGCAGATAAGAATCCTTCCACTCTCCATCTCCCTCCCTCCGTGCCTCACCTCCAGTTGATGCTGCCTTTCTTCACTGCTGCCTTTCTTCATTCCTCATGGAGGGCAACCTCTTCCCTGCTGCATTTCTTGCCTGTTTGCTGCCAATTGTAGATCGGCTCATGGCCGCCCTGCTTGATCTCCTCTCCCTCCACTCTCCTCCTCTTTCTTCTTTCCCTTTGGTGCAGCTAAAGCTGACTCTGCCTCCTCCCAAGGCTGCTTGTTTTTTTCTCTCTCCCTCTCCCACCCAAACTGCCTCCTTTTATAGCCTCTCCTGTCTCCGCCCCTCCTCCTCCTTTCTTTTCTGGGTGAGCCAGAAGTAGCCTGGGGCCTCTACCTTGCCCCAGCCACTCTCTCTCATAGTAAGTCCTTGCCTGTGCTGGCTCGTTCCCTCCCCCACTAGACTTGGCTGGGCAGGGCTGTGTACCACCTGCCATGTGCTAATGTACCACAGGTGGTATGCATACCACCGGTTGAAAAGCCCTGCTATAGATCAGGGGTGTCAAACTGGCAGCCTGTGGGCTGGATGCGTCACACGCAGGCCACGCCTAACCTAGCTGGGAAAGGCAAAAAATGTGATACGTCATGATACGTCATGTGATGCAATTGAGTTTAATACCCATGCTATAGATGTATACAAAGATACACAGATGCAATACAGGTAATCATTTACTTATAACAGTTCATTTAGTGACTGTTCAAAGTTACAACTGCACTGAAGAAATGACATACGATAATTTTTTACACTTATGATCATTGCAGCATCCACATGGTCACATGAGCAAAATACAGATACTTGGCAACTGGTTCATATTCATGATGGTTTCAATGTCCTGCGGTCATGTGATCAGCTTTTGCAACCTTCTGACAAGCAAAGTCAGTGGGGAAGCCAGATGCACTCAACAACCATGTTATTAACTTCCTGTCTGCAGTGATTCCCTTAACAACTGTGGAAAGAAAGGTCATAAAATGGGATTACTTAACAAATGTTTCAGTTAGCAACACAATTTTTGGGCTCAGTTTTAGTCATAAACTCGAGCACTACCTGTATAAGAAACACCCATAGATGTAACGTGTCATTTCATAACACAGAAGAATATAGAGAATCCTTTTATAGCCTCTGCTGCTAAGGGAATCAGCAGATAACTGGAGAGATGACAAAAAATGAAAAATAGACCATTCATCAGTCACCTCATTCCTACGAACAAGAAAACTACATTTCACTTCACCAAAATGCTCTGAGGGTGGGTGGAGGGGTGGAAATAAATTTAATCTTCTTTGAATTGAATGAGTATACTAAGAGATGCAGAAAAACATAGCAGTAATATAAGCAAACTCAAAAATCTGCCTGACAGAACAATTATAAAATTTAGTCTAAGAAACTAATACATTATTCCCACTGTGGAATTCTTCCTCTCCCCATTTTGCTGCCACTTTTTACAGGCTGTGAATTGATCTATTTTCCAGGAACAGAAGGATGCAAAAAGGAACAAAGATGCCAATGAATAGGTCTCTTGTGGTCTAAATAATGGTCGAAATAATTACAGTTGTTAATGATTACTTTCAAACAGAAGTAGAAGTCATTGTACCATTGTCACAAAGATTGTGATTGGCTGTCCTTACGCAAGTTGAAGATAGCCAATTTAAGGTCCATTGTTGCTTTCTGTATGTGCTTATGTGCAAGTATCGTACAGAATGCTTCATTCGAACAAAGCAGTGTCCTCAGTGTAATGTCTTTGTGAAACCAGTTATTGTGAGGTTCATCATCTTACTAAGTTATCTTTCCAGGGAGCTGGTTTAGTGACAGGATATAATGGTATGCAGGAAAGACCTTGGAATAATGATCCCAAAAAAATGCTACCTAGGAAATGATCAGATAAGTGACTTGAAAGATTGATGTCAGCCTTACTAGGTAGGCCAGACAGGAAAGATAATCAAATGATCAAATCTATTTTATTGTGAAACAGATAAACAGATTCTTGTAAGTCTGCGATTAAAATTCTCCTGCTGTCTCCTTTACAGACAGAAAAACTTGGGAAATGAAATGACACAAACTAATTTAATAACACAAAGTATCCAGAATATATCAAAATTTGATGGAGGGAAGGCTGAATGGCCATATTTGTTAGTTTCACATATTAGTCAGCTCAACGTCTATTGAGTCAAGAAACAGTAAACAAACTGAATGAAGTGTGGGAAACTTCTCAGTTTTAATGAAACAAGCAGTTCTACTTTGTAGGGAAAATATTAAAATCTATTTTTAAAGCATAATATTTCATTAAATATTATTTATAAAGTTTCATATAAAGACTAAGATTTAAAATGGTTGTTTGACAATAATTCATTTCAATTATTTCATGAAAATAACCAAAATATTTAAATGAGATTTAATTATAAACATGAAAACGAAGCTTCTTTTCCGTTTCAAGGTAGCTAGACTAAGATAATTAGGAAATAAAACAACAGTTTGACATTTATTTATTTAATTTTATCTCGCCTTTTGTATAGGAGCTCAAAGTAGCATACACAAAGTAGTATACACTACCCCTGAAGTAGTTTGAAAGAATGAGACGGATCCAAAATCACCCAATGAATTTACATGGCTGACAGTTATTGATGATGATGATGATAAAACAGTTGTTATCACCTATTCTTTATCCAAAATACTTTTGCAATCTCAATAAATATGATTCAGTGTACATGTATTATGCATGTTCTTTTACTAATCTGCAGCATGAAATAAGATAACGTACAAAATAAAACATACCAGTGATGTGGAATCTTCAGCAAATTAAGTTATTGGAATTGTGGTAAATGTGATGCGAAAAAAACAACTAGAGTTCTTTTATTCTTGAGATTTTGATTTATACCAAGTGTTAAACATATTCTGGTTTTATAACACAGGAAAGGTTTGAAGAGAAATTATAATTAAGTGTGAGTGAACACGCCATAACTCGTGCAGTGTCTTAAGACAGGGAGAAGTTAATAACAGGAGATCAATATATTACTCATCAATAGACACATTACAATTTTCCATTGCATGAATACAGTTTATAAGACTCATGGAAATCCATTCTCTATTGCTTTATTACTTTTGAAGGAGAGATTGACAAGCCATCAACACAAATCATCATAAGAAATGTAGCTGTCATGTTCTGATACACTGTGACTGGAAAGTCACTATAGATCCATATCCCAACATGAAGCAATATCTCAATAGCTTTGATAGCTTTGATATTAGAAATTATATGGAGCAACCTATCTACAAATAGTGGAAGGTAAGTAGGATTTCCCTTCCCAACAAACTATTAAATTTTACTATACTTGAATTGAGGAGGCAGTTGAAATTCCAAATATGAGGTTCCACTGGATCATAGTTCTTCATGCAGAGGCAAGTTATACATAGGATTATTCATCACCTAAGTAATTCTCCATCAGCCAAATTATAGCACAAAGTCCATCTCGACACTCCTCTGTTTTATGGCATCTTCTGCTTGAAGGATTATCTAATCAGGTAAAATGGAGAGGCATAACAAGAAAAAGTAAAGATGCTCTCTGTAAGCAGTTAACCTTGACATTTCTCTTGAAATTATACTAATTATTTTAGATGTGCACATAGTGATATATGCAGATTTTAATAAAAGTTTCTTCTTTCATTCTCTTTCTTTGGCAATGGACTTCATTGAGAGGGAGGGTGTGAATGTTATAAAAAACACAAAATGATTGAACTTTATTCTAAGAAAGCAATTTTAATGTAATTAAATTTGTCTGCACACTGTTGTTCATTTTTTAAGTCATGAGGTATTGCACTATTTCTCCCATGCTTTTATCAATCTATGTAGAAGTTTATGTAGTGGAATCCTCTTTTCTGTATCCTTTGATTCAAGAATACCTACTAACACTCTGACTGGTGATGTAGTGGAGCCCTAATGGCAGTGCTGCCCAATCTGTTTACTGCTGCAACACAGTGAAGATTAATAATAGTTGTCATGGCTCTGTCCATACTCTCTACATCCCTCTTTGCCAAGACTGATGGAACACAACAATTTTATATACAGTCTGATTTGTTTCTTAAGGTATTCATAGAGATATTGATCTCGTATAACATTCATATCATAGCAAATCATAAAGAGAGCCAATATGATGCAATGGTTGAATTAATGGGTTTCTCAGGTTCAGTTCCACCCTTTATCATGGATCCTCATTGTGGCTTTGAGTCAGTCTCAATGCAGCTTCTCTAATACTTTGTGGAATAAAAATGAATGGAAATTCTCCTGGAAGCCACCTTTAACTCTTGGAGGGAAGGAAAAATATAAATCTAACAAATATAAGTAAATAAATAATTAAAGTGTAAAGTCCTTAATATATGCCAGCATATTTATTAGGGATAAACATTTATTAAGGATGTGGATTCAAAAAGCAAAATGGATTTGGAGCACACATAGAAGTGATTGTATGTCAACTGTGAAGGGCAGCTGTTTGAGCCAAGAAAGAAGTTATGCTTGCTTTAAGTTGTTGTCAGCAGGTGGTATGTGCAAACCCATGTGTGTTCTAGATCAAATTTTGATGTGCTTTCTTTTGATCTCTGCATAATTGTAATGTTGGCATATGTGTGTCTGTGCTGCTTTTCTGACATGAATGGTGCTTATAGGAATTAACTACAATAAAAAGACAATATGGATTATACTCACATCATAAAAAAAGAAAGCACCGTTTAATACAATTAGGAAATATATGCCATCCATTAGTTAAAACCTAATTTAATAAATGATGACTGGGGAGTTCTTGATTCAGTTACTTTGTTTCTGTATTGGGTTTATGTTTATGAGATTATAAGTTCCTTATAAAACAGTTGGTTCTTTTGTTTTTTTGTTCTTTGACTGTTCTGTAATTTTGTCCATAGGAACTGTGGTAAGTTCTTTGGAATAAAAGTCCATCTTCACTGATGTAACCAAAATAGAACAAATCCTAAAAGAAGAACAATGGTGCATGAAGAGAAGTGGACTCATCATGAAAAGAAGTGGACTCATTCTCCCATAGTTCCATGGTCACCTAGAATGCAGTATACGAACTGGACATAGCATTCCACTCATTCTTCTTCCAGATAGTCTTTTTATAAATTGTCATGATGATACTAATTTTATTTCTCTGTCCTTTTATTCTTATCCAAAGACTTTTATCAGGATTTTTATTTTCTGATTTGTGAATTTTTCTGCAAGCATATACTTTCTTTATATGCAATAATGAACTTTATGTTGACTCTATTCCTTCTAAATAAGATGCAGATTTTCAGGGCAATCATGAAATTACATTTGTCATCCCGCCAAATTTCAGTGATGCCTATGATATTATATTGATCTCCTGTATAGGGTTGCAAGTTCTTGTTTATTTCCCATGAATTGAGCACAGTTGTAGAAACATCTGAGATGGGAATGATACCATGAACACATTTTGCTGTTGTAGTTTCCACCCAATCTCTATTTCCCCCCTCCCTTCTTGCTTCTTCATTTGTCTTCTATATAGTTGCCTCCAGTCTTGATGGCATATTCTGTTCTGGGCTTTCAACACACTTAGTCTTTTTCTCTATGTTAACACATTCCTGATGAGATTGGAAAGGTGTCTAGTGAACATATCTTTAGCAGCCTTGATGTGTAGCAGTCTTCATCTGTTGCCTTTGCCAGGAATCTTTCTAATACAGTTCACAGTCAAAGAAACAAGCCCCTTTTTGATAGCACCATCTACATCATCAGAAGTTCATTTCCAGAATTCTGTTCTCCCTGATGTCATGATTTTCAACTGAACTAAAATATACTTTGTTCTCTCATTTCTATTGCATTCTGGAGAAAAAGAAAAGGTTTGCATTCACATATATATCCTACAAATTACTATTGTTGTATCTGGCCCTTCTCAGCTTAGTAAAATCCACATAAATATTTCTTTAAGAGTTTTATTTAACACATTTCAAAAGATTCACTTCAAAGCAAGCTGCTGGCAGTTTGTTGGCCGGAACGGCCCAGTCTGATTTATGTACATTTAGTTTAAACATTCTCCCACCTTCCAATTAACTCACTCTTTATCTCTCACATTGTCCAAGACTTCATTAATCTTCCGTGGATTTCAAAAACACCAGAAAACTGAGTTCAAACGAACTCGGTGATGCATCAGACTGCCTCTTGATATTAACGTTGCTCGTGACAAAGAATTAGTCCCTTCTTCCTCTTCTAATATAGTTTTCAATACGTCACTTCCTTTTTCCACTTAACTGACACCTCCGCCTATCAAACCTTCGGAATCTCGGATCAAGCCATCTATCGTCCTGTTCCAAATCTGACTCATCACTTTGAGAGTCTGACTCAGATTGCATACAAATCTCCTCATTGTCTAGCTCGGCTGCCGGGAGGGGAAAATACCCAGAGGGGCCTGGTTGTGCTTCGTCATCCTCTGATATGTCCCCAGCCAGTCTAGAGACACTCACAACAACTATATAGTCATATTATGTTTCCCTGTCCTATGATGTAATTTTGAGATCAGCACAATCATAATGCTTCTTTTTATTTAAATGATTTTTAAATAATATTTTAAATGCTAAGGGACACATTTCATCGGTAAATCTCATAAATTAGCCCCTCTCCCTTAACTGTTCTTGGGAAAAAATGTAAGAACATTCCAAGAGGAAGAAAACTTAAAGAAATATGGTTCAAATCCCCTCATACAGATTTCTATTAAAGTTAGCATCCCTAATTTCCTCATGAAGTCTTAGTTTGCCTGTAGGCTTCATCCTATTCTGCAGAAAAAGAAAACATTGGTACCTCTAGACCAATGATTTCTATTATTATACCCCATTCAATGTGAATCCCTGACTAGTTGAGTTCATTCTAAGAGAGAGAAAGAAAGCCCAGACAATGAGGACAAAATGGCCTCAAAGTAGGAGCAGGTTGTGAAAAAAATGCAGAAAGTTATCAAAAGAGATTTTTTTAAATGTGTTTCTTAGCCATTCTTTATGTTTTTACCTGTTCAACTAAAAGCAATATTTTTCACTTGAAAACTGAGTGTGACAATATTCTGCAGAACCCGAGAGATACAGGTCTTGTCTAATGCCATATTATATTGCTCAGAGTTATTCTACTGCATTGTATTCTCTCTTTTTAAATTTTCATCTGGTATGGTTTTCTCTTTATTTGTCAATAAATAATCTTAATAGTACCACTGAATAAATAATGTTCACTTGGAGAATGTAGTGAAGAAACACATCAAAACTTATATATTGGACCAAAGATGAAAAGTAGAAAACAAATATCAAAAGGGAAAGCACTGTTGTTATTTTAAAAAGTATGCTATAATGGTATGTGAGAAAGACCTTGAGAGACAGGCAGAGATGCTGCCCTGGAGAATTGTCATATTTGCAATAATGGTGAATATCTGTAGCTCAGGTGTAGAATGAGGGTGAAGGTTCGTTCTCCGAGCTTGTGGGTTGGTTTCTGAATGTTTCATTACCAGACTAGGTAACATCTACAGCAGACTTTAGGGGATGTCAGTGTTCTTCTGTTTATAAGGGCTTCAGGTGTGGGTGGGTTGAGTGAGGGTCTTGTGATGGGTCAGGTGTGAGTCACTGATGACACTAACATTCGCTAAATTCCACTGAAGATGTTACCTAACCTGGTAACAAAACATTTGGAAACCAACACACAATTGTTATATATATACCGGTATATATTTATTTATCAAATTTAGAGTCCATACATCTCTCTCTCTCAGATAAGAGACAGTATAGCCTGTAGCTGCATAGTGGACAGAGCAAGAGACTCAGAAGGGACTTGTTCTCAGGTTATAAAGATGATAGCAGGAGATTTTTACTTTCAAACATGCAAGATTCTGTTAATGTATCTTTATAATAAAGTAAAATTAGTTTATCTGGTGGTGTTTCTTTTCCTATCTGATAAGGCTGATATATGCCCTGACAAAGTTTATCAATATTTTCATTTTATTTTAAGATTTAGACCTTTATAGAAAGTTTGCCAGTATCTCAATTATTATGTTACAATAATTATTGTTATGCATAACATAATAATTTGAGCAATAAAATCATTTTTTTCTAAAATTAATTCCAGTAATGTACTATACAGCTATACTGACAATGGTGCAGAGATTGTAGCTGAAGCAGAGTGAAGCTACCTGATTGTTGTTGGGGTAGCTAAATATAATCCCAATAGTAAAAATGCTACATTTGTTGCCTGTGACTCTACAGCCTAATTCAGTTCAATTTAGATGTTGTGGAACATATCAAGTGATGGTTCATAACTTCATTTCCTCAAGTGGAAACTGACATAAATTGAAGTGAAACAAATTCTGTGATGAACCTGGGAACGTAGCCAATACTTATACTTTTCACTTCTTTTCCCAGAATATGCTTACAAATCTAGAGAGAGTTTACTACATCAAGATTATGATGTTGTGTAATAATTGGAGCCTAAGCTCTGATAGCCTCTGCGAAAATATTTCTGTCTGAATCATAATGAGAAGCATTCTTGAATAAGGCAATATCTGTTTCTGGAATTAAAAGAAGGTAAATGGCTCTTTTGCTTTAAAATGTTGGAATAAAAGAGGATGAGAAAATAGAAAATTTTCAAAAAATACAAAGAATGTGCTAATATGTAAAATGAATCAGTAAATAAAATCATTGTGTTTTTGTTATAATCTTTATAACTGATATATTATGCCAGTTTCCCTCACAATAGTGAAGAACAGGCATATTGGCCAATGATCAAAAAGGAGAGGACATTTTACCCCGAGACCTTCTGGGCCAATTGAAAATGAGCAGGTCACAATCTCATCATTTTCTGGGATAAGAGGAAAAATACACATAAAACCTCTTCAGACTGACATACAGGTAATGAAATGAAGACAATATCCTGGGATTGTTGGAATATTCTTATGCCTTAGCACACCAGATGCACAGATGGCTGCCTCAAAATAACAGGAAACAACAGAAAATTATGCTATCATTTTGCATTATCAACCTACCAAAAATTTGGCATTACAGGCAATGGTTGCAGAGGGGGCATACCCAGAAAAAGGAGTTCAAATCCTTATGCAGCTTTGTGATTACTTGTGTCTATTCCTACTGAATTGGACTATATCACTATACATTTGGCAACTCTTAAGAGTATTTGCTGGCAATTGTTGTATGACAGTGGTAAGTTTCAGCGGCTGATGTTCGGAGCTCATCGAATGGCCAGCCACGCAGGAGAGGAGGAGGACAAAGGGTGGCCTGGTGTCTAAAGCTGCCTCTGCTGGCCACTGGCCTCAGCAGGCCCCAATGAGGCGTCATTCACTGCCCAGCTGCCCAGCATTGTGGGGCAGTGGTGGCAGCAGTGGCAATGGTGGCGAAGCAAGGCACAAAGCGGAGGAAGGGGTGGCCTAGCATTTGAAGCTGCCTCAGCTGGCCACTGGCCTCAGCAGGCCCTAACATGGCAGCATTCAGTCACCAGTTGCCCAGCCTCATAGGGCAGTGGCAATGGCGGCTGAGGCGGCGATGGCAGTAAAGCAAGGCACATAGTGAAGGAGAGGGCAGCCTAATATTTGAAGCTGTCTCAGCTGGCCGCTGACCTCAGCAGGCCCCAATGAGGCAGCATACTGTCACTGGCTTCCCAGTATCGTGGGGTGGTGGTGATGGCGATGGCAACAGAGGAGGGGCAGCCTGGTGTTTGAAGCTGCCTCAGCTGGCCACTGGCCTCAGCAGGCCCCAATGAGGCAGCATTCAGTCACCGGCTACCCAGCCTTGTGGGGTGGTGGCGATGGCGGTGGAGGAAGGAGCAGCCTGTTGTTTGAAGCTGCCTCGGCTGGTTACTGGCCTCAGCAGTCCCCAACGAGGCAGCATTCAGTCACCGGCTGCCCAGCCTCGTGGAATGGTGGTGATGGCGGCAGTGGCAGAGGAGGCAGCCTGGTGTTTGAAGCTGCTTCAGCTGGTTGCTGGCCTCAGAAGGCCCCAACAAGGCAGCATTCAGTTACCAGCTGCCCAGCCTCGGGTGGTGGTGATGGTGGCAGCGGCCGCAGCAACAGTTGGGAGGGGGGATTGGGTTCTGGCCCCTTTTACCTCATCCAGGGGCCAGGGAGAAGTTGCCTACCCAGCCTCATATGCAGCAATGGCAGCGGCAGGCTCTGGTAAGGCAGGCAGGGCCAAGCAGCCAGCCAGCGAGAGCAGGGTTGGGTGGGGGGTTCAGGATCTGGCCCTTTTACCTCATCCAGGGGCCGGGGAAAAGTTAGCTGCCCAGCTTGTGCACAGCAATGGCAGTGGAGGTGGCAGAGGCGGTGGCCTGGGCAGGCTCTGATTAAGCCAGGCAGGGCTGAGAAAGGACGAGCGCTTCTCCGTCTGCATCTGGGACTCCATCTCACAGGTGCTAAAGGGCTATGACTGGAGCCTGGTCCCCATGGCGGTGCGGGGCCATGGGGCACTGAAGACCAAGCCGCATGTCAAGTGACCCATGAATACCTTCATGGTCTGGGTGCAGGCAGCATTCAGGAAGCTGGCTGACTAGTAACCACACCTGCACAACCCCAAGCTGGGCAAGCTCTCATAGTGAGTGGGCCAATGTGCAGCCTGGGTGGGGAGGGGTGGTGGCCACGGGAGGAGGGGTGGCGGGTCATCTCAGTCAGTCAGTCTGTCTCCCCAGTGGTCAACAATCTTCCAAGACTCGTGATTCAGTGTGTGATGCAGATGACGATTTCTCCAATTCAGGGATCAACCGGCCAGTTGTGTTTGGGTGCAGAAGCCCCTGAGGGCTTGCAGTCCGCCCAGTTGGGTGCTGGTTCTTCCGCCGCTGTGCGGGGACTTTCTCTTTCTGAAGCTGCAAGCTTTGAGAATCAGAGCTAATCCACCGGCTCACTTTGGACTGATTTTCCAGAATCATTGTCAGAGAACAGGGTGGGCATATGGCTGGCTGTGGATGATGGGAGCTCCATCCTCCAGTTGTTGGGAAAGCCATGTGTTGGGCTGGCCCAGGAGATTTTTTAAGCCCAGGGAGGGGCTCCTGGGCTCAATAAGCAGAAGAAGTGGTGGAACGGCTGCTCAGATGCAGTGTTTGGTTTACATTGTTGATACAATCAACCGACCTTGGCCTGTTCGGACCTTCAAGCCACCTTGAAAACTGATTCGACTTTCATCAATTTCTGTCTGCAGGCAATTCCTGTCCTGTTGGGTGTCAGTTTGAGGAAGGAGGGGAGCTGCATGTTGGAAGGGCTGAAAAATTAGGAGCTCCCTAATTTTAAATGGACACCCATGTTAGGAGGTGTTTCCAAATATTGGCTCACAACAGGGATCTTCAAACTTGGCCCTTTTATAACTTGTGGACTTCAACTCCCAGAATTCCTCAGCCAGCATTTCTCCCTTCCTTTGAAACAAATAACCCCTCAATCCTCCCATTCCTGCCTTCTGAATTAAAACGAGAGAAAACCAAGTTTTTTCTTTTATTTTTCTTTACATATTTAAACTGCAGCTAGAGGAAATGGGGAAGAAAACCATCGCGAGACACTCTTCTGTTTTAACTTTTTTCCTTGTAGCTTTCTGGAGTTTTCATCCTGCTTTCGTGAGAGGGCAGCATTTGGGAGGGGGTGTAGCTTCCCGCTTCCCCCCCCCAGCCATCAGCTGAGCAAGATGTCTGCCTGCCCACACTCTTCCCCATGTCTGAGGCTTTCATTGTCATGAGCATTTCTGTTGAGGATTGGTGGGGGGGGGCTGTTTGGTTTTTATTCTTCTCCCATCTGCTAGGTGGTTGCAGCAGGTTTTGATCTCTTCTGACGTGCTTTGAGGTTTATTTATTTATTAATTTATTATTTATTTATTAATTTATTGGATTTTTATGCCACTCCTCTCCAAAGGACTCGGAGCGGCTAACAACATGAACAAAAAAACAACATCACAGCATTTAAAAACCAAAAACCGAGTCGACAAAACATTTAAAAGACCCCCCAAACACATTCATCATACAGACACAATCACAATCATCCCCAGGCCTGCCGGCATAGATAAGTTTTCAAATTCTTCTGGAAGGCCGGGAGAGTGGGGGAAACGCGGACTTCAGGGGGCAGTTGGTTCCAGAGGGTGGGCGCCACAACAGAGAAGGCCCTCCCCCTAGGACCCGCCAGATGGCATTGTTTCACTGACGGGACCCGGAGGAGGCCGACCCTGTGCGCTCTCACCGGTCGAAGGGAAGTATGTGGCAGAAGATGGTCCCGTAAGTATCCTGGTCCAATGCCATAAAGGGCTTTATAGGTAATAACCAACACTTTGAATTGCGCTCGGAGACCAATATGCAGCCAATGCAGCATGCGAAGAGTTGACAAAATGTGGGCACGACGAGGCAGGCCCACAACCGCTTGCGCAGCTGCATTTTGCACTAATTGTAGTCTCCGAACACTCTTCAAGGGTAGCCCCATGTAGAGAGCATTGCAGTAGTCGATCCTCGAGGTGACAAGGGCATGTGTGACTGTGAGTAGAGACTCCCGATCCAAATAAGGGCGCAACTGGTGAACCAGGCGAACCTGGCCAAATGCCCCCCTCGCCACGGCCGACAAATGATGTTCCAATGTCAGCTGTGGATCGAGGAGGACTCCCAAGTTGCGCACCTTCTCCGAGGGGTCTATAACTTTACCCCCCACGGTAATGGAGGGACAGATTGAAATGTCCGTGGGAGGCACCACCCACAGCCACTCTGTCTTGTCAGGGTTGAGCCTCAATCTGTTAGCACCCATCCAGACCCTCACAGCCTCCAGACACCGGCACATCACCTCAACCGCTTCACTGATTTGGGCAAGAGTGGAAATGTACAGCTGAGTATCGTCAGCATACTGAATGTATCTCACTCCATGCCAATGAATGATCTCTCCCAGTGGTTTCATGTAGATGTTAAAAAGTAGGGGGGAGAGAACCGACTCCTGAGGCACCCCACAAGGGAGTGACCTAGAGGTGGACCTCTGACCCTCCACTAACACCGACTGAGATCGACCAGAGAGATAGGAGGAGAACCACCGTAACATGGTGCCCCCGACTCCCATTCCCCCCAGCTGTCGCAGAAGGATACCATGGTCGATGGTATCGAACGCCGCTGAGAGGTCAAGAAGCACCAGGACAGAGGACTGGCCTCCATCCCGGGCCTGCCAGAGATCATCCATCAGAGCGACCAAAGCAGCTTCGGTGCTGTAGCCGGGCCTGAACCCAGACTGCAGAGGCCCCAGATAATTGGCTTCCTCCAGAGACCGCTGGAGTTGAAGTGACACCACCTTCTCAATAACCTTCCCGACAAAGGGGAGGTTAGAGACCGGACGATAGTTAGTGAGAATTGCTGGATCAAGGGAAGGCTTCTTGAGGAGGGGGCGCACAAGTGCCTCCTTTAAAGGAGCCGGGAAGGACCCCTCCCTCAAAGAAGCATTGACAATCTCCTGGATCCAGGTACGTGTCACCTCCCTGCTAGCAGAAGCATGTTTGTTTTGTGGGGGATCCCCACTCCGATTGCTAAGTTTGCTTAAACCCTCTTCCTCCACCTCCTCCTCACTGGAGCTGCTCTTTGTCTGCAACAAGCCCCTGCTCCGGCCCCTGCCTCACCTTGCCTTGCCCCCCAGCAATGGCACCCCTACTCTGCTCCTTCCCTCACCTCGCCTCACCCTGCAGGACAAGCCTCCTGCCCACTGCCCCACCCGCCAGAGACCTCCTGGATCTTCCCCAACCCTTCCGGGCCCCCTCAGGCATCCCTCCCCAGGAGCAACATTGAGGTGGCTATGCCCACCCTGGCCATGCCCATCAAGTCTGACATGACTACCCTAGCCACGCCCACTCAGTAGGTCACACCACCTGGCAATACATAAGTGGGTTTTGGGTTGCAGTTTGGGCACTCAATCTCTAAAAGGTTCACCATCACTGCTTTATCGGATACAGCAATAAAGAACTTGATGCATTACAAGATTGTTTATGATTATAGCTACTCCATTTCGATGGTGTTCACTATTCTCACCAGAGTAGTAGATAGTATAATTTCTTATTCTACACATTCCATTTTTAGGCTAGCACATTTCACTCACTCCCAATATAGAGATATTGTGTTTGGATATTTCTTAAATAGTGTTGTGTGTTTTCTCAGCTTTATATAGCCTTCCCAGATTCTACGTACCAATTCATAGTTTTGAGTTTATCACGCTTTTAGTGGACCAGGATATTCTTACCCCTGCCCCCTTTAAGGGGCACCCATACTCGGGGCCATTGTTAGGTTTTTTCTGGCATTAACATGATTTTCCTGAGAAATATATAGTGTAGTAGTCTTCCCTTTGCTTTCTACACTGCTGTGAACATGCTGTTCAAGTGGCTCCCACCACACCATGTGCTGTTCTTCTGAAGCCATTCCAACCAATATAGTCTCCACCTTCAGTCGATACTGGGGAGCCAGCTGCCACTCACCAGGCCTGTTGGTCCATGGGAGGTATTTTATTCCCTCCAACCTGCCATTACAGCATAAAAGCCATAATGGGTAGGGCCCCCCCAATCCACCACCTTGGAACACACTCTGTGAGGGTTGGAATGATCACAAATCACAAATGATGGAAAGTATACAGTAGATATTTGACTTTTCAGAACTGCAGCTTCTTTTTCTACTGTTACAGTATCAGGAATTAATTTAATCAGGAAAAGGGGGGAGGGAATAAGCAATATAAGTGATGGAAAAAAGATGTATGAAAGACTGCAAGAGACTAGACAAATGGCTGCAAGAAATGGAAACTCGTTTATCTCATCAAGAGACTTTGCTTATAAAGCATCTAGATGTGTAACCTGGTATAAATGTGTCAAACTATCCTGAGGAAGGTAACTAATCATACAGAAATTTCTTTAACTTTATTTGACTTTCCTATAGAATGGCTTCAAGAGTTTGAAGAATTTGGAATAAGACCTTCAAGGAGCAGGTTGTCTTAGAAATAAAATATGCACACGATTGTTCTTTTTCACTGTCTTTTACAAGTGGTTGAGATTTTTATTGTTGCTTTGCTTTGCTTTGTTGTTGCTTTGCTTTACATGTGGGAGTTCTTTAAAGGGAAGCATGGCTTAATTGCCGGAATAGGTTTAATTTAAATACCAAATATACTTTTCAAATATTCTTCATAAAAGTTCATAAGAATCCCTTTCTGGCTAGGGACAGAACATCATTGAGAATATCTATCAATGTGGTGTCTAGAACTAAAAAAACCTAATTTGATGATACATAATCAGTCAAAAAGTGAGGGGGGAAGACTTTTCAATGGCAATACATTTTGGCAACCCAAAGAATTGTTGCATTTTATGAAGTAGAAAACACCATCTTCTTCTCTCTGCCTGAAAGACTCCCTAAACTCATGGACTGAACAAAACAGCATAAAATAGTGGTTCTCAACCTGTGGTCCACATATCCCTGGGGGCCACAAGATCGTCACAGGGAGTCCACGAAGGCTTGAAGAAATGTTCTAATTTAAATCTTGAGTTATGTCTTGGGGGTCTGTGGCCATGATCTATGACCACAAAAGGTATTTAAAGGGGGTCCATGGTGAAGAAAAGGTTGTGAACCACTGACATAAAATATACCCCTCATAGCATTTCCCTCAGAAATTTCAGAAAATCCATTGGTAAATGGTCATTTCTAGGAATTATTCAGCCAGAGTTACAAGTTTTGTTAAGGACAACATTATTTCAAAGATTTCACATGCCCAGACATTTTGAGCATTTATACGTTTTGTATTTTTAAATATTTCTTTTATACTACAAATAAAAAGGAGAGTGGACATAATTAACAGGCAAAAAATATACGAGAAATATACATCAAAATAAATTTTAATGAGCTCAAACTTTGTATTCTTTAATTAGACATTTCCTTCACAAAATTTTACAAGTCTAGGTATTTGATAAAGGGATGAAATTAAGGTTTAGGTAGATGAGGCTGTGCATTTTTATTTCTCCCTTTGCATTCTAGTCAAGATCTAGTAAGGATTTACACTTAGGCAAGAAAAATCAATTGAAAGCTACAGAATAGGTGGAACTTGGTTCGGTACCAATAATTGTGAAAAAGATCTTGGAGTCCAAGAGCCAACAATATGTGGCAGCAACCAAAAAAGTCAGTACAATCCTAGGCTGCATTAACAGAGGGATGGAATCATAAGAACATAAGAAGAGCCATGCTGAATCAGGCCAAAGCCCATCGAGTCCAGCATTCTGTGTCACACAGTGGCCCACCAATTGTACATGGGGATCTTGAGCAGAAAGAGAAGGCAAAACCCTCCCTTTCCCTTGACCCCCAACAAATGGTACTCAAGGGAATCCTGCCTGCCTCAACCAACATAGAGGTGGCACATGGACATCCGTTTTAATAACCACAGATACACTTGGCATCCATGAATCTATCTAACCCTGCCTTGAAGCTGTCAAGGCTGACAGCTGTCACGACCCCTTCAGGAAGTGAATTGCATAAATCAACGACCCTCTGGGTGAAGAAATATTTCTCTTTATTTGTCCTCACTTTCTTAGCTATGAGCTTTAGGGAGTGCCCCCTTGTCTTGGTATTCTGTGATAGAGAAAAGAATTTTTCTCTATCCACCTTTTCTATCCCATGCATGATTTTATACACTTCGATCAAGTCACCCCTTAAACACCGTCTTTCAAGGCTGAAGAGACCAAGGCGTTGCAATCTGGTTTCATAAGGGAGGCGCTCCATTTCCTTGATCATTCTTGTTGCCCTTTTTTGCACCTTTTCCAGTTCCATTATATCCTTCTTGAGGTGCGGTGACCAGAACTGTACACAGTACTCCAAGTGTGGTCTCACCATCGATTTGTACAGAGGCAATACAACACTTGCTGACTTATTTTCGATTCCCTTCCTAATCATGCCAAGCATGGAATTTGCTTTTTTTTTTTACTGCTGCTGCACATTGGGTTGACATCTTCATCGAGCTGTCCACCAAAACCCCAAGATCCCTTTCTTGGGTTGTCTCAGAAAGTTTGGTCCCCATCAGTTGGTAAGTGTAATTGGGGTTCTTTGCCCTGATGTGCATAACTTTGCACTTGTTTAGGTTAAAATGCATTTGCCACTTTGTTGCCCACTCACACAATTTCGAGAGATCCTTCTGGAGCTCCCGACAATCAGTTTCACTTTTCACAACCCGGAACAATTTAGTGTCATCAGCAAACTTGGCTACCTCACTATTTACTTCTACATCCAGATCATTGATGAATAAATTAAAAAGTAAAGGTCCCAAAACTGAACCTTGGGGTACACCACTTCTCACTTCTTTCCATCCAGAGAATTGTCCATTTATTGCCACCCTTAGCTTCCTACAATTTAGCCAGTTACCAATCCAGAACAAGACCTGTCCTCTAATTCCGTGGCTGGAGAGCTTTTTTAGGAGCCTTTGGTGAGGGACTTTGTCAAAAGCCTTTTGAAAGTCAAGATATACAATATCAACTGGGGCCCCTTTATCTATGTATTTATTTACACCCTCAAAGAATTCTAATAAGTTAGTAAGACATGATTTGCCTTTGCAGAAACCATGTTGATTTTCTTTCAGCAATGCCTGTTTTTCTATGTGCCCTGTAATTTTATCTTTAATAATGGTTTCCATCAGTTTGCCTGGAACTGAGGTTAAACTGACTGGTCTATAGTTTCCTGGATCACCTCTGGATCCTTTCTTGAAGATCGGGGTTATATTTGCTTCCCTCCAATCCTCCGGTACAGTGCCTGATCTTAGGGAAAGATTATATATTTTAGCTAGAAGTTCAGCAATTTCACACTTGAGTTCCTTGAGAATTCTAGGGTGGATGTCATCTGGACCCGGCGATTTGTTGACGTTTAGTTTAGAAAGGCATGCAAGAACATCTTCCTTGTTTATCTCTATCAGGTTTAATTCTTCTATTTCCCTCCCTGGGAAAACTAATTCAGTGGCAGGCAAATGTTCTCTATCCTCCTCAGTGAAAACAGAGGCAAAGAAGTAATTTAGCCTCTCAGCAATCTCCTTGTCTTCTCTGATTATCCCCTTCTGACCATTGTCATCGAGTGGCCCAACTGATTTTCTGGTTGGGTTCCTGCTTCTGATGTACTTAAAAAAGGTTTTGTTATTATTTTTAATATTCTTGGCTATATGCTCCTCAAAGTCTCTCTTGGCTTTCATGACTATCGCCTTGCATTTGGTCTGCCAGAGTTTGTGATCCCTCCTGTTCTCCTCGGTAGGAAGAGCCTTCCATTTCTTAAATGAGTTTTTCTTCTTTCCAATAACCTCCTTTACCTCATTCGTAAGCCATACTGGTATCCTCTTGGACTTTCCAGTCCTCTTTCTTCTTTTAGGAATGCATTTTATTTGAGCCTGCTGTAACGCATTTTTAAACAGTTTCCAAGCATTTTGGAGGGATTTGACTTTTTTATTGTTCTTTTTAGTTTCTTCTTTACTATTTTCCTCATTTTGTCAAAATTCCCTCTGTGAAAGTTTAAGGTCTCTGTGTTAGTTTTCACTGACAATTTGCTATCCATGGTTAAGTTGAAGGTTATTGTGTTGTGATCGCTGGTTCCTATGGGCTCGGTTACAAGGACATCATGAACGAAATCCTGTGTGTTAGTTAGAATCAAGTCCAGGATCCCCTTTCCCCTGGTTGGTTCCATGACCATCTGCTCAAGGGAATAATCGGCTAACATGTCGAGGAACCTTGTCTCTCTTTCATGTGTAGAACAAGAATTTACTCAATCTATTTGGGGATAGTTGAAATCCCCCATTATGACTACCCTATTTCTTTTTGAGGCCTCCTTAAATTCATTTTCCAAATAGCAATCTGCCTCTGGAGTTTGGTTGGGAGGGCGATAGCAGATCCCTAACGTCAGATTAGTTTCCTGTCCTGGGATTTTTATCCACAATGTTTCTGTGGGTGAGTTTGAATTTTCTTGAATTTCGAGTTCATGAGATTCTAACTCCTCATTTATGTACAAGGCCACGCCACCACCATTTCTCCCTCTCCTGTCCATCCTATACAATTTGTAACCTGGAATCCTTGTGTCCCATTGGTTATCATCTGTCCACCAGGTTTCTGTTATGCCAATAATATCAATATTATTTTCCTTCACCAAGCATTCCAATTCCCCTATTTTTGCTCGAATGCTTCTAGCATTCGTGTACAGACATTTATATGTACTTTTCTGGTGCACTTTCAACTTTGACTGTGGATTTTGACTGTAGAATTTGGTTGCAGAATTTGTAGATGGTCTACCATGTCCTTCTGCTTGAATATTACAATTTAGTTTTCCTGTTGACTCACCAATGTGTGCATAACTTCCACCCTCCATATTAGGCAGTGCGCCTTCTCGAACCGGAAGCTGCCCAGCTCCTGTCGACTTGCCCCTACGAATCAGTTTAAAAGCTGCTCTGAAACCTTTTTAATATTAATCGCCAACAGTCTGGTTCCATTATGGTTCAAGTGTAACCCATCCTTTCTGTACAGGTGTGGCTTGTCCCAAAATGTTTCCCAGTTCCTAATGAATCTAAACCCTTCCTCCTGGCACCACTGCCTCATCCATGCATTGAAGCTCCTGAGCTCTGCCTGTCTAGCTGGCCCTGCGCGTGGAACAGGTAGCATTTCTGAGAATGCAACCTTGGGGGTCCTGGACTTTAATCTTCTACCTAGCAACCTAAATTTGGCTTCCAGGATCTTCCGCTTAGCTTTCCCAATGTCATTGGTACCGACATGTACCACAACAGTTTGCTCCACCCCAGCACTGTCTATCAGCCTGTCTAGATGCCTCGTGATGTCCGCAACCTTTGCACCCGGCAGGCAGTTTACCATGTGGTCAATGCTTCCATCACAAACCCGTCTCTCTATATTTCTAACAATCGAATCACCCACTACAAGAAGCCCCCCTCCCACCACCCGCGGAGAAGTATCCTCGGTGCAAGAGGATATGGGCACATCGTCCAAGGAAGGGGTCTCAACTAAGAGAGCCTGTCCCTCTTCCACAGATTGATGTCCTCCCTGCCCAAGATCTCCATTCTCCAAAGCAGCTGGAGAGCTGCTCAGCATGGAGTGGGATGCTCCTGTTGCATCCCTGAAGATCTTCTCCTGCCTCGCTATCTCTCTCTGCTTCTCCAGGTCTGCTACCTTGGCTTCAAGGGAAAGAACCTGTTCCCTGAGAGCCAGGAGATCATTGCACCAATCACACACCCAAGACTTCTGTCCAGCAGACAGATAGTCATACATGTGACACTCAGTGCAAAACACTGGGAAGCTCCCCTCCCTCTGCCAGCTATCTATCTCCATTTCTTGTTATTATATGTTTGCTGTTATTATTATACTAATTATTATTTAAAAAAACACACAGCTTTTTTGGGTTGTTCAAATTTTTGTTTTGGTCTCAGTTTACCTTTTGGATTTTTTCTTACTTGTTTTAGGATTTTCTCGCATGCCGTCAGGGGCGCGATGGATGCTAAAAAAAGGTGAATTTGTAATTAAACAAGAAACCCCACAAACTTACCAGGGCTCAGCAGGTATTCTTCCCAAGGTTCCTGCCAAGTTCCCTTCTCCCTTTTTATTTCCTGTTTTAAGTCCTTATTTGAAAAAGCTCTGCTTAAGTAAAAGCAGCTGCCTCTCTGCTTCGCAAGGAAGAGTGAGCTATTTGCTCTCAGCTACCAGGGATTAGCCAGTAGGGGGGCTGCAGCAGAAAGCTCCACCCCCTCCAAACCTGTGCTGAGGGCAAACTTAGAAGAAAGGGGAAGGAGAAACCCTTTTTTGGCTGCTAAAAAAAAGGTGAATTTGTAGTTAAACAAGAAACCCCACAAACTTACCAGGGCTCAGCAGGTATTCTTCCCAAGGTTCAATCAATATCACATGGAGTACTAATACAGCTTTAGAAAGCCTTAATAAGGCCACACTTGGAATATTGCATCCAGTTTTGGACACCACAATATAAAAAAGATGTTGAGATTCTGGAAAGAGTGCAGAGAATGACAAAGATGATTAGGGGACTGGAGACTAAAACATATGAAGAATGGTTTCAGAAATTGGGTATGTCTATTCTAGTGAAAAGAAGGACTAGGGGAGACATGATAACAGTGCTCTAATATTTGAGGGACTACCACAAATGGTAGCTATTTTCCAAGCACCAGAAGGCAAGATAAGAAACAATGGATGGAAACTAATCAAGGAGAGAAGCAACCTAACTGGATAGCCATTTGTCTGAAATGGTATAGGGTCTCCTGCTTGAGCAGGGGGCTGGACTAGAAGACCTCTAAGGTCCCTTCCAACTCTGTTATTCTATGTTCTATGTGAATTCTAGTCATGTGCACAGAAATACAAGCAGAATTTTATAGGGTTGTAATTCCTGTTCAGTGAACTGCTTTGACTGCATGGAGTAGGCATTACTTTATAATGTTTTATTGAACATTTATAGAATTTTCTTCAGACCTCACTGTTCAGTTCAGAAGGTCTGAGAATGAAAGAGGAACAACTGATTCACATGAGAGATATGAGTACAGAACCAACACGAACAACCTTTTCAATCTCAGTATTCTCTGAAGCAACTGAAGAAAATTAATGGTGTGGGTGAAATCATGAATATTATAAGATATTTATATCTCCACAGATCTGCAATGTGATGCGGTCAGTATCTTGATTCCAGCAGAAAGGATTTGTGAGTTTTCACAAATTAGTGGAAGTTCTCATACAGTCAATGAAAAACAACATGGTAGCAAATCTGACATGGAAAAAACAAGGGAAATGAAACTGGTTTTGTACAAAAGGAGGTCTGGTCAGTCCTTTACAGAGAGTGGGAAAGAGAAAGAGATGCTAAAAAGTTTGAATGTTATTTGGAGAGAGAGAGAGAGTTTGCTTCTGAAATATCAGTTGCTAGAATTGTCTTCTTATAGCTTCTTAATTTTCTTCAATAAAGATTATTTATCATAAACTCTTGAATTCTTCTGAACTTGCATAATTAGTTCCAACCCAAGCTTATTGGGTAAAGCCTGACTATTAATATTAAAAACTTTTCACTCCCTCTACAAGGTAAGCAACCTTATTTTGATTTCTTTTCTTTTTTTTTTTAAAACAGAATTGAATTTATTTTCCATATCACAAAATGAAGTCCTTCTATATTCAAACTATTCCTTCTCCACAAAAAATCAACTGGCTAGCACGTAATATTCTGGCTAGCTTCCATGTGATGCAAGTTTTTGATTAAAAACTTAAATCTTTCATACATACATACAATAAGAAATTAAATACAGCAACTATTTAAAATCAAGTGAGTAGTTACATTATACAGGCTTGAACCAAAACATTCTTTAAGAGACAAAGGTTTAGCTAAGACCTGTTATTCCAGAAAGTAAAACCTACTTTATTTTAAATTCACCCCCTCCTACACAGAAAAAGATACTGGTCACTGCTGTTATTGAAGACGTTTATTAGATACCCTTTGAGCACTATGTACACAAAAAGGAAGAAATTATTTCTTAGTTTCTTCTTCCTTAGATAGGGTTTTGATAATTTCCTCCTTTTTTGCTTGGAGACGCTCTTCCCGGCGCTTACGGGCCTCCTTGGTCTTAGACCTGCGGGCTTCAGCCTGGTCAGCCAGAAGCTTCTTGCGAGCCTTATCTGCCTTCAGTTTATGGATATGCTCCATAAGAATCTGCTTGTTCTTGAACACGTTACCTTTTACCTTCAAATACAAGCTATGGTACATATGCCTGTCAATTTTTTTGGACTCCCTGTATCTGCGTAGAAGACGCCTCAAAATTCTCATCCTTCTCATCCATGTTACTTTTTCGGGCATACGAGCATTAGCTGTACCCTTTCTCTTTCCAATGCCCATGTGCCTGCCCTTTCGACGAGACAAGGTGTTTTTCCTGCATCGAGCTCTTGAGTGAACAGTCACAGGTTTACGGATTATTAGTTTTATTAGTTTTCTGATCTGCTGACGAGAGTTGGCATTAGCAATTTCATTGGTTTCATTAGGATCCAACCATACTTTTTTCTTTCCACATCGCAAAACGCTGGAGGCCAGCCTCTTCTGCAGCCTTAACATACTCATGGCAGCAAGGCCGACCTTATTTTGATTTCTTAAACTCTAGTCTGGTAATTGGTTACTAAGCCATTAATTTTGAAGTCCCTAACAACTTGCTCCTGTATAAAGACCAAGGCCAACGTTCTGCATGTAGATGCCCAGGTTGATCATTTGTCTCAAGAAGTATACCAGATGACACAATGGATGGGACAGATTCTGCAACTGTCAGATTCTGCATGGCTTCTTGGTGTAATGTTACTTTATTCCCCAAGTTCCTTGCAAGATAAATACAATGCAATTCCAGAGAAACTGAGGGCATTTCCCCCAAAATTTGAATTTTATCTTTTTTAATCTTCACATAACAGAAAACAAATCTGATCATTGCAAAAACAAGGGATAAAGCAAGCAAGGCTTTGGAGTTGCACACAATTTTATGACCTTTTTTTGCCATGGTTGTTAAGTGAATCACAGTATTTGTTAAGGGAATCTGCAGTCATTAAGTGAATCCAACTTTCCCCATTGACTTTGCTTGTCAGAAGCTGGTTGGGAAGTTGTAAATGATGATTGTATGACACCAGGATGCTGCAATTGTCATATATACATTCCAGTTGCTAAGTGCCCCAGTTTTGATCATTTGACCATGGAAATGCTTCCACAGACTTAAGTACGAGAACCAGCTGAAGTTACTTTTTTCAGTGCAATTATAATTTTGAACAGTCACTAAATGTATGGTTTTAAGGACTACCTGTACAGAATTGGAATGTTATTTCTAGAGTGAGTTTGCTCTTGAAACATGGTTGTTAGAATTGTCTTTTTGTGGCTTCTTACCTTTCTTCAATAGGGATTACATATAAGACCTTCTTAGATTCTTGTGAGCTTGCCTAATTGGTTCCAGTCCTGTCTGTTGACTGAAGCCTGACAGGATGCTTCATGAATAGAAACATATTGCTTGATTATCAGCACCTGATTACCTTGCAAGTGAAGATGTAAACTGATTCCAAGAAATGTACAGCTTTACATATGAAATGAGGTGTCAGTAAAGCTTTTTTTCCTTCTCACCTCCAAGGAAACAATGCTTCCACAATGGAAAAGAAATGTATGGATATTTCTGGTCCCCCTTTAACCTGGGATTTCAGATCACATCAAAGACATCATCACATTAATCTAGAGGATTCTGATCTGAATCCCCAATTTGACCAGAACCTACTTCAGTTTTGTCTATGGAGGAAAAGAAAGGAATCCTTTATAAATTCTATCTTCAATTTATAGATTGAAAAAATGGAAAGGTAATTTCTTTAAATGTTAACTGTAAGAAGCAAATCTGACGAATAACAAAGCACCTTTGGTAACAATGGCAATTTAGCTATTAAAATATCTAATGGAAAGAAATTTTGCTCATTATATATTTTTGGGGATTCAGTTGAAATGTGGGAAGTGAAGGAAGCTGCCAGGCACTGCAGGACTGATTGTACAATGAAAAATACGATACTCACGCTTCCCCTTTGGCCCTCTTTAATGAAATATGGGCAAGAACTTCACAATCCATCTTTGGTTTTGTTTGGTTTTGTAATTGTCCTCCTAAAGTGTATTCTCTTTCATCATACTGAATGAGAAATAGTACAGGAAAAGCACAGGATATTTTCTCTGACCAGTACTAAACTTGTCCTGACTTACATGTATAAGAATAAGTTAAAAGTTTCCTATCAAAGCTGAATCAAAGTAAGCAACTTCTGAAGCAAATCAATCATTATTACGATGAGCTAAGTGGGATCCAGCCAGTGTCTGGCCTTCACAACACATACCAATCAGGGAGACCAATCTATTCTAAAACCTTCATCACAGCATGAAATTTCAACTCTGCTTATGTTAGGGACATAGCATAATTCTAAAACTTCTGTCAAAGAATTCTTAAACTCATTCCCTTTCTCTCTCTCTTTATTTTTTTTGTCTCTCTTTTCCTCTCTCAGCAATGAAAGAAAATTTTCAATGAATTATCCTAGTCACTTTGAGCAACAGAGTAGTGCTAGAGAAAATCTTTGACAGTTAATTTTAAATTACACAAAAAGACTTTAAAATCATTTTTCCTTGTATGCTATTCTCATACTGGTGACAACTGTTCTGATTTATAGTGGGTTAACATTTTGCACCCTCATTATTTGAAAACCTTGTAGAATGTTGAATGCAAAAATTTATTGGATATGCACTTCTCTAACGTGAGATATCCTAAAAAAGAAAAAAGAAAAGTTAGTTCTTTTCAGTTCATTCTTTCAAAAAATGTACAGCTCTACTTTTACAATGCTTTGTCTTCTAATTGCTTACAAATGGCATTAGCTGTTCTTACTAATGTACATCATCCAAAACTGTTCCACGTCAAATTGAGTTTTCATTTCTTATTCCTCTTCAAATGTTTACTTCTAGCAAAGAAGTGTGCATTTGCTCTTGCTTTAATCTTTATTTAATGAATACTTTTCATGTACATAGTGTATAATGTTATTCCAAATAGTTTTTGGTGCAACTTTCCCTAACATATTGGGGTTTTTTTACGCTAACATGTTTAATACATGCTAGGGTTGTAAATGTTTTGAAAATGATTTAGAAAAAGTGTTTTGGATCTACTGCAACAGTAGCACCTCCTTGTTATTCATTAAAGTATACACATCTCTTTTCAGGCTTTGGAGAAAGCGTCAAAAAGGGTTTTGCTGGTTCAATAAATCAAATATTTTTAATGTGCCTATTAAGGCAGTGGCATCTCTCCTCACACTCATGTGGAAATTTGAGAAAAAGACCTGCATACAATACCTTAATTAATAGCAGTGAGGTACTATGCTCTGGCAAGTTCTTAAAGATTTATCAGTGAACAATCCTTATATATTATTATTATTATTTATTTTATTATTTATTAGACTTATAAGCCGCTCTTCTCCAGGGGACCCAGAGCGGCTTTGTACTCAGCTTTCCATTAATGTAATTAGAATATGGTTAACAATTTTCTTCCCTATGTAATACAATTACATGATAGATCACAGGATTACTCGTTCTCTTCTCAGACCTTTTTTCAATCAGTGCCCCACTTAGTGCACAAAACCAGACAATTCTAAAAGATAAAACAAATATATATACATATATATATATGTAGGTCTTTGGTTCTTCGGGTTTTCTCCCACGTAGAATTTGAAGTGTCTTGGTGACGTTTCGACAAAGTCCCATTCGTCATCTTCAGGCTGGTGCTTTCGGCTTCGTGCTTCTAGGAGCAATGTGTGATTGTAGCTGTTTCTTCCTTTTATATATGCATATATATATATATATATATATATATATATATATATATATATATATATATATATATATATATATATATATATATATATATATATATATATATATATATATATATATATATATATATATGTGTGTGTGTGTGTGTGTGTGTGTGTGTATGTGTATGTGTATGTGTATGTGTATGTGTATATGTATATATATATATATATATATATATATATATATATATATATATATATATATATATATATATATATATATATATATATATATATATATATATATATATATATATATATATATATATATATATATATATATATATATATATATATATATATGCAATTGTAGGAATAAATTTAAAGCAGAAATGAACAGATTTATGGAGCTTTAGTCATGATGAGTTTATATGACTTCAGTATCAGAAGTAGCACAGTGCCAGTAGCTAAGATACAATACTGGCCAAAATTGTGGAAACCTTTTGGGGAAAGTGTATGTAGAAATGCCACCTTTGGTTAAGTTTCCACAATTTTTACTTCTAGTTTCTTTATAACTGTAGCCTTGTTCACTTAATAATACTATTTTACATCGCTTTCTGGGCAACCAGTCAACTCTTTGCACCATTCCTTTAATTTTATTACGTTTTACAAGCTCACTAAATGAAAGAACAGAAAAAACCCAACCTGATAGCGATCACATAACACATTGACAAATGTCCTCATCTCAGCTTCAATACATGACATCAATAACGGAATCCTACTGTGATCTGATTGGCTCATTGCCAAAACAAGATGACACCTGATTGGCTCTCTAAACACTCATGCTCAATGGCTATAATCAGATGAAGGAAAGCTACCTGATATCAACCTAAGCAAGTTGTGCTTCTTTTTTCTGGTTATTTGGCTATAACATTTCATAGAATACATTTCATAGATAATTGAACAACCTTTGTTGCATTACATTCTTGATTAAATTATCTTCCCATTGATATATAATTTTATAGTACTACTCCAAAATAAAAAGCAGAGTTATTAGCCATCAAACCTCAAACATACACTTTTCCCAAAAGGTTTCCACACTTTTGGCCACTACTGTAGATGAGTGGGAGGAGGCCATAACACAACTGTAGACTTCCCAAAGATACTTGGTAGGTCTTTGTGGAGAATAGGCCACCTTATATTCTTCCATATCTAGGAATTAGTTGAGAAATCTGAAGACATAGCAGTCTATCTTTCACTATCACAAGAACAAGAAGCTTTTTAAAATGAAACTGAGGCTGCAATGGCACCATCCTATACATGTCAAAAACTATTTAGATGAATTGTAGAATATGAAACTACAAACTCATCTAATACAGGGATGGGAAACCTGTGCCCTTCCAGTTGCTGCTGAACTGCAGCTCCCAACATTTCTCTCTGTTACCTGGACCTACTGAGAGTGATAATTCAACAATCTGGGAGACCACAGGTTCTTAACCTATGGCAAATCAGAATGTAGTATACAAGTTATCCTAGAAGTTATTTTTTTAGTAAAGCACTAAGTTTATCTACTTGGCTTGCTATAAAATGTTCTCCTTTATCTCTGGTGATATCATTTCACACAATTCTGATGGCCAAAGATATTGATCCTGAAAGTGAGTGCCTTACTGACATGGATGAAGAGACACAGTATTTACCTTCCAGCAGCAAAGAAGAAGCAGAGAACGTGGGGAATGGAGAGTCTTTGGAAAAGAGTGGAAGAATAGCCCATGAGAGAATGAAATGATCCTGGTTAGATTTAAACATTAAGCAGCTAGTGAATCATCTTGCTTATTCTTCATAGATGCTAATAAAAAGGAGAGGAAGCACATTCAAAGATAAATAAAACACTTTTAAAGGCTTACTAAATAGTCATATTGCTGGCAGTTGAAAGTCAGTCACTAGTGGCAAACATCCACTTCAGGATGCTAATTTTTAAACTAATGATATCTTACTGAACATAAAAAAGACATTAGACATCTATTAAACCTCAATAGTGGGAGGGAGAAGAGAGCAACTAAATGCAAGATGTTGCTAGATTTTTATTATTTCTCTCATAACAACTTCAGTATGTGTTAGGAGATTATGGCAAGGCCAATTATAGGCCACTTTTCATGAAGGCAATGGGGCCCAGAGTAATCAAACAAAGTTATTTGGAGTGGTAGCTCCCAGCCTACGCTTTGCAGGTCAAATCAACAGCCATTATTTGGAGGATAAGAAGTGAGAATACCACAAATGCAAAGCAGTTTCAATAGTGTGCCAGAAAAATTAGCTGGATGCATGAAGCTTTCATATTAGCAGCTGTAGTAGGATGGCATCAAAGTTGGTGGCATTTTGGCAGTGTGACATCCTGTGTAGTCCATTATATCAATGCCTATCAATATGTTGATATATGTAAAAAATACATACCAAGTTTCCTGCTCCTCCTGAGTTTATATATATATTATATATTTTACTTTAAAAAAGAAAAAAAGTGAGGTTGGCAAAGCAAAATGTCAGATCCAGAATCTTCATTATTTCCAAAGTCTTTGAACTCTAAGTGAAACATGATTTTAGAAAATAAGCACATTAGTCATCTGAATGTAAGTGCTTTCTTTTGAAGTATCCTTACTTAGGCCAAACTTAGGCAAAGATAGCAGAAAATACCTTGTAGGTCATAAGAGTAAGACTAGCCCTTAGTATTCTAGTAAATTATTACTTTCTAACTGTCAGGGCCAAGCCTTTTCAGACTAGTTAAAAGGGAAAAATGATGAAATAAGTACATTTATAGATGTGGTATTATAGGGTTGAGGTGTGTGACTAGGAGAATCAGCTCTTTTCCTGCACATTTAGGGAAATTAAAGCAATAATTTATATCTCATAAGATATAAATAAAATGAAAGTTTATTAAAAAAGAAAAATGTAAAAATCTCAAAGAATAGAATAGAACAGAACAGAATACTTTATTAGAATAGAATGTTTTATCTGGCCAATACACAAGGAATTTGTCTCCAGTGCAAAAGTTCTTAGTGTATATTAAAATCAGCAGAGTAATAATAAACATAATAATGATACCAATAAAAGGGGGCAGTAGAGAAGATGAAAAAGATAATAATAATACTTCAGCTATATTACATGGGTGAATATGCTTAGACATAAGACAGTACCTTGAGAATTAGGTGTTTAGCAGAGTGATGGCATGAGAGAAAAAACCTGTCTCTGTGTCTAGTTGTTTTGACATGTAATGCTCTATAGCAGCATCCTGTTTATTTCCAGGATGTGAAGAATCTGTAGTTATTTTCTCAATCCTCCTTTTGACCCATGCAATACACAGATCTTCTATGGAAGGCAGGCTGACTGCCATTATTTTTTCTGCAATCCTATCTGTTGGAGTTTGTTCCTGTCCTGTTTAGTTACTGTAGCAAATCAGACAGTTATAGAAGTACAAATGACAACTCAATAATTCCTCTGTAGAGCCATATCAATAGTTCCTAGGGCAGTCTGAACTTTCTGAGTTGACGCAGGAAGAATATTCTGTTATGCCTTTTTAATGATGGTTCTAATGTTAGGTGTGCATTTCAAATCCTGGGAGATTATAGAACCCCAAAACTTGAAGCATTCTACTGCTGTAGAATATAGTAAGAAGTGAAAGAATAGGAAAGCTCGTCCTAAAATCCACTCTCATCTCTACAGTTTTCATCATGTTCAGCTCCAGATTGTTCTGGCTGCACCACAGGGCCATTTTACAATCTCCTCTCTGTATGAAGACTCATCGCCATCTCGAATGAGACCAATGACTGCTGTATCATCTGCAAATTTCAGTACTTTGAAGTTTAAATAGCTTCCATTTACATAGCCTTCCATCAACTCTCAGGAACACTCACCTATTTGCCTTTTTTCTACTTTTCCCTGCTTTATTTATGACTGTCTCCAGATGTCTTGTTATCATGGCTCTGATAATTGCCCTGATTTCTACAGCCCAGATACTAATGCATCTAGGACAATAGAAGTAACTATAGACAAGCAAGAATACTTCTTCTATTAGTTACATTCACAGAAAAGAGAGTTATCCAATAGGTTTATTCACTGATGAAAATATACTCAAGTTTCAAAAGAACAGTTCTCTGATCTTCTCTACATGACAGATTAATGTCTAGATTTGATGAAGTATGCAGTATCTTTTAGATTGCCTTGATTCATTTAATGTACTTTGTGAAAATACTTCATATATTTTGATTATTCTTACAATATATATTGAATTATAGATGAATGCATGTGACCACATGGATGAAGAAATGATGAGATAAACATGCACCAAATACCTTTTGATGTTTGTGTCCAAACACTGGACAGATGTAAATCAAAGGTCTGCATTGTGATATGACATACTACTAGCACTTTCCTTGCTGCCACTACTAATATTGCTGGCAGACCCCTATGTTTTGAACAATAAAAAATAAAAAGTTGAGTCTGTTCCATTTCTTAGTTAGGTTGTCTAAATCCAGAATAAGACTTGTCCATTCTAAAGTCAAAAGGCTTCTCATTTCAAGATTTAGTATTTCAAACACCAGCTTTAAACATATTTGTATAAGATAGATAAAGATATATCCTTAATTTTATTTGTTTAGAGCAAACAGAGAAGTAGACAACTGATTTGATATATCAGGAATCTCTCTCTCTCTCTCTCTCTCTCTCTCTCTCTCTCTCTCTCTCTCTCTCTCTCACACACACACACACACACACACACACACACAAACACACACACACACACACACACACACACACACCATATTAAAAGGTTTTGGTTTTATATATTTTTTTCCTTTACCCATCCTCTGCTTAATTCCCTTTTAGGTCATGTATTTTAGGCTATAAACCTGAAAACACTTTGGGAAACTTTTCTGTTGAGTGAAATAGAAGTGCTTTATAAATATGTTTTAGATAAACAATGTGCAAAATCTGCTCAATGATTTCAGCTCTCATCTTCTGAATGAGATGTAACATGGAATCCTTTTCAAATTAAATTCTATTCTTTTAAAAATTCAGAAATGTTTTTGTTTTTTTACAAGATTGTCAAAGGTGAACTGTGGTTTCTTAATTTAATTGTGGGATATTGCAAACTAGAATCCATTTATACTTTAGATGATGAATAGTTATATCTGCTTAAGACATTTGTTATTATATGGCTGCTTAGTTTGTAGAGACAGAAATAAATAAATAAATTATCTAAATTTTAAACTATGGCTTGTCACAGCTATAATAATAATAAATTTAAAAATGAGGAAAGAGAAAGCTGGCAGGCTGTTTTTGTAAAGTTACAGTTAAATTCTGAATGTAAGAATTACCAACTGAAGACCCATTTCTAGGCATTTCTGTGGTTTTAATTAAAGCATGCTTTAATACTGGCTAACATTTATATTTATACTATGTTATTTTTTGAGACTTTAAGAAACTGTAATACGTAATAACTAGAAAACAACATACACTTTATTATGTTAGAGTTTTTAAATGTTATCACAAGGGAATATAGCCCAGATACTAACTTCCTTGCTGAGGGTGGATATATATTTTAATATCTTAGCAACTTAAGGGAGACTAAAATAAATTCTGTTGACAGTAATTGAAAAAATACCAGTATGTGGACATGGGTAGATTAGCTTTTTAGTAAAGCCTCAGGACCACCAATCAGAACCTTGAAGAAAAGAGTAGCTGAAAAAAGGAGGAAGCAGATAACAAATACTAGTTAAGGAACCAGAGGCAAGAATCTATGGCAGGAACAGACAATCTATTTTCAGGTTTCTGACTACACTGAATATTTTGTTTGGAGCCCAGGGCAAGCGATATAGAAAAAGCATTTGTAAGAAAATTACAGCATATGAATGGCATTTTGTACGGTTTTATTCATTAATTTATTCATTCTACAATTTTCTTTCTAAAATAATTAAATAACTTAATTAATTAATTAATTAATTAATTAATTAAAACAGTGTATTCCTACTCTGCTAGGTGGCAGCATTTAGCCAATCTTGACTGATCTTAGAAAGCTAAGCAGGATCAGATCAGAAAAATTTAATAGATGGATGGAAGGCCAGCAGGAAATATTACAAGTATGATCCAGACTGGAAGTTAAACAACAGCTAAAAAAGGCAATGGCAAAACACCTCTTATATTTCATATAGGTTATGGAATAACTGGGATTCAAGCTCAAAGAAAAGAGATGTGAGGGGTTTTTTTAGTGTTTTCTGTCAGTTCTAGGTAGCCAAAGCAATAAATCTTCACTCTTTAGACACATAATGCAGATTCAGGAATTTGCTTACATTAGAACCTCACAAACATGACATGAATAGATAAACGTCTTTATTGCAGACCAAAAACTGGGTATGTGTTTGGAGAGAGAAAGAGAGAAAGAGAAAGAGACAGAAACAGAGACAAAGATAGATGCAGAAGATTTGCCCATCTACCGGTATCTCCTGCAGAAATTTGGCCATCCTTCTGCCAACTTTGAGAGTAGAGACCTGTTCAATACTGGCGGACAGTTCTGTCTAGCCTGAGAATTAGTGGCTCCTGTTCACCAGTTTCAGCAGCTACTGCTTTGGGAACCTGCACTCTTTTATTGAGTTTTTGTGGTAGGAACCACAGATTGATTGTGCCACTGAAATGGAGTGATAGAAGATTCTGTTGAGTCTGCAGAAAGGAAGGGGGATTCAAATGGCTCCACATAGCTCTCAATGGAGGTGGCTAATTCATGCTTTAATTATGCTTGCCCAGGCTGGTAGTGGGATATTTGTAATTAATTACCCTCAAGTGACAAAGCATGTACCTTTTTTTGCTACAGAATCAGCTCTTCAAATTGACATTGTAGTTCCCTAGCTTAGAAAATGAAAATTTCCAACTCACAATGTTGCACAATGTAGAATGTGTCATGTTTTCAAAAATTTATTCAGCATGAAGTTTAAACCTGAATCAGTCCTTCCCTTCCTAGTGCCTTCGCTCTGTACTGAAAATGTCTCAGATGCCTCAAACTCTATGTCCTCTCCCTCAACATCCTTATCAAGGGGATTGGGTCCCTGGAACTATTCTCTTCTGCAGTAAATCTTATTTTGCTTTTTGCTTCACAAAAATGAAGAATTGAAAAAAAACTGATTTCATGGATTCTTCCAGCTTTATGTCTAAAGGCTTGGGTTTTCCTCTCTAGGGAAACTGTGTCTATTCCATCTTCCCCAAGCAAGCAAATAGAGAACCTTTTATATGAGTTTGGCAGGAGGTCTATACAGGAGGGACAACAATAATCTGCAAGCATCATGAAAGATGTATTAGAGTAATCTGAAAGGAATGTGCAATATTTGTATTTTGAATTCTTTTCAAATAGGAGGACACCTGCTTCGAGTGTAAAGAGAAAAACAAAGGAGCTTAAAGGAAAGCATTTTTACACAGCAGCACATCAGGAAAGATGAGAGCTTCCTAGGTGAAAGTTGGAAGGCCAGATAAGAGAAATGAATGCCAGAGAACACAAAGGGAGAAGCATCAGAGCTGAGGAGTGAAAGGCAAGGTGTTTTACAAAACTACAATAGCAGTGGAAAATGTTGCTCAGAATGTCTGATGTTCTTATACAAGACACAGAATATGTGAAAGAAACAAGGAGAATTTGAAACCCTAACATAAGAGGACAAATATCATGGGCATATTTAGTAGGAAGATAGCTCTGGAAGACTTTAGTTTATTCAAAAAGAACATGCCTAACAGAAATGTAGATGATGTTCTGCTTGTAGAAAAATTCAGAAACCAGAACACTGAAATTTTTGGGATAAGAATAAAAGGACACAAAAGCAGCAGCAGCATGGGAGTTCATTATAAACTTCCTGGACCAACAGAAAATATTTCTTATATTGTGCCTAAGGTGGCAGCATTTTCTGAGGCACATCATATTGACAATGGGAGATTTTAACTACTCTGATGTTTGCTAAAAATCTGACTGCCAAGAGTCAGAGGTCTAACTAATTCCTGTTTCCTCTTAGAATGTAGATGAAGAAACAAAGGAGTCTACTTTTTTTCACCAAATTCTTGTCCACAGGAATTGGCTGAAGAAGTGAAAGTGACTGGAACTTTGAGAGACAGTGACCATGCTATCCTTTTGTTATCCCTGAGGTAGTCTTATCCTTGAGTTCTCCTCCTTCACTTTCCTTATGATTCTTGGTATCTTAACGCAGTACCACCTGGATATGATGACATTAAAATTCCTAAAATTCTCATCCAGCATGGATTAAACATCCTTCAATTGTGGATGTTTGGGATTACTTGAATTTTCAGATAAGTAGTTGGGAATTCTGGGAATTGTGGTCCCATATCTTAAGATGCCAGGTTAGGAATAGCAAAATGGAAAACAAATAATCATCATTTTGATTCAAGAGAGACTTTGTATGCTTAAAATCAAGATGAGTCTACTGGCATCTTTTCTGACTAACAATTTTTATTAAACATTGTAAACTTTCGCGAGAATCCTGGATTTTTAAATTTATAATTACAGCTATTATGAAATCAGCCAGAATATAAAAATGTAAAGATGGTCATGATGGCAGTGATGATGATTTAGAATATTTTGAAAATAGAAGCAAGAAATGCTCTCCCTTCTTTTAGTCTCAAAAGTAACTCAAGAGAAACCTGTTATGGATATTATTAGGTTTTACCGATTGTAGATACAGAAGAAAGGTATGTTATCAGGGGATTTGTTGGGAAATTGTTTATGAATCCATTTTTAAAAACATCTTTTTAATATTAGTTTGACATTTCAGAAGTAGATTAAAATGATACATAATGCACCTCTGGCCAAGCTCTTGATTAATGTTGTGCACAGAGCTTTAGATTAAGAATGAGAATGGTAGTGGTCATGTTTTCCCTGAAAAATAACACCAAGTTTTTTGCAATCTCTCTGATATAACAGGAGGAAGGAAATCTAACTACAGTTGTTATTTGTGTACTGATATTATTATAACGTGATTAGTTTTATAAACTGCCAATGTCAGTTACCACTAAATATAGTTCCAAGCAACAGTTGAAGAGTTTTCTATAGAAACAAACAAATGCTTAGACATTTAAGCAGGAATATTTATATATCTTCTATTTCTTCATTATTTAAACCAGTGGTTCTCAACCTATGGGTCGCGACCCCATTTGTGGTCGAACGACCGTTTCGCGGGGGTCGCCGGACACCGCGGTCTGCCATTTTGTTTTGGTTTTTTTGAATTTTTTTTGAATTTTTTTTTCGGCGTGCGTGTGCTGCACATGCGCGGATGGCGCATCACATGCACGCCGCGCATGCGCTGCGCATGCACGGATGGCGCATCACACGCACACCGCGCATGCGCGGATCCGCCCGTCGCGGCCCGCCATTTATTTTTATTTTTATTTTTTATTTTTTTAAATTTTGTTTTATTTTTTTTCGGCGCGTGCACCCCCGCATGCGCGGATCGGCCCATCGCACGCGCATGGGTCGGCGTCGCGGCACGCATGGGCGGGGCAAGTGGGGTCTCAACCTGAAAAAGGTTGAGAACCACTGATTTAAACTCTAGTTATTCACTTCTGTGTTTATGAAATATATTCCCCTTTTCTTTTTAACATATTCTGTGATGACTCCTCCAGATGCTTCCCCAGATGTCTCTCCAGATTCAATTCAAAGGAGGAAGAACCAGTCCCTAGTGCTTCAGGAGGGAAGTTGGTCAATAGCTCTGAGCAGCCATCTGAGAATGATTTGGCTGAAGCACAGCTACAGCAGGACAGTCCTGAGGCTTCAGCTGGAAAAAACATACAGCTGCAACTGGTCAGTGATGATGATGAGGAACTACCTTCTGCACCTGATCTGAGAACATGTAGGTCAGAGAAAAGGCAGGAGCTGTGAAGGTTAGTCTGATTACTCATGAGGAGACAGCTTCATCCCTCTTGATGAGCTGCACCAGATTTTAGCACATATATTTGCACAAATATTTAGCACAGCAGATAGATGGTGCTGATACTGGGAACAATGTATACATTTCTTAGCTGTGTGTTTCCTGGTTGTGATTCTAACCTTGCCTTGCCTTTGGATTGTGCCTTTTGAACTCTGGACTTTTCTGGCCTTGTGTACCCTCTTGTATTGTGGATTTAATTTTGTATGGTGGATTTATTTGGTTTGGGAAAATTTCAAATACCTTGTGGACTCACTGGCCATTGCTCTGTGGACTAGCATTGGTCTGTTTTTGGCTGGACTTACTTGGTACAGTTCTGGGTTTTAGTGAAGGAAATTGCTGAGGAATATTAATAAACCCACTAACCCACTTTGCAAGTGAGTGGGATAGCATATATTCCACACTCTGCTAATTTCTCTGGCAACTTTTGTGCTATATCATCAGCCTTTCATATTGGTTAAGTTATTGTTTTTGTTATTCTGGTGAGGAAAGCTGTGGGCTGTGGGCAAAATAGTGTATGAATAATTTGCACTAGCCACCATGGTCACTATAACAGGTGAGTTATAGTTGAAGATGCAATCTAACATTATATGCAGGATCATGCCTTACTGACCCTAGATATATTTGATGACTGTTATATGTGTACACTGTGTATTCATACACTGTTTAAAAATTGTGCCCACCTCCCTTTACAAATTCTTATGCTCAGACTCAGCAAATAGCACAGTATACATTGACTTTGCCAAACTTTTATCATTTATTCAGCTCCTGGCTGACTTCAAGTACCTTTAATTATACTGTCTGAAGTCCTGTTTTATTATTAGCTATGAAGCCTTAATGGGTTTAAGACTAAATTATGAGAAGAGTTGTTTTGTTTTGCATGAACCTATTTGTACATTTCTATATTGTGATTTTGCCCAAAGGGCACTCCAAAGAATAATGAAACATGAAACTTACTTAAATGCTGTGTTTACCATGTGAAGTCTTGATCCATTTTCTGCTACCTTTCAGAAATGCAAGTGATGATAGTGAGTTTTCTAAACTTAAATAGTGTGTTATGCTATAGTATTCAGCTGACTTATAATTAAAAAGAAAAGTATGTTAGATCCTATTAAAATTGGGACCATTATGCATCTGTCTGGGAGAATTAACTTTCCCTTCTCAACTGTTTTAATTTCAGCATTCACTTCCCTTTCATACAGTACATAAGAATTGAAAGGAAAGGATAAGGGGGGAGGGGGAGGAGGGGGACCCTTCCAAACTACCAAATGTACCCAGGTGCACTTATAGCTATTGGAATCTTTCAAGGATTATTTGTGGAGCCAACGTTACTATGCTTCCAGTTTAGAAGCCTGCCAAACAATTCTGAGAAATATTCTTAAGCTATACTGAGTGTTATTGATAAAGCTATTAGAAAGGTCCAGATCTTTAAAGATGTTTCACACTAATAAAGTTCCAAACAACAAGCCACTTTGAAGCAACTTGCAAAGTGTTTGGGTACCCCACTGAAAGAGCAAGGTATACCTGATGCTTAGTTCTACTTGGCAAAAGTAACATGTAGAGAAATCACTTCCACTGAACCAGATCAAGTTTGTTTTGCTGCTCAGAGGTGGAAAAGTAAGACATTTGTAAGCATTTATAAGCATTTCTTATAAGTGTTTTTGCTGCTTTAAGACAACACACTGTATTTTTAAAACAAAGCACCCCATGTCTACCCAGCATCAAAGCAAGGCCAGTCTTAGTTGATCAACAATCTTACTTTGATGGAAATGACTTCTGTGTATGCACAAAAGCGATTTTTGCTGAACAGAGTGAAGATTTACAGATGTTGTCGTAGTTTAGTGCCACAGTGTTTCATGAAGATGCTTTGAAGATTTGCATTGCCCAACAGAAATATTTATATTAAATTGTTCAGCGAAAAAAACATTTCTGAAATTGATTTTTACCTTTTTGGAACAAAATCTGGTAATAGCTTAAGTCACCAGAAACAGTTTAAACACCTATCACTAATCTTAACACTTGCTCAGAAACGGTTTTTAATGTTTCTGCCAAGTCCTCTTAGGAAACCCCAAAAGTCTACTTACTGCAGCATTTTCTGTGGGCAGACAGTTAAGCCCAATAAAGTATTGCTATCCCAGGTAAAGAAAAAAAAGTATCAATTTCAATAAGAGAGAATTGGCACAACTACCAAAATGGACTCTGCAATTTCTATCGCACAAACATATATAAGAGGGAAACAGGAATAAACAATTAGATATTAATATATGTAAGAGAAAATGGTACAAACTCTATGTAACAGGACGTATTTCACATGTACACAGAGTAGTGTGGTGGATTGGGCTCTTGGCTCTCTGCTAGGATGCCTGAGTGAAAAGAATCCTTGCTAAAAGGTGCCATAATCCATTTTATTTCTACTGAAAATTTCTCCTTCTACTGATTTACTTAAGAGAAGTAAATCAAAATTTCTGTTTCTGCTTTCTTTTGTGGCTTTGAACAGAAGTTTGTATGCTAAACTTGCAAAACGTTCAAAATAAGTTGACTGATTCATTAAGGAAATGCAAGTCTAAAGTATAACAACATATACATGGAATATATACATAGAACCCAGGCAGAACAACATTTCTGAACACAGAGATTCTAACTGGAAATTAAAGCTGCATTAAGTTTCTATCCTCCTTAATGTTTTCTTACACTTTTTTAAACTAAAGGCCACCACCACCACATGTCTAAGCGATTGCATAAAAACTATGGTTAAGAATACTAAAAAATGAAGTGAGTCGGTTTCTCTGGAATACCCACATTTCAATGACATATGAGAAGAGAAAGAATTTCTTAATCTGTTTTATCTAGTAAAACTCATAATCATATTTTTATAAACCAAAATATTAATAAATATTTGAGCACATTATATTTAACTGATCATTCATGTTTTTCCTTCCTTCCTTCCTTCCTTCCTTCCTTCCTTCCTTCCTTCCTTCCTTCCTTCCTTCCTTCCTTCTCTATACTATTTCTTTTATCCAATTAAAGAGTTGCCCAATGATTGAAATATGTGACTCATCTCTGAATCTGAAATAAACATTCCAACTCTTAGACACAGTTTTTAGTTTTAGATTCAACAGTGTTATTTCCCAGTGTTGTCTATCAGAATCTATATAACTGTGGCTTGCCCTATTCGCTATGTTCCTTCCTCCAAACATGGCTATGTTATTGGTTGCTTCTCAGTATCATCGCTGTAACAAGAACTTTCAATTATCTGGGAGACATACATCTCATAAAAAATTTGTATAATTGGCAAGAAGATTCCTATAATTGCCTGCCATGATATGCTACATTTTATGTTTGCTGAACCAAAGTTCAGGTTGCTAACAGATTTGTAACATGTGGTCTCTCTTGTTGGGCTCAAATGCCCTTTGTTCAGGAGTACCTTGGGTAGATAAAGGTCTTGCTTGATTTAGAACTTTCACAAGGTGACTTTGCTAGAGATTGTAGAGGCATCTTTGATGACATCCCACCATGAGAAGCTGAACTCCATTGGGTTGTTCTGCAGCTTTTATTCTTTTCCAAACATGTCTTATCCTTTCTGTTTGTCAGGCAAGTTGCTGCCCAGAGGAAAACACTTCAGAAATCAAACAAACTGGAGAAAAGCACAAGAGGGAAGCTTTGCTTTGTAGAAAAAAGTAGACATATACACACACTTCAGTTTCTGTGGTGTTTACAATTTCAGCCTGTATTTAAAAGATGTGGGTAAAGGAGAATGCTGCAACTGGAAAAACAGTCTCTCTATAGCTCTTCCAGTAATCTTTTGTGGATCAGAGTTGTTAATGTGTTCTTTGTATTCCTAGGTCTGGAAGAAGGCAGCAAAAAGTCAATTGTTACCTGGTAACCGCCTAACATTTTCAGTCCTCATTGAAATGTCAGTGTGTCTAGGCATTGTCAAGTGCTTCCTCATCTATTTGCATGAGAAATGATAATCACAAACTAACTTTGAGCAAGACAGGAAAAAACAGTAAGATGGAGAGGTAGTTAAGTACAGGATCAACAGCTATCTACCCACTCTACAAAGGCATTATTTCTCTCCAGCAGAGAAATGAATAGGAGTGATGGGTGACAAAAAGAATCAAATGAGCTGAAATTCTAAATACTGTAAAGCTAAGTGCCTTGTTGGTTTTTTGTTTTTGTTTTTTGTTTTTTCCCCATCAGCCTTTGTTTTTCTATTAGAGTGGTATGAGCTGAAATAGTAAAGAAAGAAAATTCATTTCAGGGTAGAGCTACCTAGAAAATAATTTCTTAAGTATTTTTTTAATATTGGAAGTTTAACAGAAGACAAATAGAGCTGAAAATGTTTGATTGTCTTCTTTTTAAATGAGGATCAGAAGTAATCAGGAGGGAATGTTTGCTAGACTTTAAATAACACTCATGAAGACAGGGAGAAAAAAAAGGTTTTCCTTTCCTGAAAATAACCCCTGGTAAGTGGGGTTGCCAAAGGGTATGTGGGATTGCCTACATCTTGATAAGAGAAAATACTGTGAGATAGACAGCACCACCATCAGATGGATTCACAAATGGCTGACCAATTGTACTCAGCATGTAATCATCTATTGAACTATATCTACATGGAGGGAAGTATGCAGCGGGGTACCTCAAGGTTCTGTCTTAGATGCAATAATCTTCAATATTTTCATAGATGATTTCAACAAGGGAATAGAAGGGAAACTTCTCAGAAAGCAGTTCTGGGATCCCACAAAGTCATCAAAACTTGAATACTTATCCAATGTATTTCTGCTTTATTTGTTGTGTATTTGAGACTGCCATGAAGCTAGTGTGTTCTTCTTTAATGTTTTGAAACACCGAGCTTATGGATGGTCTGGTTTACCCAGCTGCTGGAATCTCTCACTCACCATACCTCCCAGTTCCAAAAAAAAGGAAAAACATTACTGAAATATGTGAATAAGTCTTGATCCCAATTAAAATGGGAGAATTGAAATCTGGAGATGGCATGATTCACTTAGATATTGAGCTCTGCGATTTGGGAATAAAATATTTGATTCAACCTGCTTCAGATTCAATAAAAAAGCAACCAGAAGCTATGATAGTGAACCATCAAAATGCCTGCAGCTGCTTCATTTTGAACAGATGGGATGGAGAAAAAACAGGAATAGTAACTGCTTTAGAGAACATTAATGCTGCCAAGTTTCAGCTGGATACTTTCAAGGATTTCAGTTAATACATTTTTGAAATATTCCCCCTGTATCTCTTTTAAGGTGAGAATGGGAAAAGGAAAGGACAGCATAGTAGCCTCTAAACTATGTTGAACCATAGCAGATTGTATTCTGTTTTAATTAAAAAAAATTAAAATGGTTTTTAATTATGAATGGTTATACTTTCACTTCCTTTTTTTACATTCCAGGCTTTATATGGTATGTTGACCAATTTGGCCTCTTCTCAGAATGAAGTAAAGAAAAACAATGGACAAACTATTATGTTCAGAAACAGCATAAAATGAATTTAAGCTGGGCATTCACACTGAAGGTTCAGCTTTGAGTATCTTTAAGAAGAATAACTGCTTTACTAACTGAAGTTCCAGGGAAGTGCAAACAGTGTCTGTTCCATCCTTCTGCTTGGAAAATTGGTTGACAAGCAAAATTTATATTCCACAGAAAATGTATCCAGATCCTATCACAGATTCAGGCATTCAGGCTTTGTAGTGACACAGTGGTTAAAATGCATATTGAAGGCTAGCTCTGCTGACTGCCAGCAGTTTGATCTTGACTGGCTCAAGGTTGACTCAGCCTTCCATCCTTCCAAGAACAGTAAAATTAAGACCTAGATTGTTGGGGGCAATATGCTGACTCTATAAACCACTTAGTAGAGAGGGCTGTAAAGCACTTTGAAGTGATATATAAGTCTAAGTGCTAATGCTAAGTGCTAGTGCTATTGGGGGAGGTGATCATTGGACAGCTCTTCCATATCTTCAGAGAGGTAGCGTCAACAGAGATTTTTCAATTCTCCTTAGATGATTGATTGATTGACTAATTAATTAATTGATCAAGTTGATTTCAACTCTTAGCAGCCACATAGGTAGATATTTTGCATGATGATCTGTTCCTAACCTGGTCTTTTGTATTTTCCAATGGTGCACTCATTGCTGCTATAACTGCTGTTGGTTGTCCTCTTCTTTTTTCTCCTTTCTCTTTTGCCATCATTAAGCCATCCCTCAACAGTTATGTCTTTGCATAATATATCTGAAGTAAGATAATTACTGCCTGATAATTTATGGTTTGAGTGAGAACTGATTTGTTCGATGATCCATTTGCTTGTTTTCTCAGCTGTTCATAGTATTGTCAGGAGTCTTCTCTAACATCAAAGTTCAAAAACGTCAATACTTCCCCATCAAATAAACTACTCCATATATGCACATTGAAAATTGTAGTGAATGAATCTATTTGCTGCTACTAAAATGTACTCTCAAGCCCTGGCTGTTGTTGAGAGTACTGACATAAGTCCTACTGCATTACATGATTGCTACTTGACAAACCTAAGACTCTCCTCTCCCACTTTGCCTGTCGGTTGTGTTCAGCCTCCCAGCAATTCATCTTCTTACTACACCAGAGAGAAGATGCTCCCATATTTCTAAGCCAGGGTGATGCATACCAGCTTGCATGTATACTTTCCCTCTTTCTTGCACCTGGCCTTCCCCCCTCCCTCCACCTACTGTGCCATAATCTATCCAAGGCAACTTTGCACACTTTTGAGGGCTTATTAAGTCATCTTCCTCAAGTCCCGACAGACAGACAGACAGACAGACAGACAGACAGACAGACAGACAGACAGACAGACAGACAGACAGATTGACTTATAAGAGTGGCGGCTGTTTAAATATTTTAAATAAATAAATATCCTAGATTATTGTATCTAAAGTTGAAAATGAGGTTTATATTACTTTGCTGATGGAAGACAACTGACTTTCTTATTTTTTTTTTAAAGATATGTGCTTCCTAGCTGGAAGTACCATACATGAAATTTACAGACAAAAAAAGCCCAAAGCAATCAATAAAAGCAACAACAAAAACCAATAACAAAACATTTTTCTATTAAAAGCCAGTAATAATAATAGTAAATTTACAGTGGTTCCTGCAGAATTAGGGGAGAGTCTGCATCACAATATGTTATCTGCCTTCTTGCCCATATAGGATGACATTTTTATTTGCATATTTTTGCATTTATGCTGTAACAAACCAGGTTAGAAAAATAAAACCAATTAATGAAAATAAAAAGAATGAAACATAGCAGGATAAGATACAAAGCAGTAAAAAAACAAAACAAAACCCCCAATAAACAACAGTTCTACAAGATGGTCTTACTCTGTATATATTGACTGTTGGGTATTAGGAAAAGTGTTCCCCTGATAATCATCCATTATATCACAGAAATTGGCAGCACTAAGGAAAGAGGCTCAAAATATTATGATTGATTTGAGAACAGGTTCCTCTATTAGGCATGTGTTTTTAAAGATCTAAATAGTAAAGTGCTATCAGTTTATTGGGATATTCTATAGCCAGAATCTGTAGGCAGATTATGCATATCTTTATATGCATGCAAGAAATCTAAATAAGGAATCAATGCTCAGGGCCCCCCAAATCCCTGCCACTTTTCATCTTTAATCTGCTTTTGGGAAACAGCCTTTGTGCCCAGCATAAATATATTAGAGGGAAATGGAGAATAAGGGGCAAATAATAGACTTGATCTCAGTATGACCAACATTGGTAAAAATGGGAGTAATTATGCTTTAAATCATCATCATCATCATCATCATCATCAAAGAGGACAAACTCCTGGGGAAATCTAGTGACTTTTGGGTGCTGGAATCACACAAATGCACTAAATAGTAGCACATGCCCCCTGCTCTCAGAATTAGCTGCTTCATTAACAACAGCTCTGATTCAGCCAGAAAAGTTAATTAAAGTCTGCAGCCAGGCGTGCACAGAAGTAAGCAGCAGTGTTGAGGCACTAGAAGGATACTGTTCATACATGTAAGGCTGGCAAATTAGATTTTACCCTTCCTTTCATTTTTACATTTGGTGAGAGAGATGTCGAAATAAGCTTTCTTAAAGCAGGCTTAATTTAAAATATAAATAAATGCAACAGTGGGTCTCCTAAAGCAATTAACTGTTTCTTGCATAGAAGAATATACAAAGCAACGGAAGTTGTGCTAGGTTCACGGACTCCCTTATGAAGATAATTATAGATTCTGCTATATGGTCAACTCACAATACAGAGATAGAATAACCAAATAACAGAGTTGGAAGGGATCTTGGAGGTTTTCTAGTCCAACTCCTGTTCAAGCAGGAAATCCTATGCCATTTCAGTCAAATGACTGTCCAATTTCTTCTTAAAATCTTTCACTGATTAATTGTTCTCATTCTCCTTGGTTTTATTTTTGTAGCTTGGTTTGTTATGGCATAAATGTAAAAATATTTCAGATTTAAAAAGTCATCCTATATGGGCAAAAAGGCAGAGACCTTGTAGTGATGCAGCCACACACATACTCTTTTGGTTTGCATGGAATATCAATACACCTAAAAAGATGGAGCTGTCATCACAGATTGATAATTCTACAGGAACCACTGAAAATGTACTAGTATTATTTCAGGTTTTCCCTTTGTTTGGGGTAGAGTCGGGGCGACTGAGTGGAACTGAGTATTTACTGGCTGGATGCCTTTCCTGATGCCTATGCAGAGTTTGTAGCATATATTTTCTTTTTGTGCCCTGATAGAGAAACATCTGCCAATCCTAGGCAGTGGCAGATGTTTTTCAGGGCACAAAGAGAAAATATCCCAATTTATTGGAATCTTCTATAGCCAGAATCTGTAGGCAGATAATGTATGTCTTTATATGCATGCAAGAAATCTATTTAAGGAATTGATGCTCAGATGCCCCCAAATCCTAGGCAGTGGCATTTGGCCAGTAAATGCTCAGCTCCATTCAGTTGCCCAAATTCCACCCTGAAACAAAGGAATTAAAGAATCATAAAAAGAAAACAGGCTTTCCATGTGGTGACCATTCCTACATCTTATTACATCAGATTTGACTATTTAACCAAATACTGCATGTACAATAGATATATTTTCTTTATCATGAAATTGCACTCACTTCAATGGAATGACTGACAACAAACAACTGCAATGCAATGTAGAATTCTATGTATAGTAGTTAAATTGCACTGAGTATTTTTGTCGAACAGACTTTTAATGCAATGGAATAACCATTATTATCTATGTATTTTATTTATTTATAATTTACTCTATTCGCTTTTTTCTCTTAATGAATGTCACAGAAGGTGATCCATAGAACAATAACAAGCAAAGTCATTACAATATATTATAACAAAGCCCTAAAATGAACAAATACTGAGCATTATAATAATCACCACAACCACCAAGAACTGTCTTTACTTGCTGTAGAACAACCATAAGAACATAAGAACATAAGAAGAGCCATGCTGAATCAGGCCAAAGCCCATCGAGTCCAGCATTCTGTGTCACACAGTGGCCCACCAAATGTACATGGGGATCTTGAGCAGAAAGAGAAGGCAAAACCCTCCCTTTCCCTTGACCCCCAAACAAATGGTACTCAAGGGAATCCTGCCTGCCTCAACCAACATAGAGGCGGCACATGGACATCTGTTTTTAATAACCACCAATACACTTTGCATCCATGAATCTATCTAGCCCTGCCTTGAAGCTGTCAAGGCTGACAGCTGTCACGACCCCTTCAGGAAGTGAATTCCATAAATCAACGACCCTCTGGGTGAAGAAATATTTCCCTTTATTTGTCCTCACTTTCTTAGCTATAAGCTTTAGGGAGTGCCCCCTTGTCGTGGTATTGTGTGATAGAGAAAAGAATTTTTCTCTATCCACATTTTCTATCCCATGCATGATTTTATACACTTCGATCAAGTCACCCCTTAAACGCAACCCCTTAAACACAACAACTCCATTGAACTAGCCTATACTAGCAGTTCCAAATCCTATCCGAGAGAAAGCTATGATGATGCTGATACCAAGAGAATGGGTTCTTCAGAAAGTCTTATAATGTCCAGACTAGCTTTTAAAAAATGATACAGTTGTTCAAATAGGCTAGTCCTAAGTTATTAAAGGCATTCTGGGTCATGGCATCTTCACATATAAATATTTCTATATAATCTACAAATCTCACCAGACTCTATTCCCAGGGGGAAGATGGTTCCCAAGTCACAGATTGCTCCATTGCTGCAACACCAAAATAATAATGGCATCCATAAAGAACAATATGGAATCCTATGCTGGGCATTAAATATAACGTCCCATGGAAAATGTCCATTCCAACAGTCCCTTTTGGGTGTCCACTGGCCAGACTGGGACTCACTTTGAAGGTTGTCTATGAGTTTAATCAAGGGGTCTCTCCCCTCCTTACATTTTATGTTCACACTGCAAAATTACATCTGGCATGTCATTTAAAATGCTTTGATATAAAGCTTTACTGCAATAAATGGGATCAAACAGCAGGGCATTTTCATTTGACAGAATGGATATTTCTAGTTTTAATATTACATTAACTTTTCCTCCCTTTGCCTCTCATGGATTTTTCATTTGGCAGTAGCAGCAGTGCTTGGCTGCTAACCGGAGCTGTAAGTCCACTGGAAAGTTTTGCAGAAGCACACAGCAGTTTCAAGGCTTCCCTTGCTGAGGATGAAAAGGCTTCTGATATAGCTGGATTATCTTTCCCCCCATCCTTTCTTACCTTCAGCTGTTCATGTCCTGCCAGGATCTGTTTTTCTGTTAAAGCATAAGTTTCTAGTTTAACCTGGGTCACATCTTTCCTTGTAGGTGTAGCATTTGACCTGCAATCAGTATACTCAGCTTGTAGGAATTTATCTTTCAGAAATTCCAGAGACCTCATCACTGAAGGGCAATATAGAATTAAGTGGATAATAACTGCAAGGAGAATCTAGTCTGGCACAGACAAAGACTAAATCCTCTGATTAGTTACTACCTAACTCTTTCACACTATTCCATTTTGACTGTGATGACTCTGGAGTTCATTTAAATCTATATCCTGCATCACTAAAAATGTAGCTGCAAAAATTAAAAAAAAAAAATAGGGATTATTCAGATTTGTCCTCGAGTGCAAGTTGTCATTCTGCCCCCACCGTATGGTCACATAAAACAGAGACAATTATTGGAGTGTCTTTGCTTTATCTATCATGTTGCAGCTAACTTTCCATGCTTAATTTATAATAGGGGAAGTGTCAGTATTTATAAACATAGGCAAGGATGCCCAATTGAGTTAGCCAAAGCACTGGAGAAGGCTACAAAAATCTTCTCAAAATGTCTCCCAAATTAATATTTTAATTATAGAATTATACTTCTGAAATTTCTAGAGATAGAATTATTAAATATACAGGAAATTACCAAGTTAGCTGTTTAATAATAATAATAATAATAATAATAATAATAATAATAATAATAATAATAATAATAATAATAACAATAACAATAACAATAACAATAACAATAATTGGAAGGTACCTTGGAGGTCATCTAGTCCAACCCCCTTCTCAGGCAGGAAACCCTATACCATTTCAGACAAATGGCTGTCCAGTCTCTTCTTAAAAATTTCCAGTGTTGGACCATTCACAGCTTCTGGAGGCAGGTTGTTCCACTGATTGTTCTCCTTAGTTCTAGGTTGCTTCTCTCTTTGGTTAGTTTCCATCCGTTGCTTCTTGTCCTGGTTCAGGTGCTTTGGGGAATAGCTTGACTCCCTCTTCTTTATGGCAACCCCTGAGATATTGGAACATGCTATTATGTCACCCCTCGTCCTTCTCTTCATTAAACTAGACATACCCAATTCCAGCAACCGTTCCTTATATGTTTTAGCCCGCAGTACCCTAATCACCTTTGTTGCTCTTCTCTGTACTCTTTCTAGAGTCTCAACATCTTTTTTACATCATGGCGACCAAAACTGGATGCAGTATTCCAAGTGTGGCCTTACCAAGGCATTGTAAAGTGGTATTAATACTTCACGTGATCTTGATTCTATCCCTCTATTAATGCAGCCTAGCACTGTGTTGGCTTTTTTGGCAGCTGCAGCACACTGCTGGCTCATATTTAAATGATTGTCAACTAGGACTCCAAGATCCCTCTCACAGTTGTTACTATTGAGCAAGGTACCCCCTATATTATACCTGTGCATTTGGTTTTTCTTGCCTAAATGTAGAACCTTACTTTTTTCACCGTTGAATGTCATTTTGTTAGATAGCGCCCAATGTTCAAGTCTGCCAAGATCCTTCTGTATCTTAAGCCTGTCTTCTGGAGTGTTGGCTATTCCTGCCAGCTTGGTGTCGTCTGCAAATTTGATGAGTTCCCCATCTATCCCCTCGTCCAAATTGTTGATGAAGATGTTGAAGAGCACTGGGCCCAGAACAGAGCCCTGGGGCACCCCACTACACACTTCCCTCCATGTAGATGCAGTTCCATTGAGGACCAGATGCTGAGTACGGCTGGTCAGCCAGCTACGAATCCATCTGGTGGTGATGCTGTCTAACCCATATTTTTCTATCTTATCAAGTAGTAGATGGTGGTCTACTTTATCAAACACCTTCTATCATTTCATTTCTGTTAGTGAGAATTAGGTCCAATATGGCTGATCCCCTAGTTCCCTTCTCTCCTTTTTGGGAGACAAAGTTGTCTACTAGATTTGTCAGGAATCTGTTTGATCTTCTACTTGGTGCACAATTTGTCTCTCAGTTGATGTCAGGGTAATTAAAGTTCCCCATAACTACGTACTTTAGTTAACTGACTAGCAAAAAGTTCATCTATTTCCTCTGTTTGGTTGGGCAGCCTATAGTATACACCTATGGCAATTTCATCCCCCCCCCTTTTATATTGACCCAAATGCATTCAAGACAGTTTTCATCACTGTTTTGCTTTATTTCTGTAGAGATGTAGTTATTTCTTATATAGAGAGCAACCTCCTCTTTTATTTGCTTTGTTTCTTTTAAATAATTTAAATCCCTCTCGCTGTGTATTCCATTTGTGGATTTCATCTCACCAAGTTTCCGTATTGGCAACAATATCATATCTGCCCTCATTTACCTTAATTTCTAGTTCATCCTGTTTATTGCTCATTATTTTTTAAACTTGGCAACTTTAAAATGTGTGGACTTCAACCCCCAGAATTCCCTATCCAGCATTCTGAAAGTTGAAGTTCATATATCTTAAAGTTGCCAAGCTTGAAAATCACTGATTAAATAAACAGTAATGATTGTTTTTATTATAAATATTATATTGGTTTTACAATTGTGAACAAAAAAAATCAAATTAAATACAACTCAACTTAATACAGTCTTTAACAACTTTCTCCCCCACAAAACAAAACATACATTCTTTTAAAAACTTAGATAGAATAACTATAGGCGTTGCTTGGCCGCACCCCCTCCACCACATCCCCCTCTTCCTCCCTCCCTATCTCTTACTTCCCTCCCCCTCCCCTCTCTCCCTCCCTCACTCTCCACCCTCCTCACCTACAACCTCCCTACTTCCCTCCACTCCTTCACTCCTCACTCTCCACCCCCTCCAGATGTGGTCCAGAGGTAGTGCCCGAGCAACCCCTCTTATATCAGTAAATATATCATTCTTATATATTGCAAATATTATAGTTGAGTACATTGTTGCACCCCCCCCAGCCCACCCACCCCCCAACTTCCCAAAGTGAATACAGGGTAAAACAAAAGAAAACCCACTAAATTAAACAAAATTATTATATAAATCCTAATAAAAATTTAACTATATGCTAAATACAATTTCTTAGATTGATATTTCCCTTGAATATACTCTATCCATCTTTTCCAATCCAACATATATTTTTCATTTGAATGGTCTTTCAAATATGCAGATATTTTAGCCATTTCCGCCAAGTTTATAACTTTCAAAGTCCATTCTTCAATAGATGGTAATTCTGGTTTCTTCCAATATTGTCCCACCAACAGTCTCGCTGCTGTAATCAAGTTCAAAATTAAGTTCGTCTCTGTGGTAGTGCAATCTTTTGTAATACCTAATAAAAACTGCTGTGGTGAAAATTCAATACGTTTTTTCAAAATATTTTGATGTATCCACCATATTTTTATCCAGAATGCCTTAATTTTTCTACAAGTCCACCATACATGAAAATAAGTAGCATCCATACTTTCACATCTCCAGCACTTAGGTTGTAAATTAGGGTACATACATGATAATTTTTTTGGATCCAAATGCCATCTATAAAACATTTTATAAAAATTTTCTCTTAAATGTTGCGCTTGTGTGAATTTTACATTTTTCACCCAGATCCTCTCCCAAGTTTCCATCATGATTGGTTGTCCAAAATTTTGTCCTCACTTTATCATACAGTCCTTAACTAATTCAGTTTTGGAATCAATCTCTATCAATACATTATACAATCTTTTAATATGCATTGACCTTTGGTCTCTAATTTGTTTAATTAAGTTTTCATCTATTTGAGATAAACCCATCTTCAAATCTTTTTTCCATCTAGTCTGCAATTGTAAATATTGAAACCAAGTAAGGACTATTCCTTCATCTCTTAATATGTTCAAGGACTTCAATAATAAAAGATTCCCTTCTTTAATTAGGAGTTTCTCGTAAGGCACCACATCTTGTAATTGTACTCTATTTATATTCTCTATTGCATGTCTGGGAACCGTCCAAAGAGGAATCTTATCATTTAATTTATACTGGTAGTTTTTCCAAACACGCAGCAGAGCATTTCTCAATAGGTGCTCTTTGAAACTCCTATCCACCTTTTTATCATAGACTAGATATGCATGCCAACCATATAATAAACCATACCCTTCAATATTCAATATTCTATCATTAGTTAAATTAACCCAATCACTTATCAGTACTAAAACAGCAGCGTGATAATATAACTTAAAATTAGGCATTTTCAAGCCACCTCTTTCCCTTGTATCCTGAATGATTTTTAATTTGACCCTAGGTTTCTTACCGTTCCAAATAAATCTATTAATACCCTTCTGCCACTCCTCCAAGTTCGCATCCTTTTTGAGTATAGGTAACATTTGAAAAAGAAATAAAAATGTTGGCAATACATTCATTTTAACTGCTGCTATCCTACCCAACATAGATAATTGTAATTTCTTCCATTTCTCCAATTCTATTTGTGTCTTGTTCCACAAAACTTCATAATTATTTTTATATAACTTCCCGTTAGAGGCTTCAATATCAATTCCTAAATATTTAATTTTCTTAACTATCTCACATCCCGTTATTCTTTCCAGTTCCTGTTTTAAATTAATATTTAGATTTTTAACTAACATCTTTGTCTTAGATGTATTTAATTTAAACCCTGATACCCTACCATAATTTTTAATTATCTCCATCAATCTATTAGCTGACTGTATTGGTTGAGTCAATGTCACAACCAAATCATCAGCAAAAGCATGTAGTCTATAATGTTGTTGTCTAATCTGTATACCTTTTAAATCATCTGCTGATCTTATCCTATTCAATAAAACCTCTAGAGTTAAAACAAACAACAAAGGGGATAATGGACATCCCTGTCTGGTACCTTTCTCTATATTAAATGAATCTGTTAGGTCCCCATTGACAATAATCTGTCCTGTTTGTTTCTGATAAATTGCCAATACAGAATTAATAAACTGATCCCCCATTTCCATCCTAACAATCAATTTTTTCAAAAACAACCAATTCAGTCTATCAAATGCTTTTTCCGCGTCCAAAAACATAAGAACTGCGGGCACCTGAATACGCTTTTCCAAATATTCTATTATATTAATAAGTTGTCTAACATTAGTTTTCATCTGCCTCCCTTGTAAAAAGCCGGTTTGGTCAGTATGAATTATTTGTTGTAAAACTGTCATTAATCTATTAGCCATAACTTTTGCAAAAATCTTATAATCTGTATTCAACAATGAAATAGGTCTAAAATTTTCTGGTTGAGCATTATGTCTTCCCTCTTTGGGAATTAAAGAAACATAGGCTGTTTTCCATGACGGTGGAACCTGACCCCCCTTTTGTATGTTAACAAACAAGTCTCTAAGAGGTTCCACCATTTCCATTTGAAAATACTTATAATAAACCACCGTTAACCCATCAGTCCCCGGAGATTTTCCCATTTTCAATTGTTTAATCACTGAAATTATTTCTTCTGATGTAATCAATGGTATTTAATCTATCTCTTTGTTCATTGTTAAGTACTATTACATTTTCCTTTTGCAAAAAAATATCTATCTCATTCTCTTGTATCTTCTCTTCAGCATATAACCTGGAATAAAATTCTAAAAAAGATTTCTTAATAATTTCTTGTTGAAACACCTCTTTCCCTTTATACTCTATTTTTTCAATTATTCGGGATTTTTGTTTTTTCCTTAATGTATAGGCCAACCATCTGCCAGGCTTATTAGAATTAAAAAACGTATTGTGTTTTGCATATTGTATATTCCTAGCAACTTGGTCAGCCATCAACAAATCAAATTGTTTCCGTAGGACCTTAATCCCCTCTTTAATATTTTTGTCATCTGGTCTCTTTATTAATAACTGTTCCTTCTTTCTTATTTCCTCTTCTAGCTCTTTCCGTTTTTCTCTTGTTTACTTCTATGCCTTTTATTCAAATCAATTAGAATCCCACGTATATAAGCTTTACTTGCATCCCAAACCATTTCTATAGATGTACCCTTATGCATATTTAACATAAAAAATTCCTTCATTACATTTTTACATTCATTAACATTTATATCATAGTTAAACAAATTATCATTTAATCTCCAAGATCTTTTAGGTCTATGACCTTCCATTAATTCCATCCAAACCGGATTATGATCTGTTAACACTTTAGGTAGGATCTTCACCTTCTTTAAACTAAAAAGAACATCACTTGAGGTTAATATAAAATCAATTCTAGAAAATGACTGATGCCTATCAGAAAAGAAAGTAAATTCTTGCTCTTTACCATTTCTTTCCCTCCATATGTCTGTCAAATCGAAATCATCCTTTATATCAAAAAACGATTTAGGCAACTTAGAACGTGTTCAACTCCTGTTGCACCAAGAGGCTGTGACTCTGGAAACTGTAATAATTCTTTTAACAGTAATGATTGTTAATAGCTTATCTCATACATAGCAGCTCAATCCATGCTGCAAACAGATTCAAATCATTGAAAGACCTACTTCCTCAATCAATCATCACTGGAGGTTTCTATCATAATTTCCAAGCTTCTCTACTCCTAATTCTTGCATGTCTTGCATTTCCTAGATGATGTCTTTCACAGTGGCCAGAGTCACCTTTGGTAAGATGAGCAACTATATAAATTTGAATGAAGGCAAATATATGTGTCCCAAGATAACGTTGCAGGATCCAATTTGGGTCGGTTACCGGGACCAGAGAGTTAGTCTTACGAGCTCTTGGATTCATGTTGGAGAGAGAGAGAGAGGTTCCCTGAAAAGGGGCTCCAGCATGAGTCTGAAAGCTCAGAAAATAAAACCTCTGGTCGTGGTGACTAACCCAGATTGGATCCTGCTATATAAATTAGATTAATAAATAAATAAAATAAAAACTCCTGGTCTTTCTTGGCAGAGAATTCACTCCTTCTTGAAATATGTATGATTCTTGCTTCCTTCATCATATCATAAGATACAAAGCTTGACAATGTATTTAATTGTTTTAATTTAATTTAATGAAATCTGCACTTAAATGATAAAAAAATCAAATTCAGTTGTATCTTATGGTTGCGGCTTATTGTAGGTTAGTTTTATTTTAAGAACTAAAATGCAATCCCCTTTAAATACCATTTCAAGATAAAAATGTAACTCTTGATCTTCAGGGAATTTTCCTACTGCCTCCCTGTTTTGTAATACTCCAAGCTACATGAGAGTTTCAAGACTGATGAAAGAACTTTACAAAACTTTACAAAAATAAAATTGATTGCTAACATGTGATTTTTTTGTCTCATTTCATTTCATTGATATAACACACAATTCCAAATGACAGAGTGGCTAGCAGTTGTAATCAGAATCAATAAACAACAATGAAAACCAAAAATAAAACTAACCTACAGTAAGCCACAACCATAATAAAACCTGTCTCAATCATAACAAAACAAAGTAACAGTATCGTAATATATCTAAAATCCATTAAAATAATTAATTAAAAAACAAAACTATGAAAACCAGGTTCTGACTGAGAGGCAGGAGGAGTTCCATAAGGTTGTGCTACCAACAAAAAGCCCTAAACCTACTTGATTCAATCATTCAATCAGAATAGGGCTGCAAGGTACCTTGGAGGTCTTCTAGTCCAACCCCCTGTTCAACCAGGAGACCCTGTCATTTCAGACAGTGGCTATCCAGTCTCTTCTTTTTTTTAAATTTTTTATTATTAGATATCCATTTGTACATGCAAACAAAGAAAAAATTCAAGTTAAAGCCATTCAACTTAATACAATCATTTTAAATTTGTAGACCTTCTTCACTCCGTATACCAAAGTTTAACTATAATCCAACTACATTTTAAAAATTTTAAAGTTTCACTTCTTTTCAGATTTATCCATTGTACATCAAACAAACAAGTCTTCTTATTAAAGTTAATAATTTTCATGATGATACACCCCTCCCTTCAACGCGTACATTCTTAGTCTATTTAATATATACCTTCCATTAATCACCCTCTCATGTCTCTTGCTCTTACACTTAGTCCTTAAATCAGTCCATAATTCTTTGCCTTTAGTTCCTTGCATAAAATATTAAGTTTCTCTTCTTTTCAGTCGAATTCTGGGTTTCTTCCTCTGCCAGGTGGATTTCCATAACACAGCTTCCCTTCCAAGTAATAAGTCTTTCTTTATTGCTTGCAATGTCCCTTGGTTCCATATAAGCCATACTCTATGGATTCTGTCAGTTTGCCAAGAGAAATTTTTAGCTTCCTCTCCTAGATATTTTTCCAATGCTTTTATAACAATTCTTTTCAAATCTTCTCGTTTCTCATTTGGGGATTTTTCCAGTCTCTTGCCCCTAATTGCTGTCATCATCTGGTGATGGTACATCATAGTTGAGCGGTTTTGCACCTCACTTTTCATTTCAGTAAGTTGTCTCTCTTCTTGTCTCTCCACCTCTTCCATCTTTTCTTCAACCCCTTCCCAGACCCTCTTCGAATTTCTCCCAGTATCTTCTCTCATTTTCCCGCTGTGCGTTTGTACTGTTTCTCCGGTTTGGTCCAAGTCCTCAATAACTGCTTTGCTTTGATCTTCCACCATCTTCTCCACTTCTCTGCTTTGTTCCACTGCCTCCAACGTCCTCATCCTTTCTTCCCACCTTTTCTCATATATGTCTATTATCATGTCCATCTTTCTCCTTATTTTTTCAAAAGTTGTTGACATTGCATCTTTTAATTCTTTCATCGTCATTTCTGGAGAGTTTATATACATCCTTAGGTTTATTTTGCAAAGTTTTTTAAGTTATGCGTCTCTGCTGCCCTCTAGAGGTCTCTTTCGCATTACAGTTTCTCTTTCGCCTTTCTCTTCCGGTAGCTCCTTAGGTTTATTTTGCAAAGTTTTTAAGTTATGCGTCTCTGCTGCCCTCTAGAGGTCTCTTTTGCATTACAGTTTCTCCTTCGCCTTTCTCTTCCGGTAGCTATCACTTTAAATTAAAAGCGGTCGCCATCTTGGGTGCATTTTGTTTATTGTGAACGTAATTGATCCGAGGTAAAATATAAGAAATACTTGCTTTTTAAGCTCCTGCGTTCAGTCTGTCAATCTCTGTGCTTCTTTGAAATGTTTTCCTCGAGTGGTGGCTGGTCTCAGCGTCTTGGTCTGTCAGCTGACAGATGCTGTGCCGGGCTGGAGCTATTGTGAGATCACGAGGAGTCCTCTTTCTTCCCCCCCGAACATTTTTTCGGGGGTTTTTCAGAGGATCTCAACCCACACTCACTGCTCTTCGCCCCTTCTCCTACCAAGGAGGGGTTTTTTCCGCCGCGAAAAACAGCTGTTTTGCGCTGTTTTGGCGGCTTTACAGGTCCCGTGTCGCAGAGCCTCTGAACAAGGCTATTTCGACCCTGAGGCAGCCACGCCCCTCTCATCCAGTCTCTTCTTAAAAGCCTCCAGTGATGAAGCACCTACAACTTCTGAAGGCAAACTGTTTCACTGGTTAATTGTTTTCACTATTAGGAAGTTTCACCTTAATTCCAGGTTGCTCCTCTCCTTGTTTAGTTTCCATTCATTGTTTCTTGTCTTGCCTTCTGGTGCTTTGGAAAATAAACTGACCCTCTTCTTTGTGACAGCCCATCAAATTCTGGAATACTGCTATCATGTCATCCCTAGCCCTTCTTTTCTCTAGACTGATTATCCCAATTCCTGCAATTGTTCTTCATATGTTTTTGTCTCCAGGCCTTTAATCATCTTAGCTGCTCCTCTTTGCACTTTGCACTTTTTCCAAAGTCTCAACATCTTTTTGTAATGTGGTGACCAAAACTGCATGCAGTATTTCAGGTGTGGTCTTAGTAAGGATTTATAAAGTGGTACTAATACTTCACGTGATTTTGATTCCATGCCTCTGTTTATACAACCAATGATTATATTAGCTTTTTTGGCAGCTGCTGCACACTGCTGGCTCATGATTAAGTGATTGTCCACTGGGACTCCATGGTCACTCTCACAGTTACTGTTTTTGAGCCAGATTTCACCCCCAGTCTGTACTTGTATCTTTGGTTTTTCCTGCCTAGGTGTGAAACCTTGCTTTACTATATGACCTATATGACATATTCCTATATGACCTCTTTCAGGATGGCCAGAGTTGCCTTTGGTGGCCGACTATATAAATTTGATTAACAAACAAATAAAATAAAAATTGCAGCTCTTTATTGGCAGAGGAGAGCTTCAGGTTAACACCTTACATTACAGTGTCATCATATAGAGCTCAATGCAATCAAACCAGAAGGTAACCAGTACAGAAATATCCAGATCATTCTTCATCAAAAGTTGGCATAAGTGATCGATCAATAAGCACTCCTAACTATCACAATAACTTGAGCAGTTAAAGATGGTATAGGGTATAGAATCCACCCCAAACTATGGAATTGGTTCTAAGAGGAAGAATCCCCATCTCACCCACTGAAAAATATTTTCCAAATTTACTCTTCTGGAACAGATCACCCAAGGTAGTGAATTGTAAAAGACCTAGGAAGCAGGTAAAGGGGGAGGAGGCGGAAGAGGAGGAAGAGGAGGAGGAGGAGGAGGAAGAGGAGGAGGAGGAGGGGGGGAGAGCTCTGAAGTGGGAACATGAGAAAAAAACATTTCATACAGTCTCTGATCTAATTAATGTGACATAAGATTTCCTGGAAATGTATTCCTATCAGTGTTGAGGATTATATTTTTACCCCTGACTAATATTAAAAATATTTTTCTGAAATACATACAGTTCTTGCTTCCTGAGTTTGCTGTGCGGGGCTTAAAATGGCTCTTATTAAATATTGCTGTTCAACAGGAGAGGAGAAAGCAAGATTATTGAAATTATTCTCCTGGGCTAGAAAAGAGGCAGATCAAGAACAGATACAATCTGTCTTATCCCCATTTCTGGCGATGAAATATTGGCCCTATTATGGTATCTCCCTCAGTCCTAAGAGTTGATGATATGACTTTTAAAAAAAGATAGGCAGACTCAGGGAAGACAGGACTGTCAATGATAAGTCCATACTACTTTGGAAATAAAAAACAGCATATGTTAAATACTAATTTCTACTTTGGGCACAATAGTGGAACATCAGTTGCAAATCCTGTTTGTGAACTTCCTGAAAGTATTTTGTTGTTTCAGTATGGCCGTTTTTACATTTTTTATTTAAAGATAAATTTGCCTGAAAGCTTCTAGTGGCATCTGTGGTATCCCCTGGAAATAGAGTCTGTGGTCTGATCCAGTAAAGAGTTTCTTAGGTTGTTAGATATTTAATGGAAGCATTCATTTCATGCTCCATTTGAAAAGTGTCATTGTGCAATATAGTTACGAGTTCCAGTTAAAGCAGCAACACATGCTTTGAATATTGACAGAAGACCTGGGAAATTTCAGGGTTTTAAAGAAATGTAAGGAGATAAAATGGCTTCTTTTTGGTCAGATATCTTTTTTTATTATTTATACTCCAAATTTTTCTCAAAGTCTAAAATGGGTTACAATGCAATCTTAAATTTATATGAAGACAACTATTTAAGTGCTGCTTATGTACATTTGTTTTCCCTTTCTTTTCTTTTTTTGATCGTGTGTGTCTAACCAATTTTAATATACAGTTTGTGCTTGTTATTATCCTAAATGAATTTAACCTCACTTTTGGAAACCAAATGAGAAACAAAATGTTCTATCAGATCCACCATTGAATAGTGGAAGAAAAGCACAGGGGCAGTATGCTAGCAATTTAAAATTTCCTTTTCTCCTTTGCATTAAAGAATATTGAATAACATTCTTTTTCATTTTGTATTAAAGAATGTGCCAACTACTGAAAAAATTCTCTTACAAGTTTGTGCTTTCACTAGAATAGCCTTCTCAAATATCTTCCTCAATCTCCTTTTCCTAATTTATTTATTCGTGTTCCTTTACCCTAGAATGCAGGTTCTCAGGAAACCAATTACATCAACTATTTCTGAAGAAAAATAATTTTAATTAAATAAATTTACGTTTATTAAAAAATTGTCATTTGCAAATGTTAAGCATTTTAAAGCAGAAGACTGACAGATTAAGGGCATCATTTATCTTGTTTACATACTTAATAAGCAGTCACATTCTTATTAGCTAGCAAATATCTGAACACATCAAGATGGCTTGCAATTCTAAACTTCAAATTAAATGTATTGTGTACTCACCAATAACCTCAAAGTAAAACTCAAAACAGCAAGCAGTTCAAATTAATCGTTCAGAAGAGTAAGTCAACCTATGGGCACTGATAAAGGTAATCACTAAGAAAAAATGGAGCAGGTGGTCATTACATAGGAAGCAAAGTACATGAATTTCAGGAGCAAGATTATTATGAATGAAAATTTGAGTGCAAGAAAAAAATAGACCCCATCAATCCTCAAATTCAGTTAGAAACCAGTTCTCCCAGCAAAGAACATACTATCCTTTTTCAACCATACTTACATGTGACTGACTTTACTGTCCAATTTCCCTTCTTTTCTTAGATAAATTCATTGGGAAAAATGGATGAAGCCAGAATTTGATAAACCAAGGGTGTGATGCCCCACTAGTCACTATTGCTCTGTTGGCTCATCATGAATCCAGATTTCCGAGCTCTAAGCCAAACAATTGTTTCTAAGTCAGTTTGCTTATAAAAAGAAGCAGAGAGTAGATGTTAGAAAAGCTTATCCTATAAGAGATAAAAGGATGAGCTACTGGCTTAAGCTGGCATCAAAGAAAAAGTTAAAAAAAATCAGGGGAAACTCTAAGGGAAGAACTGGCGTAGAGGTTTGGAAAATGGTAGGCAACTGAAACAGTTAGCAAATAGATGTTGAAGATAGTTTTAGAACAAAGATACTTCCTCAAATGGACTGGACAGTGTTTACACTGCTCAAGGCTCATTAACTCCAGACTGATCTAAAGTTCCTAAAGCAGAGCATAATCTGGAGAAGTGTGCTGAAAATCAGAAGGGGATGAAGAGGACAACAGAACAATTCCTTGCAATGAACATGGTGGGGTTGCTAGAAGGTGATATAAGATAAGATCAATGTCTACCAGCAAGAAAAAGGCCAATTGCTAGGGAGAGGGAGAGGGAGAGGGAGAGGGAGGGATGGAGGGAGGGAGGGAGAGAGAATTCCTTTAAAACTTCTGTAATATTAGAATGTGGGCATTCAAAGGTTCAAAACAAAGTAGTGTACATATATATGAAACTTATAATGCACATACGTAAAGGATTACAGTTGATTTATACTAAAATCTTAAATTCAGAAATATATACAGACAGAAGGAGATAGATAGAAATATTAACATGTTTTAAAGACAGATATCTTCCCTGTCTTGTCAACTGAGGCTAGGGAGAGATCTTTCACAAGGTTATGCAAACCAATTAGCTATGCTTGAGGCTTTAAGAAATAGTAGGAAGAAAGCAATAAGATTAAATGTAAGGAGTACAATAATTAAACCAACTATATGCACATAGACACATATTTGATTTTGCATAATGAGGGAAAAACAAATTTAAGTTTTTGTTTCTGTGGTCTTTGTCAACTCAAGACAATCTAAGGCAGTATAAGTTTTTCTAAATTTCAGTATGGAGTCTGCAAGTTTCCATTGTCTCCAAGTGAGTTTCTCTGCCACCAATCCTTATTTTACAAAGGAAATCCTGGGTTGAAAAGTTAAATTTTAATTTTTGTATTTGGGGGTTGGAATTGTTTTTAATTTATTTTAATATTGTTCACTGCCAAGAGATATTTGTCGAGATGAGCAGCCGTACAAATTGGATGAATGAATGAATGAATTAATGAACAAACCAATAAACAAACCAACAAACAACTTTTTAGGGTTTCAGGAATTATTTCAGACAATATGCAATATTGTAATTTCCATTCCATGTGCACAAAATGTTGAGGTAGGTTGCTGAAAGGTGTTAAATTCTTGAACATAAACATGAGTAGCCATCCAGTTGACTTAATGACCCTTTACTCTTTTTAGACTGGCAAAGCTTTTGTATGCTTTCACTGTCTCAGAATTCAGCTTTCTCCAACATGATTGGATGGAGAATCCACTAGTGGGTTATCTTAATTTTCCTGCTCCAATAAGACTAAGTCTGGAAAGTTGCCATGCCTCTGCTGTGCAAGAACCCCCCAGTTTACGACTTAGTCTCTTGCTCATCAGACGCGTGTTTTGTGCTTCCTTCCAGGATTAGCAGCAGGTTGTATCATCCCTAGTGGATTTTCCTTTTTAAATTATTCCTTTTTAAAAATTATTTCACAATAAGGATTGCAAGAACTATACTTACAAGAGCTCACAGGGATTGGGGCTGAGGGGGATTCCTTCCCAATTCAGGAGTCTATGTAGGCTCTGCCTGACAACAAACAGGGTGAGCCCCTCCGACGATCCAAAGTGAATCAGATGAGGGGCGCCGGGCTGGGAAGCCCAGCGCAGCCCTCCCAAGGAGCCAGATTGAAGCAGCTATCGACGCTGGGCTGTAAAGAGCCTTGAGGGCCGCCGATCTTCCCCTCATTCTGACAGAGCAAACTCCGGGAGGCAAAGTAACTTAGCGATCGGTCTCTTGGAGCCTAGTGGCCATCCTCCATCTCTGTCAAGCATTGCCAAGTGCCAGGGGAAAGCTGGTCACTTCTTGAGCTGAGGCAGGCCTTCCTTTCTCTCTCTTGATCCTTTGGTGGTTTGTAGCAATTCAAAAGATGTGCGGCAGTCATTTTCAATGCCACATGGCTTAATTTACATGTTTGGATGGTCACCATTTTGGATGCCCACATGGCTTAATTAGCATAGTGGGACGGTTGCCATTTTGAATGACCACATGGCCTGATTTGCATTATTGGATGGCAGCCACAGAGGCCTGTTCCCTCTTCATTCAAGGGCGACTGAGAGGCTTCCATTGGATTGGGTTCTGGGGTGGGCTATCCAGCCCTGGTAGGACCGCATAGCCTGTGGTTGGTCACACCTCCCCCACCCCTCCAGTTGGCTTTTGGAGAGGGCAATCCAGCCCAATAGGGCCATATTGCCTGAGAATCTACCTCCCATTCTCCACCCCATCCAGAGATGGATTCCTCCACAGGATCCTATAGCCTGGAGAAAGGGGACCAGTCAATGGACTCTAATATCATTGGGGACACTGAGTCACCTCAGATGACTTAGGATAGCGACAAACATTATCAGCCACTGGACTAGGGAGGAATTATTGGGGCCTTTAAGGCCCAATTGGACGCAGCATAGTAATTGAACCATTTCTGCTCTCCTAACAGGATGGCCGATAATTCCGAGTCTCAAGCCCAGGGCATTCCTGACTCCCCAGCCAGGAAGAAACAAAGAACCTCCACAATGGAGACAGCAGGAAAGGCAAAGGCCAGGGCCCAGCCCAATAGAAAGACCTCAAAAACAACAGGCACAGAGGCCAATGAACATCAGGCCCTAGGAAAGGAAGTCTCCATGGCAGGTCAACCAGCTCCAGGAGACACGGAGACTTACAAATCTTCTCCAACTGTGATGTCACTATTTGAACCCCAGATAGTTCCCTCTAGTATGGCCCCAGGGGCCTGGTCCCCTCCAAGGGAGGCCATGCAACTAGAACCCATTGTGCTTAACCAAGGTCTAGAACCACAGAGGGTTACCACTACACAACCAGGGGCGCAGGCTACCTTTACACCCATCGCAGCAGGTCTCCACCTCTCTGAGCCACAGGCAGTGTGGCCTGATCAGTTCTAGGCCATGATGGCTCAGGCCTTTGCTCAGTTTATGGCCTCCTCAGTTGGTCAGCGGCCCCATCAGGTTCCAGCAGCACCTTCATGGCCAGCACATCAGAAGGATAATCCGGTGCTCCTCCAGGAGGCTTCTTCAGAATTGGATCCTGAGGACTGCGACCCTTCCGGACTGATGATGAAGACGTCTCCCCACCAGACCCGACACCTTCCACAAGCCTGTTTGACCAATCCTTGTTTGGCTCGCTGCTGCTCAAGGCATGTTCCTCAGCTAATATTGCCCCAGAAAAGGAGACTCAGACGACCCTGTCTACATCTCAGGACCCGAATCCGTTGTACTTTGAACCGGTGGTAATGCAGATACATATTCCTTTTCCCCCCTTCTTCCGCAATATGGTGCAGAAGCAGTGGGCGAAGCTGGGATCTCTCGCCACTCCGGGGGGTCTCAGACAGAACTCTATTCAATGTGGCTCTCTCCTTCACATCCTTGCTGGAGGTTCTCCCAATAGATGAACCATTAAACTCTCTATTTTCTAATTCCACTATTCCAGGGGACATGGCAGAAGCGCTCAAAGCAGAGGACAAGAAAATTGAATCTGCTCTTTGCAGATCTCACCTGGCTTCGGCTTGGGCGGTTAAGGCATCTACATTTCTGGCCTTCTTCACCCAGGCTTCCATCATATGGCTGCGTGAGCTCTAGGACCTAGTGCCCCCCGACCAGGTTCATGCTCATCAGAACCTGGGTAAGTTGGTGGCCACATCGCAGTACATGGCTGACACTTCACTCCATGCTGCCAGGTATTCCTCACAGGCCATAGCAGCAGACATCTCAGCACTAAGACTTCTGTGGTTCAAGAACTGGCATGCTGATCTAAAGGCCAAGTGGCAGCTGGCTACTGAGCCTTATAATGGGGGTCATCTTTTTGGGGAGGTCCTCAACCCTTACCTAGTAGAGGGCAAGGACAAACGTAAGACCATGATAAACATGAATAAAAAGGGAGATAAACGTACAAGCAGTGGAACTTCATACCATTATTTTCACAGGCAGTCATTTCGACCAGCCTCAAATTGGGACTGGCCTCAAACCTCCCATAACTTTAACCAGAGACCAGGCCACCAACAGGACCGTTCCACAGTCAGGGACAAGACACAGTTCCAGGCAAAGCGGCCCTTTCGAGGCTCAGAAGGCTGTCCTTTCAGAAGATCCAAGTGACTCCAGAGATATTTCACCCATAGGTGGTCGACTGTCCCTATACGCCAACCTATGGGAGGACACCACCACAGACTCTTGGATGTTAAACACCATCACCCACGGTCTAGCTCTGTAATTCTGGTCCAGTCCTCCAAGCATTTCCAGCCTTGCCCCACCCCCAAGAACATAAGCAAAGCAAAACTCATGTCAGAAGCCATTTCACTTTTATCACAGATAAGGACTATAGAACCTGTCCCGGAGGATCAGAAGGGGCGGGGGTTCTACTCCAATCTTTTTTTCGTTCCAAAGACCTCGGAGGGCTGGAGGGCAATTTTGGACTTAAAACGCCTCAATTACTATCTAGAGTTCAGGAAATTCAAGATGCAGTCGCTCCAGTCGATCCCCTCAAGAGAGGGGATTTCCTGACGTCAATAGACCTAACAGAGTCATACTTACACATACCCATCCTCCCGGGGCATCGCAAGTTCCTCAGATTCTGCTATGCCCACCAGCATTTCCAATACAGAGCTCTTCCATTTGGGCTCTCCTCAGCTCCCCGACTGTTCACAAAGATATTGGCAGTGCTGGCAGCTCACCTGAGACAAATTCCAATCCGTGTCCAGGGATTGCCTTAGTATGAATTTTGGAATGTTTGAGTCATCTTATAAAGTACATGGCTTGGACCATTTATATTTTTTATTCCCTATGTTGGACACTGAGTTCAGCTCTCATTGAATTTATTTTTGAATCTTGTTCCCTGCTCAACTGAATTACATAAAGACCTATGTTGATTCAGCCTGGTTGTAACTCTGGAATGATGGCAGGTGCGTTCCTGCCTGTCAGTTCAAGCGTGAAACAGATGGCAAAGAAGATGGAACACCCTGAACATCTAAAAGGATTACAACAGAAAAGCAGTGGAAAACCAATTACTTTACTGAAAGCTGGCTATGCATGTCACATCTGAATTAACAAGGACTTGACTTCTTTGGTTTCTGGTTGTTAGTTGCCATAAATGACTGTTAGCGAGAGAAGAGCACAAAAAAGTGTATTAGATCTGTCTTTATTGTAAGGCTGAATTAACAGAAACTTGCAAGACTGAAAGCATTACTCCCCTCCTTTCCTTTTACTCTCTGAAATAATAAGGAGGGTCCCTTCTGAAACATCCTTTCTCACATCCTTATCTCCTTCTGAAGATAAGATACCTTTTATGCATCATTTGTCCTGTCTGAAGCTCTTCCTCCTGTCTTCTAAGGTCATTGTCACATACCAATTAAGTAGTCCTAGAAATATTAGGTTCCCTATTCCTGAAGAAACCTCAAATCTTTTCAAACCTTTTGGTTTGATAATTTGTAAACTTAGATCACATTTCACTGAAAGACTATTAATTAAATATGAGAACATATGAAAATATTGTGCCAATGTATTATTTGTATCATTTGAATGTAAATAAACTGTACTATATGTATTATTTGATACACTATATGTATTATTTGAAAGTAAATAAACTGGAGACAGAAAAATCCTGCTTTATTGGAACAAATTAAAAAGATAATTGATGTTGTTTAAAAATCCCTTAGGTGATTGTATTCAACTTGACAAACAAACAGACAAACAAAAATGCAGAAGAAAATAAACTAGTGAATGAAATAGATAAGTGAATATATTGTTAAGTACATCCATACAATTGTCCATGAGCGAAAAAGGTTTAAAAGTGTCTGTTTTGCTATGTGATAAGGTCTTGTATTTTATTGTTAAAGCAATGGAACTCAAGTTTCTCAAAGTTACTATGAATATTTATTTTGCCTTCATATACTTTACTAAAGCTCCTTTTCTTATAACTACCCCTTAAGCTTGTGCAAATTAAAGATAAGAGGGCTAAAGAAAGAATAATGCAACAGCTTCATATTATCTATGTCTTACAAAAAAAACGTAAAGGAGCTAGCTGAATCAGCATAGAGTCCAATTTAAAAATTCAAACTTTTAAAAATTGGTTTTAAAAATAGGTTATTACTTTTCACTTGCAAACCTGGGGTGTCACAGGCTCATGCTGATCATAGAAGGCCTTGAATTTTTGGCCCTCCTGGGACGCATTAGTTGCAGAACTCAATTGTGTCAGGGTTATAGCAAGTTGGCAATACTCTAGCTTAGTTACCTGGGAGATGTAAGAGAAGTAGACTGACAGCATTTCAGAAACAGGGAGCCCTTTATAACTTCATGTAGCTCAATCTGAATTAAGTTAAAGCATATGTGACTGTTGGCGGGTGAAGGAAACATCCTAATTTTTATACATTTGGACCACCTTTTAATCTGGCTACATAATGATTCTAAATTGATGCCTCATTTAACTCCTTCCCCAGGCTCTGCCAGTCTGTCTCCTACAGTTATCCTGATGTGTTTTTGAAACAGGTTGAGAGATTTGGGATGAGAGACAGTGAGTGACCCAAGAAGTTCCAGGGAGCATATCATTAAATTAAAAAAAATGACCCTGCATTTTCCCATTCCTAGTTCAATACTTCAGAGGCATGTAAGACAATTTTTTACTTTAATTTCCCTCTCACATTGCATTTTAAACTTCATGAATATTCTATATAATACTACGTTTTAATCAATGGTTACAGCAATCTTTTTTCAGTATGATATTATATACCATATTGTGTGTTAGGTAGATGTTATTATTGTTATATTGCAAGTGTGTTTATGTGCAGGCATGCTAACTATCAATTGTTTGCTATAGTTATCCAGAACATTTGTGACTGATTTCATACTATTTTTCTCCTAAAATATTTTTGTTTCACTTTCTTTCTAGAAAGAATTCTGACCTTCCTTTTCACAACATTTGTATCTTGCTTTTCCTCTGTCAAGACACAGTACATAGACTCAGTGCTTACTTTATTTTGATGTTAACAGCTATGGAGTCTAATAAATTTACCACTGATTATCAGGGATTGTATACCTCTACATTTCCCTCTCTAAATAAACAGCCTGATTTAGAGCTTTTTAAAAAAGTCTTATATAGCACATATCCAATTAACACTATTCTATCCAAACTAGTTGTTTTATTTACTCTCTAGTGTGATCACAATAGATGCTCTCTAATGCCCCTTGAAAAGTGACTACCAAATGCTCCTTTCAGCAACTTTTCTGAAAACTATATCCAAAACTGTACAAGAGATAGATTCTTACCAATGCAAAAGATAGAGAAGTTCTCCCCCTGACCTACCAACAGTATTTATATGGCCTAAAGTTCCCCTTTTAGCACCACATTGATATCACATTGATTATTCTAATAATCAAGTACAGTTCCAGAATTGTTTTCACACCTATGGTTGCCAGTGCCTTATCCTTATCCTATATGTGCAATGTATAGCAAATGTGATAGGCATTTCACCCAGTTTTTTGACAAAGTAATTAAACTGAAGAGGGCAAGTCAAAAATGAAAGCTATGTTATCAGATTTGATATCTCACATTAGTTTCTGATGAAAAATCTAAGTTCTATTTTTCATAAAAAAATTTATGTTTATGCTCAACATTTTTTTTAAATCTGGAAGAATGTTAAAATCTCTGAAAATAAAGTCATTTTTCCACTCTCTGTACTAATTGATGAGATGTACGGAGTTAGTTCCTGATGAAAAGCAGTGTGCCACAACTGAAAATTGTATATGCAATCATGCTGTCTGAATTGAGAGCTAATATCCCTTGAATTATTTCTTTTATTTCCCATACTATAATTAGTTTTGCAAACAGCATATATGCAAAGACACAAATCAGCCTTCATACCTGCCAAGGGAATAACAGAACCATGGACAGATATATGAAGAGAGGGTAAAAAATAACAGTAATAACAGTAGTAGTGTTAATTGTTAGCACCAATGCTTCCGTTTGCTCTTTGGAGCAAAGAGTTTTGGAAATTAAAGAAAAAACAAAAGATACCCTATTACTCATGTGTATTTTCATTCTTTTTGGCATGAGGAATGGCATAAGAGAAGACTCATGCAGGGCTCAGCTGATTAACAGAGCTGACTTCCTCTGGAGAGTTGTAGTGACTTGCAAATATAGCACATTAATTAGCACAGCACAAGCTGACTTGTGCTACTGGGGTCTATGGCATCAAGAAAGATGTCAATTGTTTCTATTTGGGGGCTCTTTTGCCTAAAACCCAAAATATGCATCAGTGAGAATATTCTTTCTTTTATTTTTTTAATAATATTTTATTAGTTTTCTAATTTTACAATTGTAAGTATTTAAAAAGCAATGTGGTGACTCGGTCAATAGTTCAATAACATTCATAAATCTTTAGTATAAACCTCAAGTTACAACATCAAATATTTCCTCTATTTTTCCCTTAATATCTACTATCTCATATTCAGCTAATACAGTTCTTATTATTATCAGCTAAGTAAAAATATATTTGTTACATTTATCAATAATTTTTAGCTTATGCATATCTTAATTGTGTTTGCATTCAATCCTTATATACAATCAATGTCCTGTTATTGCTTTTTTCCCAAGTTTTAATTTCCCATCAATATTCAAATTAACATTTAGTATTTATAATTTCCAAGCTTTAAGTAACCAAAGTTTCCCTTATCTCAACTTCTTCCTTTTTCCCCTTTCATGACAAAATCTAATATTCTAAATACACATCTTATCTTGTTCTCTTTTCTAAAAGTTATCTATTTTCCACCATATTAAACCATCTAATTAAGTATACAGTATCCCCTCTAATAAATCAAAACCATTATATGTATTGTCTGGGTTAACCAATGAATCAGTAATATACATAATTTTTTTTGTCTAGGTCTAATTTTTAAAAGCTCAAATACTCCCTCTCTTTTTCTGGTAATATCTATTATCTTATATTGGGCAAACAGAATTCTTATTTTCAACTGATTTCCAAATATTTTATATTAGGTGACCAAAATTTCCCTTATCTCAACTTCTCTCTTTTCCCATTTTTATACCAAAGTCTATTAGTCTTGTTACACATCTTACTTATTCAATTATAATGTTACTTTATTTTCTAAAAAATATCTGTTTTCCACCATATTCAACCCTCTAGTTAGTAATATGAAATCCCCTATAATAAATCAAAACCCTTATTTTCTTCAGCCTTACTCTGGCATTCTTCCTTTGCCAACTAACCTTCCATGTCAGTGCTTTTGAATCATCAAATAGTTCTCCCTATCTGGAATAAGAAAGACCATTTGGTTGCAGTTTTTTTGGGAAGAACTAGCCCATTTGTATTCATTAGATCGCCTCCCTATTACTCCAATTTCCCACAATTGTCCTGATAGGTTTATTTTCCATTCAGTCTGTTCTTCTTCCATTTACTCAAATTTCTTCTGATTTTTGTAAAAAGTCTTTTACATTTTCAGTGTTGTCACTCCCTTTTCTGATTTTTCTGTTAGCTGGATCTGTTGGTCAATTGAGTCCTCTGTCTTAGTGTTTAGTTGTTCCACTTCTCCTGTTATTTTCTGCATTGCTAGTTCTTTGGTTGTAGTCAAGATCTGGGTTTGTAGTCTCTTAATAGTATGTTAAGTGGAAGACTTTAGAATCAAACATTAAAAGTAATTGTTTTTGTTTTTTATAGCTAGGTATGGGACATCTATTTCATGTGTTATAGGTGGTCTTTATAGTAGAAATTGTTTGTCAGGTAAGAGTTTATAGTCCAAGGTATTCCATCATCTCATATAATAACATATGCTTCTCATGTAAAGAAATAGGAAAGCAATTCCCCACATATAGTTCTGAAAGTCAGTAAAAGTTTACATTCATAGTTCAAACAGGCCAGATATGCCACCCAGAAGTTCCTTCTTTGCAGCTGAGTTTTTCACAAGTAGTAGCTGTCAAAGTCAGAGAACTTTTTTCCAAAGTCTGGGCTTCAAGCCAAGTATCTTTTAGGCAATAACAAGTTATAATACCATACTTCTCCACAAGATGTCAGCGATGCCATTTAAAGCTTTTTAAGTCCAATGTTTTTATGATAGTTTTTCAAGTCTTATTTTTTTTAGATAAAAACAAATGTCTCTAATAAGAATAGGAACACTTTTAGTCCCCAAAAGCATATGCATCCAATTAGATAACAAATTGTTGTTATAGTTGTTCTGTGTCATGCCTCCGTTGAAGCCTGAATCTGCAGAGGAAAATGAGCTGGAATGGGACCCTATGGAGAGGTGTCTGTGGCTTGAGAGGAATATGGGGAAGAGCAGGCAGAAGCAGGCCAGGGCCCTTCAGGAGTGAGACAGGAGGAACAGGAGAGACAGTTCAGGCAATGAGCAAGGGCCACCCCTACCCGATCTTAGAGCACGGAGAATGGAGAGGAGGGAACAATGCAGGCAGGCTCAACTACTTGGGAGGAGAGCATCCCACCCCTCTCCACAAGGCACACCTGGAGACTGAGATTTAAGAAGATGCTGTGGGGAGAGTCATTTGTCAGGAACAAACACTGATTCCTTGGAGTGTTGTGTGTGTTGTTGCTAATCTCTTGTTCTGTGACTTCTGCTTGGAAACCTGGAAACTCTGATCATTGGACTGGCTGACAACATTGCTTGGATGTTTAAAGAACTCGGACTGTATTTTGGCTTCCCTTCTGAGACTGCTCAGGCAAGCATGTATTCACACAGACACATATGATATATGTGTCATTCTTTCTTATCTCCATGGCCTTGAGTAAAATCCTTTCTTACTCAGACTGTATATTGCAGCCAGAGGTGTGTGTGTCTTCCTTTGTTTGGAGGCTTGCCAGAAATGTGGGAGCATTTGGGGAAAATTTGGAGCAATTAAAGGGCGGTTTGAATTGCCAGCTGACTGCATTGCCTCTGTGCTCTGCCCTGGGTCATCACACTCTGTTTCCCTGGTAGTTAGTCGCCACTTTTCTTAGAGGGTGAGGTAAACATTCCCTTCTCTCTCTCCTCACAGGGGGAAAAATACTTTGGGCAGCTTTTACAGGAAAAAATACTTAAAGTATTAAAGAGAAGATCAGATCTCACCCAGTTTCATCTGCATTGCTTTAAAGGTGCTTGGTGGTGATTTTGACTTCAGCTGTCAGCAGCTTAGTGATGGGCTGTATCGCTATGGTTGGTCTTTCTCCTGCTGGTGTGGATCAAATGGAAGAGCCGCCACCCTCCTGCGATCAAGCGGGGTCCCCCTCCTTGCTCATCACCCATACAGGGCAATTTTTGACCCTTTCCAAGGTCCCCCAGCAGGATGAATTCGGACATGAAAGATGGAGCTTGTCTTCCAGCATCCGCAGCACCGCAATAGCAGACTGGAAGTCTTTCTTTTCTTGTCTCCTACTCTATGGAACACCATTCCACAGAGATCAGATTGACCCTTCTACTGCTATTTTTTAAGGGTCTAGGAACATGGTTTTTGCCAACAGGTACAGGGACCCAGGAGTGCGGTAGAATCCTAAATTTTTGCCAATCTGAACTACAGTAGGAATAGGATACATGAAACATCACTGGACAAAAAAAGGTGCACTAATATCCTTAACATGATAAAGGCATTTAATGAGAGTATGCTGCAAACACAAAAGTTTTGCACACTGAAGGCTAAACATGGACAACATAACATTTAATAATTTATCCCAGTGGAATGACACTAGCTTATTTCCTATTTCCTATCTTGCATGCAATTCTAATTTACAGCCATTAAGCTACCGCAGGGTAATACTCTGCTGAGACAGTGATTGTTTTTTAATTTATTTACTTTTGAAGTACATACGCCTGCTTCCCCATTCAAATGGAGCATTACCATGATCCACAAGAATAACTAAATGAAGACATTATGAAACATATTAAAATAAACACAATGAAAACAATTTTTGTATGAAAATATATCAAAGCTGCATCCAAGCACTATTATTAAACTTGTCACTACCACTAAAGCTTTGCTATCACTAAAGCCTTATGTCAATGTTTTTGCCTCTCATTCTGGACTCTTTTTTTCTCGTATTGTTTGTTGCCTGAGAGTGATCATATGAATGTGTTGAAACAGGAAAAAATGAAAGCAGGGGCTAATGATGTGAACCCAACTGAAAAGGTGGATTACCAAAAGAATGTACAGTGGTTGTATAGATACAATTGTTCAAGTTTGGTTGGAAAAGTACAATGTGTCATCAATAAAACATCACATAAAATAATAAAAGTTTTATCATGGTTAATTTCCCCCTTATATTTTATTACATTTCCTTTCTTATTGCCAGGAAGCTTCCTTCTACATTCCATATAACAGCTAGCATCTTGCCCAGGAGTAATAGGCTGGAGGACTGTGTTAAACGTCCTGGAATCTTTTGAAAATTTATCTAATTGTCATATATACACACACACATATTCTTTCTATTATACACACAAGGTGCCAGTTTTGCATACAGATATACACAGATATATCCCTAGAGCTTTATTCTTCTGTACTTCTAATTTAAATTGTTGGGCTGGGCAAATATTTCCTCTACAGTAAACATGTACTCTACAGTAAAGCTGGAAAGTCTTGGTGGAATTCAAATTCAAAATAAAATGATAATAAAATAATAAAATTAAATGAAAATAAAATAAAATAAAATTATATCATGTCTAGATGGAACATTTGTAGTGAAACAGCTTCCTAGTGAAGCATATAATATCACAACAATGTCCTTTATAAGTCAAGTTCATATGATGAGAACAGGGAAAATCCACAGGTCTATCAAAACTTTGACTTTTCACGATGATGATGATGATGATGATGTAAAGCTTTTTTAAAACTTGTATATTTGTTTTTAAATGTAGATACGGTTTTACTACAGATTTCAAAAATATCCAGTACCTCTAACAACTTTGGCTTGCGTGGAAAGTCTAAATTTAAATAAATAACATGGTCAGACTATGTTAAATAAATATTATATTTGAATCTCAATATAATTTAAATTTGTACTTCTTGAGTTGATAACACAGTAGGAAAATAATAGGTGTAGCTTATTAAGCATTTATCTACTGTGAATATTTTCCATAATTGAAAGCACGGTTTGCTTATTGCTATTGTGAAGCATGTAAGGTAATGAAGTGTGTGAGTAGTGGCCATGATTTAAAATGGACAATTGTTTAGAACATTATTTCCTCAGTGGCATTTGCTCCTCTGACAGGGTTTGACTATAAGTCAAAACTAAATCAAGTTTAGTTAGTCAGGCAAATATGCAAATCAAGACTGAAAGAAATCTGGAAGCCAAAAGTAAAAAAAAAAAAAAAACCACTCAGCTGAAAGGGTTAGCATTTTAAATATTAATCTTGCTCAAAAACATCTAGTGACATTGATGAGGGGAGTCAGATCAAGGCTGAAGGAAAACTCACTGAGAAGGCTACAACGTGGAATTTAATAATTCATCCCTAAAGAAAAGCTGCATGTCTATCCTCTTCTCACTAAAGCATTAAGTTTTAAGAACACAAAGGTCTAAGTGGATGAAGAAAGGAATTTATTACTAAAATCTTTCCAGACACCATACAATTACTAAGGCAGGGGAAGATAAGAGAAAACTGGGGAGGGTTATGGGGGATATATGGGTAAAAGGCGATTACTGCTTCCAACAACTGCATAAGTGCTGAAGAGATGTTGAGAAAGTGGGTATGTTGTGTGGTATGCCAATGAATACTTTATCGTTAAGGATAATGATGCTATTAACAGTTTACTTCACAGAATCTCACTTGTCTGCTCAGTTGTACAATCAAGATAAGGTGCTAGTGTCTAAACTGTATTCTGTTATTTGGCAGTGTCTAAACTGTATTCTGTTATTTGGCACTGTAAGTTGACTCCCAGATTATAGAGGAATTTAGTCTAGTCTTGAGAAAAAACTGAAAAAAGGTTGCTCAGCCCTAGGAAAGTAGAAGTATGAGAAAAAGACTCAAAACTGCCCCACCTTCATCTTGTTTTCTTAAAATGGGGCAAAGCCTGGATTGCTTTGTATTGCATGGTTCTGTAATTGGAACAATAAAAAGAAACAAATTGTGTAGTCTTGCCTAACTATTGCTATCTCCCTTTTGTAATCAGTGTTTGAGGTCAGGGACAAATTTCATGCAAGCATGGGAAACATGTACACAGATGTGATGTACTGAATGAGGGAATAAGGGAGTGTACAGGAATGATTGATGTCTTCCTTATATTGTAATAACTCTGTTGTCTGTTTTTCATTGGCTAACAAAGTTTATAAAGCAATGCTATTAACTTTCTAAGGTATGGCACTTCTGAATGAAACTGCTGCCAGCGTTCAGATTGTGTTCTTATTTTGATTGAAAATAAAATGCTGTACCTTTAAGAAGCCTCAGCTTCAGTTTTCATGATTGGATTTTTATGATTTTTCAAGTTTTGCAAAATGCGAGTGACCTAGAGTGTAATATACCCTACATTAAGATAGTAGCATTCCTGGAAACTCGTCTAGAGCAGTGTTTCTCATCCTTGACAATTTTAAGGCATGTGGACTTCAACTCCCAGAATTCCACAGCCAGCAATGCTGGCTGTGGAATTCTGGGAGTTGAAGTCCACAAGCCTTAAAATTGTCAAGGTTGAGAAACACTGGTCTAGAGCCTTTGTTTATTATCTTGGCCTCCTTTGAAGAGCTGACAAATTTTTCATGATACCATTTTTCCATGAAAGAAAGACCTACCCCCAAAATAAGCCCTAGTTTGGTGGCAAAGCGCACACCTAAAAATCAAGCTAGGGTGGGAGTGGTAGGTAGAGCTACCCCACACACCCTGCACCCAATTACCAGACCTCCCGTGAATCAACACTTGCCTCTCTTTCTTCTGCAGCATCCTCCGGCCTTGCATTTCACAGGCAAAGGCCTTTCTGGAAAGTCTCTGCAGCCAAGAACTGAACTATGGATTCAATCCATAGCTTGGTTCTCGGCTGCAGAGGCCTTCCAGAAAGACCTCTGACTGTGAAATGCAGGCCAGAGCTCCATTCTCAGCTGCAGAATGAAGCTGCTCCTTCAGTAGCAGAAGTGGGCTGGCTTGATGGGGCTGTCAGAGCCACTGCTGCAAGGTGAGTGAAAAACATATCCCCTGAAAATAAGACTGAGCCTTATTTTCGGGGAAATATGGTAGAAGCCATGGTCAGCCTATGAACGTAGGGCATGAAGAGACAGTCTTAATGTTTCACCAACTTAATATGGACATATACAGTTCTTCAGGGATTATACATAAGAAATGGGCAGCTATAAGAAAGAAAGAAAGAAAGAAAGAAAGAAAGAAAGAAAGAAAGAAAGAAAGAAAGAAAGAAAGAAAGAAAGAAAGAAAGAAAGAAAGAAGGAAGGAAGGAAGGAAAGGAAGGAAGGAAGGAAGGAAGGAAGGAAGGAAGGAAGGAAGAAAGAAAGAAAGAAAGAAAGAAAGAAAGAAAGAAAGAAAGAAAGAAAGAAAGAAAGAAAGAAAGAAAGAAAGAGAAACTGATGGAATCTGAGAGAGTTCTGATCATTGCAAAAATGAGCTACTCCACATACAGTATGATTCAGGGCTGTAAAATGTTCACTTGTAATCTAAGATTATGAAGCTATCACAGCATTCTTTCTTTTTCATAGAAGGACTTCAACATATGCAACTTAATAAATTTTTGTGTTAGTGAAAGGAAGAAAGTTGAGGGAGAATAAATCTCTTGAAATCCTGAAATCAGATACAAGATCTCTGTAGCACCTTGTCAAACTAATTCTACTCAATTGCACAAAATAAGTTCTCTCTTCCCTACCTGCCATCTGCTCATTATCTCTATCTATCGGAAACTCTGCAGCATATTTAAAAAAAGAAATATATAAATGTTCTAAAAATGTTTCAGTCCACCAGCCAGTTAAGATTACATTATCCAAGTCATATATCTCAAAGCTGCTGTCAGGCTAAATATAGACCAGGAAAGCAACACATGACTTGTTTCATATCCCCCAAAGATGTTTTGAGCAGTTACTTGCACTTAAATCTGTTGAACTGAATGTGTTCTAAAATGAAACATATAGTAGCTTCACAAATCTGGGCATATCCATCATGATAAAGGATCTGAAAAAACAGAATATTGCTCTAGTAATGTGGGCAGTAAATGGACTCAATATTTATTCTTATTCCATCTTTATTAGTAGTTTTTAAGGAAATGAGTATATGTCTTGATACCTAAAATTTTGTCTTTAGAAAACAGATTACCATCTTTATTCACAGTTGCTTGACCCGCCCATTGGCATAGCTGACTAAATTGTTATTTATTTATCAAATGTATTTATCAAACACATATAATTATTTATAAATTATGAATCTCAGCCTGAACAATGACATTTAGTTTGTGTCATTTTAATTAATATCATTTTTTCTACAAATCTTAATATTGTTGATGAAATCTCTATAGGAAAAAAAACCTTAGCTTCTTCTTAGCAATTTCCAGAGTTCAGGAAAGGTTATTAAAATTGTGATGTATATAATCAGACATCTTTTCTCGATTCAAAAACAAGATGTTTTCAAATTGAAGAATATGACAGATGACAGAATATGACAGACCACACCTATTGAATCCAACCTTGAACATAAGTTTAAACCCTCTTAGATGTATTTAAATGTGCATGGTATAAACTGCTTGTGTTTGTTTTCTGTGATAGTACAGAAATTCAGTATGTAATCTGCAGGGAAAAAATTGTGTGTTGAAACATTAATTATTAAATTAAAATCACATCAGTGATTCAGGAAAGCTGTTTTTAGTTTATTTGTGCATTCTTTTGGTTAGATCAGTTTTAAAGAACACATTTGTTTTAAATCTTCCATTAATGCTCTAAATGATTCTACCAAGGAGGGAAAAGACAGGGTCATGAATAAAAGAGATGTTTATCTCCGTGGAAAATAAAAAAGTGCCACAATTAAATTTCCAGTCTATTATATTTTAGCAGGGTTTTGATTACTGTGTAGACAGTTTATATAATATGCAGCTGGTAAAAGATTGTTACCTCCAGAATGAGAAGAGACCTCCAAACGCAAACAAACAATAAAAGGACTATCTTATAACCAAATGAAGCGCAGACTGTTAGAGAAAAAAAAGGAAACCTAATAAAACTATTGTCTTTAATCAACAGAATAGCCAGGGAGGCTTCAGGCCAAAACAAGGGAAAGAAATAACATACATTTAGTCATTTGAAGAGTACAATTAATTTTGAAATGATGAATCCTCAGTGGAGGCTATGAGGTGGTTCATTAGGTGGAATTGCCAGCAGCTACTGAAGGGAAAGGAAAATCCCATCAGTAAATTTAGACATTTGAAAATGTTTGTATAAGCAGGAAGTGTCACAGCAAGCACTACATGATAAGTAGTAGTCACCAGCTGTGGCTGTCATTGGCCCCCTGAGTGCTACAATATCTTGGACACTGATGCTTCTTCTGGTCCACTGCTGATGACAGCACCATTTCTGATAGATGATTCAGTCATTAGTGGCACGGCATGCTATCATGGGGCCACCTTCTGTGTCTCCTTCCCCTCTTTCTACCCATCTCCTCAGTTAGCTTGTAGTCAGCCTGAGTTGGATGCAGTCAGCTAATTATATAGGTAATCATTTGTCTACATTGTATTGATGCTGGTAACCTCTGCCTCAAATGTCACCTTTCATTTTTATAGGTATAGTTGTATAGCCATATCTACCACATCTGCTGATAGTTTTGCTTAGCCAATGAAAATGTTAGCTACTAGTAGTAATAATATTTGCTTGGTTTATATTCTGCCTGTTTTATTATAGAATACGTAGACAGGAAGAGGACCTTGATGGAAATATGAAAGGAACTGGTACCTAAGCAAAAGGAAATGAAACATTTCTTTAAAACCAGAACAAAAAATAACATTTGGAAGCAGACACCTGCCTAATTCACTGGAATAAAATAAGGAGGAGAAGGTATGCAGAATCAGACTTGGCAAGATTAACATTGGCCCCACTAGATAGACCAGACTAGGAAATCTATTCCACAGGAAAGCTAAAGCTATTTTTATTGCAATGGGCTATGAGAACAGAAACTTGCAATTCTGATTGTACTGTATCTTTGTTACTTTCTACAGATTCATATTTTCATCCAGAGATCTACATTCTCAAAGATCTGCTATTGGCTTACAAAGACGAAAAAAATGTAGATTTGCTCTGAATTTGTCTCTATAAAGAAGGAAGGAGGTCATTCAGTTTGTTCCATGGATTTAGCAGGAGCTAGAAATGACACAGTGAATAATCCTCAAAACAGCACTGTATAAGAATTTCACTAAAATGACAACAGTTCTGAATCACATAATGGGCATTATAATTTCACTGGTCAAGTGGGAAGGGAACGAATAAACTATTCAATTGTTCTTTTATGTAGAAAAATGTTCTTACATATAGGAAATCTCACAAGCACATTAAAGTGGTACAATATAATCAAACCTGTCTGCTAAGCAGTTCCAATCCTCTCAGAAGATCCTCATATACTCAGCAACTGGAAGAACTTTCGACATTTTGACAATCAAGAAAAAGAAAATGTCAGCAATTTCATAAAAGTCAGAGTTCACAAAGTACTTCTTCAACATCATGTAGAATTTCTCTCTCTCTCTCTCTCTCTCTCTCTCTCTCTCTCTCTCTCTCTCTCTCTCTCTCTCTCTCTCTCTCTCTCTCTCTCTCTCTTCATCTAAGCTTTTAGAAAATGATTTCCATCTTATTTTATAGTTGAATAATGTGTAATTATTTACGCCTTTCCAGTATAAGTTTCATTGTTAGCTGAAATCCAGATGATAAGGGGGCATAGCCAGGCAGCCAATATGATTTCCTTCAATTTGGGAGATGGCAGGAAAGTGTGCCAGCATAGTTTGTGCTCTCCCAATGCCCAATTTTGAAAGCAATTAGTAGATTCCCTGAACTTGGTCGGGGCTGGTTTCTGGGGGCTGATTTCTGTCTTTTTAAAGATCTTCTCCATCATTATTCCTTTGGGGAAATGTATTCTGCCTTTTTAATATTCCCCAAAATATTTCTTTCTCTGGATTCTTCCCACAATATCAGGGCAAAGATAGAATAATTTATGTATGGAAAAGATATTAAACAGGCTTTAGCTTTAGAATTCAGACAATTGTATGTAAATCATTTTTACTTTTGAGAGGAGCAAGATATTATAAGAAACATAACTAGTAGAAATACTAGAATAATTTATTATGTTCTTTTTCATTTCTAGGCTGTATATTTACAAATATAAAACATTTAAATACATAGCTTACTGTATCCTCTTGTATCAGTGTTATAAAACAGGCTTATAGATAGTCTGAAAAAAGCTGGGGAAGCTTTGCAGCATCAAAAGAATCCATATAGTGGAGAAACTGGATTTGGTTATGATCAGCTGCTTTCAAAATGGCTCCATATGGGCAGCACCTGTTCTGTTCGCGAGTCAAAGGTATTTAGACGAAGCGAGTAGCACAAAAACAAGTCTTCTTTATTGCAAGTCAGCAACAGAACAGAACAGTAACAAAATGGCGCACAGGCCTTTTATAGTCTCCTTGCAAGAGAAGTGTCAACCAATCAATGGAAGGCTGGTTTCGCGCCTTGCACATGCACGCAAGGCTGGCAACAGCCTGTCTGGTCCTGGGCAACCACCTGGTCTTCCCAGGACTCTCTGCAGCCTTCCTGAGCCTGCTGAGCAATTCAGCAGGCTCAGGACATAACACCCAGAAACTAGACAGAGGCCAGCTTTTAGAAATGCAGATGTAATAATCCATTCAAGAAGGTTGGAGCCAGGAAGTGATTAGGAAGACAAAGACACCTAAAATCTACATACCCCCACCCAAATTCTAAAGACAGGAGACATAATAGGATTAACCCACCAATACCAAAAGGTCACACTCAGACTCAGGTCAAAGTACATGACACAGGAAATACAAAGCCTCAAACAGGAAAGACTCCAGATACAAAGACCAAAGGATGTATAAAAGCCCACCACTCCCTGCTACATGTGGTCAGCTTTCCCAGAGCGATCTTTCTGTCTGGCTCTCCTCTTCAATAAACTACAACCTTCTTTCTAAAGCAGTCTCCATTTTGATTATTCCCAGCTCGGATTGGACCCTGATAAACACTTTTCTTTCAACAATACAATAGAGGTATCTAAAATAAGGTGAGTAAAGAACTTAAGGTTGATAGAGTTGCATGTCTATAGATGCTCATATTGTTGAAACCCTCATAAAGTAAGAATCCTGATTATTTATTTTTTCATAAATGAATTAGTTCATTCAAAGTAGTATGATTCTTTAATTCCCCCCCCAAGAAAACTTTGAGAGTTGTTTGACTGAGAAGTAGTGAATTTTACCTATATTATGCAAAATTATCTAGTTTGCATTCCTCCAAATTATGTACAAGCCACAATATAGCAATTTATCAATATTTGCATTTTTCTGTTGTTTTTTTTCATCGAAAGCTCCATTTTAGCAAAAAAAAAGTTCATACATTAGGAAAGAGTGCTTAGGACCCTGCATTACATTAAATGTGGGAAATTATTTGACAAAAAGGGTCCACATTAGGAAAAATGAGTGCAAGAATTCACATATTAGGGAATAATGAGTATGAAAACTATGAGAAATGTGCTTGTAAATATTATGAATTTTCATACAGGCTTAAAAGTCAAGAAAGTAAGCAATCTTTATTTGCAGTCAAAAGGCAAGAATAATTAAACAGACCTTAGAACGGCATTTAAGCACAGAAGGCAATATAGCTGAGTAAGACATCAACAAAGTAGCTATAATATTAAATGATAAATAGCAAGGATTGTTAAACAAAAATTGGCTACCATTCTAGAGATTAGCTAAAAGGGATGTTTGTGAAAGTCCTCCTTTTCTCTGCTACAGTGCCCATTAGTTAAATTAGATGTTGCTAGATGTACTCACCAGGCTGAATTAAAAGCACATTGAAAGGACAGTCTCTACTTCCCCCACTAAGCAAGGGCATCAACACTCTTTCAGTGAGGTGTTACTAAACGATCAATTTAATGCAATAGATGAGAGAATGTTGTGTCTGCTCTAGGTGAAAGTTTTTCTATGACAGATATAAAATGTTAGCTAAATAATTAGCACAGGAAAAGTCTTCCAAGCTTCCAAGCCCTCCCTATACAATAATGAACGTATGCTCAGGTCTCTCTGGACATCATTAATGAAAATCTGTTGCTTCAGCTCCATTGACTTCAGCAAGGTCAAGTATTAAACACACAGGCCACAAACTCTTCTGTCTAAATCTATGCCTTTCCTCAATACTGATATATAATTATTCTCTGGGATCAGGGAACTAGGGAGCTGTTGGCAAAGAGTAATTTAAGACAGGAGAGTCACACAGGAACCTCAGTTATGACTAGTCTGGTCTCGAACCATAGTTAAAAGAACTTGAAAACAGCACTAGGGATTTGAAGGAAAACTCTAAAATCTGAACTGTATTACCTATAGAAAACTTAAATTAGAGTGATTACAAATCTGCTCACAGTATAACAGATGGCTAATAACCTTTGCTCTGAAGATTTTTATTGCAGGGTTCATAATTGCTGTGATTTCTGTAGGCAGACTTAAAAGAATTTGCAAACTAATAAAGTATTTTGCAATAGATAGAAAAATGCAGATTAGACAGCATCATCACCAGATGGATCCATAGCTGGCTGATCGGCCGCACTCAGCATGTGGTCGTCAATGGAACCACATCTACACAGAGGGAAGTGTGTAGTGGGGTGCCCCAGGGCTCTCTTCTGGGCTAGTGCTCTTCAATATCTTCATCAATGATTTGGACAAGGGGATAGATGGGGAACTCATCAAATTTGCAGATGACACCAAGCTGGCAGGAATAGCCAACATTCCAGAAGACAGGCTTAGGATACAGGAGGATCTGGACAGACTTGAACACTGGGTAACAAAATGAAATTCAATGGTGAAAAAAAAGTAAGGTTCTACATTTAGGCAAGAAAAACCAAATGTACAGGTATAATATAGGGGGTGCCTTGCTCAATAGTAGTAACTGTGAGAGGGATCTCGGAGTCTTAGTGGACAATCATTTAAATATGAGCCAGCAGTGTGCTGCAGCTGCCAAAAAAGCCAACGCAGTGCTAGGCTGCATTAGCAGAGGGACAGAATCAAGATCAGGTGAAGTGTTAATACCACTTTTCAATGCCTTGGTAAGGCCACACTTGGAATACTGCATCCAGTTTTGGTCACCACAAGGCAAAAAAGATGTTGAGACTTTAGAAAGAGTACAGAGAAGAGCAACAAGTCCTAGACCGGGACTCGCTACGCACAGTCACTCATGCCCTCGTGACCTCCAGGCTGGACTACTGTAATGCTCTCTACATGGGGCTCCCCTTGAGGTGCATCCGGAAGCTCCAACTTGCCCAGAATGCAGCCGCGCGGGTAGTGATGGGAGCGTCGTGGCGCTCCCACGTAACACCGCTCCTGCGTGAGTTGCACTGGTTGCCGGTGGTCTTTCGGGTGCGGTTCAAGGTGTTAGTGACCACTTTTAAAGCGCTCCATGGCATCGGACCCGGATACTTACAGGACCGTCTACTGCCAGCAAATACCTCCCACCGTCCGGTACGCTCCCACAGAGAGGGCCTCCTCAGGGAGCCGTCGGCCAGACAGTGCCGGCTGGCGACCCCCAGGGGGAGAGCCTTCTCTGTGGGAGCTCCCACGTTATGGAACGAGCTCCCCCCCGAACTCCGTATAATAACAGATTTACGCACCTTCCGTCGGGAACTAAAAACATTCCTTTTCCGACAGGCCGGCCTGGCATAGAAGCTTCTGAGTATTTTTTTTAAGATTTTAAATTTTGTATGTTTTGGGTTTTAGGATTTTGGCCAAATGATTTAATTTATTTTTAATTATTTTAAATTTTGTACATTTATATGTTTTTTAAAGTTTGGGCTGTACACCGCCCCGAGTCCTTCGGGAGAGGGGCGGTATAGAAATTTAATAAAATAAAAAAATAAATAAATAAATAAACAAAGATGATTAGGGGACTGGAGGCTAAAATATATAAGGAATGGTTGCTGGAATTGGGTATGACTAGTTTAATGAAGAGAAGGACGAGGGGGCACATCATAACAGCCATGAAGTATAGTGCCACTGAAATAGATTAACTACAAAGAAAGAAGCTCATAGAGAAGCATTTGTAGTTCAGTCTACCATCTTTATTTTTATGCCTGTGAAAGTTTGGGAATGTGCCTATAAATCTCAGGGCCTCCAGTGAGATTGTCATACAACAAATGACAAGGCATCCCTTATATCTCAGCCATTAAGTGAAATAAGCATGTGCTTACTTCATCAAGGGGGTACAATAGTATTATTCCCCTAGCTATCATGCCCTCAATTTTTTTACTAATACACTCAACTTTAGTTGAATTTCTGTAATTGTCCTTATCTGTCACATTCAACATTAATATTTTATTTTATTATTAAATTTTATTATTTTATTGTATCAAGAATTTATATGGTTGCCAGCTCACTTTCAGTGGCTCTAGGTGACTTACAAATGTATTATTCAAAACAATGTTTTCTGTAACATGATGAATGACAAAAGTTTTAAATGTTTGGATTAAAGGTATCATCAAATGTCATATTTGTTTCCATCTCATAGTGTGAAAGTTTCACTTCCTTCAAATATAAACACAGTTTTGCTGAGTCTGGCTAGCATTTAACTCCTCAACTGACCCTTGTGTTCTTTATTTTATTATTTCTTTTCCTGATTCTATTAGTGCTGTATACATTTTTTAAAGTTAATATTTAATCTATTTATCGAGTTGGGCTTGGGAAATGGCCTGGAATAAAACTGAATTTTTAATCTTTTGTTTCACCTTCAGCACTTTTTGAGTTTTAAACTATGTCATTTAAACTATGAAAGGCTCAAAGCAGGGGTCCTCAAACTTGGCCACTTTAAGACTTGTGGACTTCAACTCCCAGAATTTTGTAGCCAGCGTGGTTGGCTTGGGAATTCTGGGAGTTGAAGTCCACAGGTCTTAAAGTGGCCAGGTTTGAGGACCCCTGGCTCAAATGGATATCATTGTTGGCCTTAATATAATCCTGCAATAGCTTTTTAATGGTGGTTCTTTTTTTAAAGATGACATCTGTAGTCATAATATGTATGCATGTTTGTTCTATGAATTTAGTTAACAAATTTTCTAAAAGTTATTTCCCTGGTAGAGAGAAAGAACCATATTTTTAAAATCCCTTTACCCTCTATTCTAAGCTTAATCACACAATAATGGCAGTACCATAGGTCAGCTCAGAAGCTAGATGGCATTCCATTAATTTATATATTAATAAGCTGCATAGTTACAAGGAGTAAGGGTGCATCTGAAAACTGTAACAACAAATTATCAGTACATAAATATTTTGCAACATTATTTTGCTTGAAGAAGTTCATTGATAAATTTCTTAGTTGTTAAATAAGAAGCACAGCACACTTTCTTAATGCAAATGCCAGATGGTGCCATATTCATTTATTTTTTAATTATTATTATACATTAGAATTTACTGCATTGTGAAACAAGCACACAGAAACAATTTCACCACAATGCATATGTCTTGAAACTGAGTGCTATAATTCTTTTCATACTATATATCGAGCTGTTGAGTTTCATTGTGTTGTTAAAGCGGTGGAGCAGGTGTTTCTATTAATCTATTGTAAACATCTGTGAAACATTTTCAACTCCAGTTACTGCTCCCCAGATGAGCTACTGATGCAGCTTCAGTAGTTTTATTTATTTGTAGATAGCCTGATATGTGTCACCTACATTCTAATATTATCACAATGTCTGATAAATCAAGCCTTTGTGAGTCTACTTAACCCAAAAATAAAGGCATATCAAAAGATAGGTTTTGTTCTGGTTAAAAATGAATGCTTCAAAATTTCCTAAAATGTTATTTGCAGGATCATTTATCAGAAATTTTTTCATAAGGTTAACAGGGATAAAAAGGACAGATTAGATCCATCAACAAGTAGGAGTTCATATAAGGTCTACTTTTATTTCTTTTATATCTCAACTGGAGTGCCATGTTCAATAAAAGAAAGAAACAGGCAGGAGTATTACAGAAGATCAGGGCATGCTTCAAATAATCCTGGGTTGTGAGTACAGTTTTCCTTATGTTGGGGCACAAGAACAAGTGAAAGTCTTCAGATACTAAGACTAAAGATACTAGAGAATATTTGTAATGCTCACATTTATGGTCAAACTGGTCAAAATGCACTAAAAAAGAAAGGAATTGCTCATTTCTCCAAATTTTGCAATGCAATTACTGATTCAAAAAAAATCCATACTCATGTGCACAAATTCTTATTTTAGAAAAAATGTGCACAAAACTATTTCCTGGAAGTAATGAATACTAGATAAATGTGAACATCCTTCTTTTTTTTAGAAAAACAGGAAATGGAACAAAGTGAACAATATATAATATATGGAACACATGCACTTTAAAGGGACAAATCTACTATCCTTAAATATAAACTATAGGTCAGTCTCTTTAAAGTCAAAATACTGGAGACAATGAAGATTAGGTGTACAAATCTGAATGGGATTAACAAGAGAACTGCTTAACCAAAGAATTCAGCATGGAAGTCTTCATAGATTAAAGAAACCATGCTGCTCTGTTTGGTTCCAAACATTCAGATTATAAATTTTTGGGACCTTCTGATCATGGTTTATTTAAAACCCAACAGCATCTATATCAGGACTGAAGCTACAGATAGCTTTCAGTTTGTTTAATCCTACTATTGTTATTAGCACAGAGGTCCCCAACCTTTTGGGCATCAGGGACCGATTACATGGAGAGAGGTTTTTCCATGGACCGGAGGGAACGTGGTTTTGTGTGCTGCCTGCATCCCGCAGATGGGGCTTTACTTGTTTGTACGGCCTGGTTGCTGGCATGCCACAGCCCAGCACAGGTCCATGGACCAGGCCCCTATATTACCAGATTGTTAAATTTATATAAATTTTATCAAGTTCCATTCATAACTGTCCATGTTTCTATTTCCTTGCCTAAACTCACTGGGGAATTGGAAAGCAGGTTCATAATTTTTTAAGGAAAAATTATGCCTGCACTATTTTTACAAATTAATCAGTTGGTCCAAGTGAAGTTGCAGGTATAGGATCTTGGCTTATAAAGATCAACTTCTAGGAGGCTGGCTATTGTTTTTGCCACAGATACTTAAAAACCAACTATTTCTTATCCGTTAGTTCTGTAAAATAAGTGGCTTTTTCCCCAAAGGAAATCACATGCTTTATTAAATGGATGAGAACAGAATTCATGGACCATAATAGCATCCATACCAATGTTTTTTTACTAGTCAAACTAAATACTGGACATTTAGATTACTGCCATGTACTGTGCATGGGATTGTCTTTGAAGACCATCCAGAAGTTAGATCTAGTCCAGAATACAACATTGCGTGCAATTCTCATTGCTCCATTTTTGCCCAAGTCATACCACTGCTTTATGATTTGCACTGCCTTCCAGTTTCTTTCTGGGTGCACTTCAAGGTGCTGGTTATTACCTTTAAAGCATGAATGGCATGGGGTCAGGCTATTATAGAAATCACCTCTTCTTGGGAGCATTTACTCATTCCACCAAGTAAGATAGGTTAGTGCATTCCAGGTACCTTCACTTAAATATTGTCATTTGGTGCCACCCAAGAAGTATGCCTTCTCTATATTGACCCATGCCTTGAGGAACTCTTTCCCTTGCAATTCAACAGGCTCCTACCATCCTAGCCTTCTGGAATGCTTTGAAGAGCTGGCAGTAAAAAATTTTGTTGCAGTTTTGTGATTTTTGAGTTTTTAATTATTGTTTGTGAGCCACTCAGGCTTATGACATACATGCCCATAGCTGTATATGGGAAAAAATTCATTTGGGAAATTTGTATAACTATTTGAAGAAGTTGTATGGGTGAAAAACATGCAGGGAAAGAAAGACTGGTGAAAAAATAATTGTATTTAATTTTTCAGATTTTTAAAATCAGTACAATGGAATATTGAAATGAAACAATTTTGTTTATTTAAATATGTATTCATTTTATAATACTTGTATTATTCTGCCTACTTCATTCAGGCATATATCTATTTTATGATATTTCTGTTCTACCTGCTGGTTGTATTACATTAAATAAAATCTAAAGCTATGAAATGAGAATCAAAAAAGTTAATGAGTAATCCCACATTCAGCTATTCAGGCTCCAAAAGATTTTTGGACAGGACTGGGCTTAACAGTTCTGCTAAAAAAGTAATGAGTTAGGATACATCCAGATTGCTAGATTATTCCAGAGACACTATCTGGGATCTCTATCTAATTCTGCACTGAAATTTAGAGTGGCTGCATGATAAGCAATCGTGACTTCTTAGCATTTGTGAAAATGAATTGAATGTTTATTTCTAAATTTAGGGCATTCCTAATAGCAGTCTCCTAGGAAAATCAGTCACATAAGGAAAAAAAATGAGTTAGATCATCCACTTCTTAGGGCAGAACTAAACAACAAAAGTGTTTTTCTGAACATTGAACAAAATGTGGATTATAAATGTGTAATATTGGCCATATTGAATTACAATTTTTTTACATTCTTTCTTAAACAGTAAATGTCAAACATGGCTCTTTGAATTCGTGGTCTAGGTCATCCATCTGAAAAACATGCAGGTAGTCCTTGACTTACAATAATTCATTTAGTGACCATGCAAAGGTATGATGGTGCTGAAGAAAGTGACTTATGACCAGTCTTCACATTTACAACTATTGCAGCATCCCTGCGGTTATATGATCATTAGCAACTGGCAAGGATTTATGATGGTTGCCGCATCTCAGAATCACTTGATCATCATTTGCATCCTTCCCAGACAGCTTTTGACAAGCAAAAGCAATGGGGGAAGCTTGGTTCACTTAAAGACAGCATGTTTCCCTTAATGACCATGGTGATTTGCTTAATGACTGTGGTGAAAAAGGTTGTATAATCAGGTGTCATTCACTTAATAGTCATCTTGCTTAGCAATGAAAGTTTCAATTCCAATTGTGGTTTAAGTCAAGGACTATTTATATACATTTTGTGAATTAGTGAAGATACCTTCCACCTTCTGGGTGGACTTAAAGCATTTCAGAACCCATTTTTCTCTGTATTGCTTCTGTTTAGTCCAAAAATTGCCCCCTTTTCAATGTATATACCAGTGAACATTTACTAATAGAACATGTGTGCAACTACGGTAGTATGCTATGAAGCTTTCAGAAACAACAGGTATAACCTGGCAAGCTACCCTTTGCTGTCTCTTTTTCCATTTGTTAAAAAGGAATAAAAATCTAAATGCTTTTAAATTGGCCTCCAGACTACACTTAAGATACTGTATGTTTTTTGATCAATTAGAGGAAGGAGCAAGAGAGAGCCTCCTCATCTGAGCCAAATTACAATAAGGATCTCAACATCTCCCTGCCTAGAGAAGCAGCTGCATCCAAGACTTGTTCTTATAATAACCATGAGACATGAGAATAACATTCTTCTGGATCAGTTTTTTTTCCATATCAGATATTTGAATGCCAAATCTTCCTCCCGTACTAATGATGGATAAATCCAAATGGTTCAGAATATGGTCTTCTTTATGAAGGAAAAATTGCTATTATCAGACCCTTGGGTGAGAACAAAACAAGTAGATTTATAGACTGTTCATTATTTTCATAAACTGTATTTATTTACCGGTATTTATTCATTTGTTTGTTTGTAAAATGTATTGGCCACCCATCTTACCTCAAAGTAACTCTGGGCGGCTTACAATCCTATAGGATGTAATTTTGGGAGGAAACTACAAAACTGGATCAAGTTTTCCAGCAGTGTGGAAGAAAGAAGCATCTTTCTGTAGTGTCCCCATTTCCCCATATTATAATTTCCCACCCACATTCAACAAGCTCAAAAACCTCAAACCTCTCTATATAATTGCATGAGCAACTGGGTAAGAATCTTCTCTTACTATGCAGTACTGTAGCCTTAGAGCACAAGGGTGAAGCACATCAAGAACAACCATGACTATCTCAGACCATGATCTCTGTGAACTTTACAACAGCATAACATCCTGGGAAACTGAGCACCATAAGCTGAATATCTAATATGTTAAAATCAGTAGAAATAAGCTTAACACCCCAGACAAAGCAAAATTAATATATACCAAATCTAATGTAGAAAAATGGCAGAGTGATAAAAGTAAATTTGCTGCTATATTTAATAATTGCAGAACAATTGCAGAGATGGCCCAATTGACAGAATTTTGACAGCTAGAAATATTTCAGATCCATTGCTACTTGGATATAGTATTGGGTTATAGGATATTGTGAATTTCCATATTTAATGCCAAAAGATAAAGCTTCCACTTACAAGTTCTCCCTGTGGCCTTAGAATAGTTAGCAAAACAAAAGCAGAAAATAGGAAAAAAGGGAGTCTTAGACCAGTGATTTCATTTATTTTCTTCAAAAATAGAAAAAAGGGGAGAAAACTCCTCCCTCATCATGGTTTTATTCTTCCTTCTTCTGAATTTTGTTTTTTCTACACTTCACATTTTGTATGGGGAGGGGGGGATGTTTATTATTTAACAGTTTCTTCTTTATTCTCATATCTTTTTCAGGTCTACTGGGAATCGGTGGATACTTTGGGATTATTGGAGTCCAATCTTTTTCTTCCCTCAGTTTCTCTTTGAGACGGAGGAGGAAAGGATGCAAGACTTGAAACTGGCATACCACTTTCTTCACACTGTCCCAAATTATGCTCTGGCAATGTGAGCCCAACAGGACTTTAACTGCCAGTTTTCCTGCTTCTCCTCTTTCTTCTTATAGCTTCTTGTAGCTCTTTTGCTTGGGGTTAATTGCAAGCTTCACCATTCTAGTTGCCTCTCCTGAGCAAATTCCACTGTGAATGTAAAAAGAAAATGAATATACGTGCACATACGGTACATATCTCTGTCATTTCTGAGAGCAGGAAAAAAAATTCAAACTGTGTGGAACAGCTCTTGGGTAAATCCTGGGAAGGGTGAAATGTTGGCACTTCACAGGCAGTTATTCCTTCCCCCCTCCCACTGTGCAACTGCTCTTTGGGCTGGATGTTCACTGCTGCTATCTGTAAGATGTGTCACTCAGCCCAGCAGGATCTGGGCTGGAGACTTTACCCTTTTCAAAACCATGTAGAAATCTTTGAGGGGAAAATTGTGGAAGAGGAAGAGGAGGAGGAAGGTGGTCAAGGATGAGGCAACCTGTTTGTTTATAATGATAGAACTATTTAGATGGGGTGGAGGAAAACATCTTTTAACAGGATAAGCTTGCCTTCCCCAGTTCCTCCTCCCCCTACCCCAGACACAGAGCAGATGCAAATAAAAAAGAAAGAAAGAAAGCAAAAGAGCTTCTAAGGAGAGTAATAAGCGCAGTGGTGGCACAGTAGTTAGAATGCAGTACTGCAGGCTAAGTCACTACTCACTCCAGGAATTTGATTCTAAATGGCTCAAAGTTGACTCAGCCTTCCATCCTTCTGAGGTCAGTCAAATGAGGACCCAGCTTGTTGGTGGCAATATGCTAACTCTGTAAACTGCTTAGAGAGGGCAGTGGTATATAAATCTAAATGCTATTGCTAATAAGCTATCAGAGCTTTTGATGAGCTACCTGCTTTTTTAAAAAAATAACTTGAACATAGAGCATTCTAAGCCATTCTGGCTATTCTCTCCTCTCCTCTCCTCTCCTCTCCTCTCCTCTCCTCTCCTCTCCTCTCCTCTCCTCTCCTCTCCTCTCCTCTCCTCTCCTCTGTCTTCTTTTTGTAATCATTTCTCTTCAAAGGAAGGAAAAAGTAGGGGGAGTGCTCTTTTTCTCTCATTGAAAGCTGTTGACCAAAAATATATGTGAGATGGCTTATAAGTGAGAATAAGGGCTTTAATTCCATTTTTCCCGTGAAAGTGAGTTAACCCCTTCTTCTAAAAATATGGCCTTTTTATGCTTGGACAGAAAGGGAAAGTGCTTCTTCCCCAGCTTACACAACTCAACAAAAATTCTGAATTGTTCATAATGTAAATATTTGATCTACCACTTCTATATATCAGACCAAGCAATTCTTGCCATTTATTCTGTTTACAGGTGGTACTCTTTTGTATTAATCCACAGAGTAGACCATCGTTTTCCAATGTGGCCCTTTAATAAATACTAGAATTTCAGGTCTCTGAACTCTGACATTTGTAATCCTAACACATTTTCTGGATGACAGGTTGTAGAAAGCTGGACTAGCACAATAGGAACAGATTTGGATATAAAATAAATTTTCACAAATCATCTAATTCACTTATGAAATCCTTTGTTGCAAAATGTGGAGATCTTTTCCCTAGCTTAAATTATTTTAACAGGAGATGAGACATATTAAAAAAAGGGGGATGACACTTTATGGAAGTGAAAATTGTTTTTGAAGAAGTAGGCTAGGAAGAATATTGATATTTTTTAACTTCTGGTGTTGAAGAAGACTCCTGAGAATACCGTGAACATTCAAGAAAACAATCTGATGGATCACTGAACAAATCAAACTAGAGCTTTTACTTGTGGTACAAGTGATCAGGCTCAAATTATCCTATTTTGAACACATTACACAAAGACCTAACTCTCTGGAAAAGGATCGAACGCTGGGAAAGGTAGAAGCAAAGAGAAGGATGATCAGCAGCAAGACAATATTCCAATGGCAATGAGTGTGTCATTTGGAGACTTAAAAAAACATATTGGGACAGATCGTCATGAAGAAAATCTACGGGTTTGCTAGAGTTGGTGGCATATAACCAACTGTAGTTATTATTTAGCTAAAAACGCCTCAATTTTTAGAGACAGTATATCTGCTTTCTTAAACCATCTACTCTTCAGATAGTTATCAAACATGGCAAACAAATGAGTATATCGTATGAGTTAGTAAAATGAGAACTTGGGGAAGGAGATCTAAGAAATATACAAAATATATACAAACAGTCTGAATGCAATTTAATAATGAACATTTTTGATTGCAACATCATTTAAACTCATTTAAAATGAGTATTCATTTCTACTAAATTGTACATATTTTGTGAAGCCTTGATCCTTTCTATATTTTATATTTTAAAAGTATGGAGTAATGTTGAACCAAAGATAAAATAAAAGAAATGGTTTGAATCACAGATTCAAATACAGATGTATCTTCATGGAATTATTGCTTTCTTCTGTTCTCTAAAGAACATCTCTTCTCTAGACTTGTTCAGTATGGAAAGCTATTTTTATTCCATTAGTCTATTTATGGATTCAATTTTGTTGTTATTAATCCAGGAATGGAAAATCTTTCTGGTGAAGTCTGTATTGTGTTGGGATCGTTTATCAGGAAATACATTTCATTGGTAGCTCAAAGTCAGAAGGTACAATGGACAGTGCAATCTTGATGTGTGTTCTCTTTCTCCCCTCCTTTCCTCTCTCTTTTCTTCCTGTTCTTTCTTTTTGTTTCCATTTTCTCTCTGTATTTTTCTGTCTCACAAGATCAGCCATGTGGTCTGAACAGACAGATTCTTCTAGTAGGAATCTGAAATAACTTTCAGATTAAAAAAAAGGATGCAGTTCTCTAAGGGAATATATTACGGAATATTTTAGTGATAAGAGTTGTTCAGCAATGGAATGGACTTCCTCACAGGTAGCAGTGTTCACATTGACAGTGTTTACAAAAAGGCTGAAGGATCATCTAGATTCTTGTTCTGGGTAGAGTATTAGATATGTTCTCAAAGGCACCCTTATGTTCTTCCATTCTAATAGCCACTACTAAATCCTTTTTCATGGGACCTGACATGAACTGAGCCCACATCAGTGTAATTTGAAGAGTTTCATCACACAAAGCATGAGCTCTTCCTCTGAACTGCAGTCCCTTCCCTCTTCACCACTTAATATGTAGAAAAAGATTATGCTAGCAGTATTTGGATGTTAAGGTATTGTTAATATTACTTACGAAAAAAATCCGAATGTCAGCAGTTGATGTGTTACAAATCATCTTGCCACTTTCATTTCTGATGGTACAGAAACAGCCTGTATTACAACAGCCCCTCAGCCTCTTCCTTTCCTCTACCTCAAGTTTGGAAACTCTGAAAAACAAAGCTTAATGGTAAATGTTTTCATATGTTTTGATCAGATATAATCTCATTATCACCCTCCCTCTTTCTATTTTATTTTAGAACAAATGAACTGTCTTTCCTTTCTCCTCCCCTCCTTTTTTAAATCAGGAAAAGCAAAGGTGTTCTGATCTCTTTGGTTGGATTTGTTTAGCTTTTTTGCATTTTTTTTAAAATGAACAAAAATAAAGGGAAAGAAAGGGGCAACAATGACATGGGAGAAAAAAGAAAAAGCAATTGCAATATTTCAAAACCTACTGAAAATTAGACTAAATGTCTGCAGAAGCCAAATGGAAATCATAATTCTCCCATTTCCCTGGCTGTTCTGACACATTTAATAGGCTTGGCAGAAATTCAAGGAAAACAGGGGCCAAGCTGGGGTGGGTGGAAAGAAACTGAAAGGCTGGTCAATTACCAAGCAGCCAGGTTTTACTATAGTTTAAATTTAAGAATGTCTAAAGCCCCTTGTATTACTTCCCCAATTGAGAAGGAATGGAAAAGAGATGGGGAGCACAGGGCATTTTGCAAACAAATGCAGCATGGCCCTGTGAAATGCATTTTATTTGATTAGTTTTTACAGAGTTCCTGCAGAGCCTGGGCCCCATGCAAAATTACAAATACAAGATAAATAACCTTAAGGCACTTAAAATGCAGGGACTCTCTTAGCCAAGCTATAATACAACTTAGCCTCTGTATGCTAGCTGAGGAAAGCAGAACACAGTTATTGGTTTCTAGCATCATAAAAAAGAAGAGCTAATCTTAGCTCTCTGCTTAAGACCATAATTTCTGCCCATTATGGAAGCCAAAGTTTCTTACTGTTATTTGCAGCTGGTGATTCTCTAAAAAGAAAGTCACAGTCTACAATTAAATACACATGAACACATCACCTGGCTAACTCCGTCTACTTCTATATCCAATGGCTTCATATTGTTGCATTATAATAAACATGGCATAAATGAAAAGAACCTATCAGAGTTCTATATCTTCTATCAGAGAAGATATAGGTGGTGAGTTGTACCCTCATTAGTCATGAGCATGAAAATATGTAATATGGAAAATACATTTAGATGGCATGTGTGCACTAGAATGGGTGTCAAACTCGCAACATCACATGATGTGTACAACGTATTGCGATTTTTCCCCATTGCCGGCAATGGGATGGGCGTGGTTTTGTGGGCTGGCAATTTGACGCCCCTGCAATTTTTACTAAATTTCACATTGCTGTCCTTGAACTTGTTAACAGAATTTTCTAGGGTCCATTTAATTTCAATTTCTAGAATATCTGGTTCTTATTCAGTAATCAAACTTTGAAAGTATCATCTCTCTCTACTTGTTCTTTTTCTTTCTACCTTTTTTCAATTATGCGTCAGCAGATATCCATTTCACCTCCTTTTACTAACTGCATTTTGGAATGTCTCTGTTTGCTTCATCTTTCAAATAGGACACAAATTTCAATTCAGATTTCATCAGGAGCGCTATAAATCAATTCCAATCCATTAAATTTTACTTGCTATCATTACCACATAGTCATGTAGAATATTGCTAAGACTGTATCTTGTTGGTATATTTTTTTTCTTTTTAGTTTAAAGTGTAATTATGCAGAAAGGAATTTGCAACCTGAGCTAAAGGAAGCAGCACTATGTCATAGTTTGACTGAATTCAACTCTTTATTTGCAGAGTTTATGATCAATTGAATTTCAGTGATATTCATGTCTAGAGTCATTCTTTCATTTTTTGGAAGACAGTATCTATTACGGACATTTAATTTTATTGCAAGTTCTCTTAGACTATCTTGCTTCATTTCTTATGCCAAAGCCAAATTTACACATTATTCCAGATACTATTTTACTTAAAATTTTAGTATTCCAGTCTTATATAACTACTAGTATACCATCTTTTTAAATATTATACCATCAAGGCATTGCAAGTTATCATAGCTATACTATTCAATTTCCACTTCCTTTGTATGTATGGTGGGAACCTAGACTTGAATCACGGAACTATCAATTGACTTGTCTTGGATTTGAATTGAGATACTTCTATTCTTCTTTGCAGTTGCATCAGATTGTTGATATAGATCAGGGGTGTCAAACTGCCGGCCCATCGCTGGTTTCATCATATCGGAGCCACACCCACCCCATTGCTGGCAATGGCGAAAAAGCTCCGATATGTCGCATGACATCACGTGACGTCGCAAGTTTGACATGCCTGATATAGATTAACTTTCAGTTAATATGATGACTCTATTTCCTCTGTGCTTTTCTGGTGCACAACATAAATGCTGCTACCCTTCTAATGTGAAAAAAATCATTCCATTTTTTTCTATGTTGAATCTGGGGATGTTAATGTTCAGTTCTGAATTTTTTTCTCTGCCAATGTCAAGTTTCCTTGTTTAATGGTTCTGATATTCCATATGAGCACATTAATGCAGTATCAAATGTTCCTTTCACTTCTGACTATATCAGCAGCTGGAAATCCTTTCAGTATTAATTTAGTCAGCTCATAAATATCAGGGTTACCTGTATTTTCCTTCTGCTGCTTTTTGGTAGTATATTGTAATGATCTCCAACCTTTTCGACTTTGCAAACCAGCGGGGAAGGGGGGGAGAGAGGATGGTTCCACGTGAGCTGTGGGCAAACAACTCATTTGCCCAAGAGGTGGGGACATGCGCCTGCCATTCACACAAATGGAGCTGCATGCACATGTTTGCCTGCTGCTTCTGCGGCCCGGTTATGAACAGGTTGCAGCTTGGTGGGGTGGGCTGCAGTCTGGGGATTGGGGGTTGGGGACCCCTGGCATATTGGACACTTCCTGATCTGCACTTCTAACTGTATGTGATTGTGCTGAACTTGTGGTATAGCAGTTTGTCATGACATACAACAAAATACTTTGAGCTGTTTGCTAAAATAAATGACTTCCATCAAGCTAGCTAAGGTTTTATACCCCCTTCCTCTAAGGTCTAAAGGACATAAGTGATGCAAATTAAATTGATTTTCATATTTTTGCTTATTTAGTATGCTTGCCTGTTGTTTTCCAAGGATATTACCATGAAATTTGATAGGGATAATGTTTGATTTTGATCATGATGATGATGATATCCTTTCAATCATGTCTGATTCTCAGTGTTTCTACAGACCAGCTCTCTCTACAGTTTTCTATCTTGTACAGCTTCTTTCAGTTGTTTTATATGCTCTGGCTGATTTTGGCTTTGATGGTGTCTAGTCACCATGTTTTTTGGTGGCCTCATTTCCTTTTACTGCTAACTATTCTGAGCTTAACTGCCTTTTCCAGTGAGCTTGATCCCATGACATGGTTGAAATAAGTAAGGCTTAATTTTGTGATTTTGCCTTCTGGCTATATATCTGGTATTATAAGCTCCAATATTTGCTTATTTGCTGCTCAAGGAATGTGCAGGGGCTTTCTCCAACACCACAGCTCAAACAAATCAATTTTTCTCCTGTCTAGTTTTTTGCCTGGTTCTACTTTTGCAACCGTAGGTAACAGTGGGAAACATAATTCTGTAGATTAATCTGTATTTAGTTGCCAGGCTGATGTCCTTCCTTTTCCACATTCGAATCATGCTCATCATTCTATGCAACCCAGTGTGATTTGACACTTTATTTCTGGACTACATTCACTGCTTTGATCCATCTATGATTCTAGGAAAGTGAACTCTTGCACACTTTCAATCTCTTCACTGTCAATTGTTATTTTGGCATTCCCACTCCTTGAAGTGATCATGAGCTTAGTCTAGGGAATATTATTCATATGCTGATGAGGCTTGATCATACCTGATCAAGGTAGTCCTTGACTTATGATGACAATTGAGCCTGAAATTTTGGTTCTGTGTTGAGCACATGACCTACACTCAATTTTGCAGATTGATGGCCATTGATTATGATATCCTGAGGCAATTTAGGCATATAATATGATTTTATACATTATTTTCATTTTTATATTACAATGGAAATGGTTTATTACTGCCTTCTTCCTAAGGCTGAGAAAGAATGACTGATCCAAAGTCACCCAGTTGGCTTTGTGCCTAAGGCAGGACAAAAATTGACAGTATCCTTGTTTCTATCTTGGGACTTAAACCACTACACCAAGCAGGTTCTTTTCTGACTCTTACAAGATCTTCCCATGGTTCTTGGGATCTGATGGACAACTCAGTGAAAAATGAATTTTGTTCCTTTTTATTGAAACAACCAAATGTAAAGTAAATAAGCATATTTCTTAGTTAGAACAGCAATGTTATTTACTGCTATTTTGTGCTTTCTAGCCTCCTTCTTCCCATTTCAAAATAAGGTACCTGAGATTCTAACCTGCAGATTTAATTGAAGTTATTTTTCACTACTTAACATTTCATAGCATAACTATTTCCCCCGAATATAAATGCACTCAACAAAGTGTCTTAATAGATATATGCATTATTCTACTTCTATATCCTGCCTGCTTCTGAATTTAGAGCTATTGGTAACTAGTTTTCCTTCTGTGAGTAAGGCTGGCAGCTAGGTTTTCTCTGAATAATAAAATCTTTTCATTTCTATGGTCATCTGTGCAAAATAGACTACATCTCATGCATCCTCTTTTTTAGGTCTTCAACACTGTTCCACAAATTGTCCTCAACAACTCTCTTCTACAGTCCTCTTTAGATTTACATTCAGACTTGCATTCAAACCTCTGACTTCCATTTGGGGCGAGATGTCTTATCCTGCACATACAGATAAAAAGAATGGGGGCATGTATTATTTCTATACATAATTCTCTTATGGACAGGTGGAAAACTTAACAGAAATCACAACTATATGGTATAGTTGCAGCTTTTAGTGTAGGCTTTGTTCAATGGCTTAGGAAAGGTAGGTTAGATAGCTTATACCAATAACAGAAAATATCTCTCAAGTTATAAAATTGGCTGGAGGATCCTGCTTCAGAGACATTTCTTGTGATTTGGGAAGATTGGTGAGACAATCTCATGCAAGCTACATAATATGGAAAAGCTACCTTATCTTTTCTGCAAAATAAAGATGTCATAAGATTAGGAAAACAATAAGATTGGAAATCACTGAGACAACAGTAAGAGATAAGAAAAACTGTGCCAGATGTAGATGTAGCTGTTTCTTTACAGATATTTGCTCCCATTTGTTTTATTTAGATTTATTTTACAAAAATATTGATAGGAATTGATATGTTCTGCTTCTGTATCTAAAATTATTAGACTGCTTTTGTTCTTTGCTCCCATTTGAAAAACCCGTGTCTTCAATTTAAGACATTCTTAAAATCTGTACACTCAAACAAGAACTGGCACGATTTAATTAAAAGAGACACAATGAAAGAAAGAAACATACACTAGAGGAAGACTGTAATGGGAAAATAGGAAGAGGAGGTTGTGTCTTTGCTTTTAATTTGATGCATGTTTGAGTAAGCCCTTAGCAAACTAATTATCATTACTAGATTGCTAAGCATCACCACGTGCCACTATTGTCATGCAACCTTCGAAGTACATTTATTGGATAGGAAGAGAAAATCAAATAAAATCTCAGCTCCCTTTGCATATTAAAATTGAGATTCTTTTGTAGGCTTAATGAAAACATGGAGTAATCATTTAAAAGGATTCTTGAACAAGTCATGGAAGAATTTGTAGCTAGCTAATTTAATGCTCTTTCCAAAGGATGCACCAGCACAAAGCAAAGCTCTTTGAAAATCTGATAGCTGCACTACACCCTTAAAAAGTGATACTGAACTTGAATTCAAACTGTTACACAAATTTTGTATATTTCCCCACAAACTATTCTGGTTTTTTATGTTTGCTTTCGGTTAACCAAGGTTTGTAAGGATAGCTTGCATGTTGAATCAAAGGAGGATTACTTTAAAACTTAGGCAAGAATGAAGACAGAAAAAAATGCAGATAAACTTAATATCATCTTAGAGAGACATAAAACAGCCAGTTTTGTGTAGCCAGTAAGGACCGGATTAGAAACCAGGAGACTGTGAGTTCCAGTCTCATCTTAGACACAAGCCAACTGGATGAGCTTTGGTTGGTCATTCTGTCTTAGCTCTCAGAAGCAGTTAATGGTGAACCGCTTCTGAAAAACCTTGCCAAGAAAACCGCAGGGCCTACTCTGGACAGTCGCAAGAGTCAAAACTGGAAGGAAGGAAGGAAGGAAGGAAGGAAGGAAGGAAGGAAGGAAGGAAGGAATAGGTGTATCATACAAAGCATATGCAATCTCTCTATATAAACACATACATGAGATATAGGAAGTACAGGAGGCAGCTGGTTGAGCATGTACATAGTTATAGTTGGCTTTTAAGAGAAGAATACTGTGTATATTCCCTCATTATGACTGAGTACAATTTATTATCAAGTAAATGTGTTTAGCATTAGCGCAGCAAGAGTGAACTTCACTGTATTCCTTTCATAACGAAGGGAGTTTAGAATACAAAACTGCTTTTGTTTTTACTAGTTTACTGGTTTTTGTTCTAACATACTAAGAACGTTGAAGCAATTATATTGCCAAGAAAAAGGGTAAGGAAATGTTATTTGTTATTTGTGTGCTTTGCATTTAAAATAATAGGTTTCATCTTTAAAATTATCCAGCTGTAACACAGGGGAGAAAGGCAGGTGGAGAGGGAGAGAGGAGAGAGGAGAGAGGAGAGAGGGAGAGGGAGAGGGAGAGGGAGAGGGAGAGGGAGAGGGAGAGGGAGAGGGAGAGAGAGAGGGGGGGTTAACGCATTCCTAACTCACCTCCTTTTCCCCCAGAATGGGAGAGATATAAAATGATACAGCAGGAATCCTGTATCTTCCCATTTGAAAGATTTTTTTTAGAAAAGGGGAGAAAAAAGCCTGTGGAGATTGGTTTTAATCCAGTATTACCAAGCATTCTCATCTCTACATATTTTATTATACAACCATATTCCCTGGGATCTACCTTATTCAAAATCAAAGCTACAATTTTGAGTAAAGGTGTCCTTTGACTCGGAATGAAGCCTGAGGTCCAAATCAGACAATTCAATGAAGCTTTTAACAAATTTATGATAGGGGTAGATTATATACCTCCTACAAGACTGGGATGGAGGTATCGAATCTATTCCATCACCAATTTGGGAGTTGAATCTCCCATTTGCTCAGGGGATTGGAAAAGAGAGTACACCCTCTCTCTGTGCCCCCCCAAGGGGTTTAAAGTTGAAATAGTGCCTTTTGGTATTTGTTCACATGGAATTCCTGTAACACTTTGAGTGATAGAAAGAGAGCAATTGAATTAATGGGTCAATAGACATTAACTTAGATCTGAATGACCCTTGGGATCTATTACCCAACTAAATGGATGGATGGTTGATGTATGGTTCAAGAGGATGAGTTGGTAATAGAAAAAAGACTTGTTCTCTTTCTGGATGATTCTGTGAGTGACAGAACCCTTTGTTGCAAACAATAAATGGATTTATTTTTGATCCTCTTTTTATTATTTTTTATGGAACTTCACTTCATTTCCTTCCTCCTTGTTTTCACATTGTATTGTATTTCAATATTTCACTGGCTTAAATAAAATGGTTTTTCCCCCCTCAATTTTTCCTAAATTAGCAAAGATATTGTTGATTTTGATTAAAACATGATTTTATGTTCCTGCTGATAATATAGAAGGCATGAAATAAAAGATCTTCCACTAAGACCATGAACCTAATAGTGAGGGGTAGCTTTCCGTCACTGAGATCAATATCAAACAAGCAGCATTTTCCAAGCCAACTCCCTTGGGCCCTAACAGAATCAGTTACTAAAATGAAAGACCATGTTTTCTAAGGTGGATTTATTTATTATTATTTTGGAAAGCTCAATAAATGCACTCTGGATATTTACAGCAGCCATATAACCCTCCCTAATAATCTGTTTGGCCCCCCCAAAAAAACTTAAGATTGCAAAGCCATATATAATCTCCTTCAGAAGAAAGACCAGGTTAGCGAACTGTGGCAGAATGAGTATATCATGGTCCCATCTCTGGACTCAGATTCCGAAGAAGCTGTTGTAGCTGAGTCCATGGAATGTCAGCCTCAGGAAGGACAAAGCCAGGCATCACCTGATAAGCTGAACCTGTCAGGGGAGAATGAGGTAAAGCCTCCTAGTTCCTTTATCAGATAAGTATTTGTTTGTTTATACAATCAGCTTCTTTTGATTTTTATTTGATTATCTTTGAACAATGGACCCAGAAGTCAATTTTAAGTGTCTGCCTCTACAGATAAACTGTGTTTAAAGATGATGTGGAAGAATTTTACTGGACATGACTGAGACTGATAGGAAGTGGATTTAAAAATGACAGGGTACAAGAATGATATGCAAAAAGATTCTGCAATGGACATACAAAAGAAAGTGCTAATGTTTTAATTATTAAAAAGGATATACAAATAACAAACCAAGAACAACTTGGATAATTATCTTATATTGGATTTACAAAGGAGGCTTGTAAAAGTTTTGAATAATTTTGTGAGCAGTGACTGAAAAAATGAAAAGGAATCAAGTTCTAAGACATTATTTGAAGTGACTAAAACTCAAGATTGTTAGTAGTAAAAGTAAATAATGTAAAGTTGGCTTATTTGATCACAGTTAAAATATATTGTTATCTCTAGGTAACCCGATCTTTTCTGATCAGAATTTAAATGATGAGGTTTCTAGATAAGAGTTGATAAATGAGAAGAAGAGATCATTTGTTGTATTTTAAAAGGTGATAAGTTACTAAAATTGTTAATACTTCTTCTGAAGATGATGAGGAAAGTAATTTCTTTCTATATTTCTTTTTTTACTATATTCTTATTTTTGAGTTTTTCTATTTTTTCTGCATCTTTCTTTTTCTATTTTTTAGTTTGTATTAGGTTTTTTATTATTGTACATCTAATTTTTAATAAAATTAGTATTAAAAAAGAAGCAATTGTGCAGTCAAAACCTTGCTCCATTTTTATGTGTGTTGCTTAAGCAACATATGTATAAAGGGGGTGGAGAATTGAGCAAATGCTTGTAGCTGCCACCCCATCTGTAGCAAATGCTTTTGAAGAATGAGGGAAGAAAATGCAGGTAGTCCTTGACTTGCAACAGTTCATTTAGTGACCGTTCAAGGTTACAACAGCACTGAAAAAATGATTTATGACTATTTTTCACAGTTATGGCCTTTGCAACATCCCCATGATCATGTGATCAAAATTCAGATGCTTGGTGTCTGGTTCATACTTAAAACCATTGCAGGGTCCTGCAGTCATGTGATCACTTTTTGCAACCTTCTGACAAGCAACGTCAATGAGGAAGCCAGATTCATTTATCACCCAACTGCAGTGATTCACTTAACAAATGTCATAAAATGGGGCAAAACTCACTTAACAAATTCTTACTTAACCTAAATTTTCAGCTCAATTGTGGTCATAAGTCAAGGACTATCTGTAACAATACTAAGTAAAGAAAGAAAAAAGAGAAAAGTAAAGGGTCAGAAGAATGAAAGAAAGAGAAATAAGTGAATAAAGAAGGAGAAAGAACAAAGGAATAGCTATAAAAGAGAAAGGAAGAGAAGGTGCTTGAAACAGTATGTGACAGAAGTAGCAAAATAACGAAATTTGCCTACTTCCCACATTTCGCTCTTGTCCATCTGATCTCTGCTGATCACCTCTTGACCAAATTCACCAAGACAAGTCTTGGTTCTCATGTTTGCTGTTGGAGAATAAATCTGGGATTTCCACATGCAATCCAAAAATACAAGGCATGAAAAATCAAAACTAGAACTGACAAGCAAACTGGAAAAGAGTAATTCAAGGAAAAAAAACATGCTTTCCCTGATTATACATCTATTTTGAAAAAAGACCAAAGAGGTAATTCATACAGATAGACCAGAAATGAAAAAAAAACATTATTATTTGCAGAGGTAATGCTGAAAATCAAGAAACTGTAATAGAGGACTTCCAGTTCTGGATCGTGGTGCCTCTAGCTTTACGAAGAGACTTGTCTCCTTGTCGGCTAGTTTCCCTCCTCTGGTAGACCCTTATGTGGGTTGAAAGTCGCCCTGGAGAGCACAACTACCGCCAAAGAGGCTGTGCTCAGCTGCGGAGGAGCGGCGGCTCCTCCAGCTGTCCAAGCTAACTCTAAGGGCCGACGGAGAAGATTGGCCAGTAAAATGGCTGATCACTCAGCGGCACCAACCACAAGTCAAAAGACCAACTAAGCATGAAGAACCACCGTGGTGAATCCGGGTGAGACCTTTCCTTCTCTTGCTATCCTGACTTTTCCTGTAAAGAGCTCCTGACTATTTCCCTTTTCTAAGAAAGCGGCGGCTGCCTATACGGGAAAAAAAGCTAAAAAGAAAAAGATTAATTTTTTATGGTTGTTTTTTCTACTATTGGACTTTGGGGGGGATTTTAGGGGAAAAGAAGAAGAAAGAGACATTGTTACTTTGTTTTTTTCAATTTGATAATGCTGGAGATACCTCTCTTGTTAACTTCTTAAAAAAAAGAGAAAAAACTTTTTTTTTCTTTAACTTTATTAATTTGGAAAAAAGACTTTATAGTCCACTGAGGACATCTGGTGGCGAAAAGCGAAATTGTAACTGTACTTCTCCCTGTTATTTGAAGAGGGATTGGATTTTCATATGATAATAAAAGAGAAAAGATAATTTGACCGCTGGGTGGTGAAGCTGGCTATTAGACCTTTGGAGGCAGACATTTGTGGATCTTTTTGAAATACAGTCTCTAATAAAGGAATAGGCTAGTCTACCATCAAAATGGATGAAAGTTATCCACATCTTGACTATGATTTAATACTGGAAAAAATATTAGAACTTACAGAAGACTTCAAAACTTACTGGAAACCTTGGAGAAAACCTAAAGATGCTACCTTGGAACCTCACATTGACCCTCCAGTAATGAATTAAGTTATGGAGCAAGGAATAATAGAAGATGAACAGACTAATCCTGAACAGGCCTCTACACATCAAGACATACAATTCAAAGAGACAGAGACACTATGCTTACAACCAATTGTAAATCTATACTGGGAGAAAATGCGGAAACCACTGAGCCAACTAATTTACACAACGTTACCTACAACTGATGGATAACTTTGATGACCAAGAAGTAACTGTAATTGACTTAGTTCAATTACCAAAAATAACAAAGATTGATATTCAGACACAACCCTCTGGAAAATACAATAAAGCGGACAATTTACTTATAACCATAACATCGAGTAAAAGTCAATATAATACTCAGATGATATTGGCAGAAAGGGAAGAAAATTTTGTTCAGTTCGAATTGGTTAGAAATTTTTGTAATCAAATCTTGAGGTTTGATAATCGAAAAGCTTTAATATGGGAACCAACTTGGCATAGAAAGAAAGCTAGAGTCAGGTTTAAACATGACATAAAATGTTACTTGATGGGTTAAAAAGATTTTAGAGATTTTGTCTGATTTAATAACGAGTGAAGGATATGAATTTACTGTTATTATAGTTGATAATTATTTGAGGGAATAAACCTTTTCAGGGGTAAAAAGACTTTATAGATGTAGATTGATGAAATGATAGAATATATTTTTTAAAATAGAAATGTATTTTTTGGACTTACATTATTATTTTAAATATGATAACTATGTTGTAATAGAGAGAGAGGAAGAGCTATTTGTGATAGGGAAAAAATCAGTCTCAATGAATGACCTATTATTAAGGATACCTGAAATACCAACTATATGTTTACTAAAACATAATTGGAGTATGACAACTGTAATTAGTAAAGCTTAAAAACAGGATATAGATTATTATAATCACATGTGATTGATGATTTTTGTTTGATTGAACTTTACCTAAAACTGTATTAATTTTAATAAGCAATATTATATTTAGGAAACAGAGAGGAAATTTTTGATAATTAATTTGAGCTATACTTATATGATTTTGTCTTTGAATGATTTGACACCCTAACCACCACGTTGTGTCCTAAGCTGGAAAAAAATGGAAAAACCAATAAAACGTTTTATAAAAAAAGGAAAGGAAACTGTAATAGAGGAAATTACTGTAATTCATGGGCAAAGCCCCTTTTTCTCAGACTAGATTAGGCTAGCAGGTAGTGTGATATTTTCTGCTAAATGGGTGTCCATCAGGTAAACATCAGTGGGAATAAAAGCAATGGTGACTTTCAGTATGATAGGTGCCCTTTAGCTGTGAAAGTCATCTACGTTTTTGCACATCACTTCATAGGCAACAAGTTGATCCATAAATTCAACAAGATGATCATCTGCCTTTAGGTTGCAATGTAATAAACATGCATATCTGAATTCATCTCCCATAAAAAGGTTATACAAATATAAAGACCAAAAATAGATTTTTTAAAAAGTTGCTCTTACTTATAAGTTATTTTAGCTAAGTTAAGTTGTTTCTTCTGTTGCTTCTCAGTAATGAGACACCTGGGCAGTTAATGATCAGCTGCCTCCTTCTTCCATTTACATCTGAACAAGTCTCTCTGGTAATTTATCCCCTAAATGATTTTGCTCCAAAAATATTAAAAGCTTGTTACTAATATCAGAAATATGCTATATGCACTAAAGGAATAAATTATGGTTGTCTGTGCTGCAGTAATGAGGGCAATAGTATCACCTAAGAAAACTGGTTGCATCCAAGTAAATAGTCATAAAAGTCACAAAAATCTGTAAATTGGATGAAACTCATCAGTATGGACTACACATTTGACTAGCTATATAAAGACAAGATCAACTTTCACCTACTCTGCTGAACCTTGTGTGCATTGCCAAACAAGTCCTGTTGGTATCTTAATGTAGTTGTGCTATTTCTTTTATTAAGGCAGTTTATTCAAAGCAAAGCAAACTTCTATCTGCACCATAAATTCCTTTGACACAGAGTATTCATTACTGTATTGTTTTATTTGAATACTTGTACTTTTTCTTGTTGTAATCTGGAGAGGAAGGAATAAAGGACTACCTGACAAGGTGTTGTCATCAATCAGCTTTTTAGATCTTGTTTTAGTTTAACTTCTTCCTTTGGATTGTTTGTATTTATTGGAGAAATTGTTCAACCCAATAACAAGATTCAGTCTCTAGTGCAAATTTAACTGTGGATTTTATATATAAGAGAACCAGTTTGGACTGGTTAAGCCTAGAAAGCAGGAGATCCTGAGATGTAGATGCAGCCCTGTCTTAGCCAAATATTCATTTCTCTTTTTCTTATGACCACAATAAAATAGTCCTGGCAGAAAAAAAGGTCTTTGCTTTGGGTTCTCTGCAACTTCAGCCCTCTCATGATCTTTTCTATGTAATTTAACTTTTCAGTTTTTTAGTTTATTTAGCTTTGGGGATTCTAGACCCAGTGAGTAGGAAATGCAAAACGTTAGAAAAAAAATTAAAAGGGACTTTCCATGCTCTTCATATCAAAACAAGTAGCAATAGCAATAGCACTTAGATTTATATACCACTTCAGGTGCTTTACAGCCTTCTCTAAGCAGTTTACAGAGTCAGCATATTGCTCCAACAATCTGTGTCCTCATTTTACTGACCTCGGAAGGATGGAAGGTTGAGTCAACCTTGAGCAGGTGAGATTCAAACTGCCGAACTGCTAGCAGCCGGCAGTCAGCAGAAATAGCCTGCAGTACTGCATTCTAACCACTGCACCACCTGGGCTCTAATTAGGAGTTACTGCATTCGCCACTCTCCGTAAATAACACTTAAATGCCTATTATTATTAGAATCTTAAACCCATGTTACATAATATATTTATGAAATGTTTCTTTCCTGAAGCAGATATCCTTATGAAGAAAGCAAAAGGAAATTAATTTGTAGATAATTCTTCTATACCTCTCTCTTTTCCCCTTTCAGCAAGAGTTTGTTGATTAGTAGGGGAAAAAAAGATGTTGGTTACAATTATTCATGTTTATTGTCTATAGAATCGATATTTTAAAGAAACTAATTCAAGATACAGTTGATGTAGATATAGTATGCCCTACATTTACTAAATTCTTAAGGATAAGCAAAAAACAACAACAACCAATCAGTAAGATTTAGGTCCATGGAACTATAAAGCCAAATCTCACTGTTCAAGACTTTTACCTGTCCTTCAATTCATTAACAAACTACAAAGGCAGAAGAGAATTAATGAGGAATCTGAAGTTTTAAAAGTATTCAATATGCATGTTATAGTCAGGATTCTGGAAACCAGGTCTGCTAATTTTACTTTGTTTTTCTGGGATTATGCTTTCCCTTTTATTTAACAGTTTGGTAAAGATATCCTAAAGATTCTGGCTATAAGCAAGAAGGACTCTTTAGATACATCTGTCAATTCAATATATATGAAAGTACTGTTACTGTCAAATGAGAGTAGCAAATAGAAACAACTGATACGATTTGGAAAGAGCAGATATCTCTCCCTTCCCATCTGTTACTTAGGATTTTCAGATGTATAGATATTACCATTCTGATCCTTATCTTGGACAGGAACTATTCTTCTCCATAGCTCGAATACAGCTTGAGGCTGGCTTCTAAAGACTGAATTGTGTCTGTTGAGGCACCAACAAAGATTTATGTGAAACCTAAATAGCAAGTATGACCACTCAACATTCTGAATTGCTCTGGGAGTCATAAACAGCTCCAGCATATATTAAAATAGTATGCAATGAATCCCTGTCTGTAACAATATAGCAATTATTCTTTTTCTCTGTTATGTGTCATTATAGCTCCAGGACAGGAAAATCAGGCTCACCAACAGGATTTGCTACTGCCATATACCTGCACAGGAGGAAAGGTGCAGAAAACCTTAATATAAAATGAAGCTAGTGTGCAAACTTTGGTTACCTGCTTCATTATGTTAAGATACTGTTTTACTGATAATTGCAGTAAAGAAAGTAAAGGATATGTGTTCATATGGTTCTACTACCTTCATTTTGGTTAGCTACTGTATATATACAATCCAGTTTTGTTTAATAATCATAGTCCACTGCCTTCGTTTCTTTGTGCCTTCCAGAAGAGACAACATAACAAATCTCCAAATGAACCTCATTCGCTAGCTGTTCTACAGGCCAGTGTTTAGAAATACCCATCTGGCTATTCAATGCATCCTCCAGATGTGTGGACTTTGTTGAGAGTTCTGGGAGCTGAGATCTCTAAATCTAAAGGGCATTGGGGTTATAAAAGGGTTAGGTTTAGTATATTTTTATTATCTCATGAAATATCTGCACTGTAGGTGACCATTGTCTCTTCAATAGAGGACAATCAACATAAGTAACACAGATGCCTTTTTGGAGTAACTATAAATTGTTTATTTCTAATTAGCAGGCATTGCAGGGGTGAATCCATGGTTGCTCACTGAGAGACAATTCACATTTTACTTGCTATTAATAGGTGTGATGTCATTTTAAAGACTGCTGCAGTCCTAGTAAATCTTCCCATAGAGGAATAAATTCCATTAATAGCAAGCTCATTGTTTCAGCCTGCTGGTGGCAGCCACAAGAGGCATTGCTACACGATATACTCATTCAGTGTCTTGAATTATGTTTGCTTTGCTTAGCTGCAGAACTTAGCAGCCTTGACTTCATTCTTAATAGATCATTTGAACAGAATCTCTCAATTGGCTTTTCCTAGTATTTTTATTGTTCTTCCCACTATTTCTAAAACCAATTTGTGCAATTACTACCCTTCCACTTTATTACTTGAATGCTTTGGGTCAGCTTTCTGTATCTATTCTGTCTCATCACTTCTTCTCTGTCCATCATCTACCTTCATCAGTAAACAACCCCACTTCCTGCTTATATCTCTTATTTAATTTTCCTCCTACTTGCATCTGTCTTATATACCTAGGACCATTTGTCAGATAACCAGAAATCATTAAATGAAATTGACTTACCAACTTGCCTAGGAATCTTTCTCTACTATTTCAGTGTCCACTTCTTCTATGGAGTCAATGTACTGTTCATGAGGAGTCCAGTGCTGGGAATTTGCTTGATCCTGGTCACTTTACAAGATGCTGAATTTATAACACACATGAATGAGTTGTCTCAAGCTGTGAGATCTCAGGTATTATTCTGCAACAACAGCAAGCCAAGGGAAATGATTAATCTCCCAAGGAGAGTTCAATTCAACTCAGTTTGTATTATGATTATCATAAAATCTATGTGCTCTTCCAACTCCCTGCGTGGTTGTGTTTCTTTGTATTATTCTATTGAATATTTATGAGACATAGACTGATAAAGTTGAATGAGGACATTTAGAGGGCATCACACTGCACAGCCTATCACACTGTACAGGAATCCAAATTGAAGCATTCTTGAAAGACGGCTGTCTACAATAGAAAACTTGAATATATTTGGTGACGGGGGAAACTACCACCTCTCCAATTGTTTACACTGTGACGTAAATTTATTATTCTGATTGGTGATAGAGAACATATATTGCAAGCAACATTTTTTTCAGGTTCTTGAACAGTGAATACTTTTAAGGAAAACATGTCCAACCAAGCAGACAACAAACCAATCAAATCTCCCAATGTCACAATGCATCACAATAATATATTTTTAAAAAATCACAAGTGTTTACTTGAAGATGGAAATGGTTATATTTACTGAACAAATTAACTGTTAAAACATAGTCATTAGATTCTAATTCATTTACTATTCCTTTGCTTTATATGTATAACCAATGGATTATAACTTGTCCCTAATCACTGCCAGAAAATATGAAGTTTTCTATGGACACCTTGATCCTTTCTGGCCTTGGTTCTTTGCTTGGACATATTTTGTTACCCAGTTAGATAATCACCAGTTTGAGCAACAGATGGGATTTGCTTCCTATTTATATACTGCAATTTGGGTAGAGTGTTGTTTTCTCCTTGGTAGTTCCTTAATAAGGTATTATTTTTGCTGATATTAATCCCTGTTTAACAGAGTGTTGGCTGTTGGAGAAAATGGAGAGAAACTAAAATCTGATCTTTTAGTTTCCTGCTTAGCTTTTTTATTGTCTCTTTTGAATAGTGTATAAATATGATTTATTTCTAAGTGCCTATTGATGTTTAAACATCTTTTTAAAACAATCTATCTATAGAGGCAGACATTCTTAAAATTAACTTCTGGGGCCATTGTTCAAAAATATACTTCAATATGTCCAGTGATAAATTATTTTGCTACATTCTGTATTAGTAATTCAAATTTATGTGTTCTCCTTTAATTATAATATTTAGTACCTTCTCTTTCCGTCTAATGTCAAAATCTCATCCTATCATGTCGCTTTTAGTGGAACTATCTTCAGTTCATTATTTCTTCCCCCAAAATCCTCATGTCTGCCCTTTCAATGTATATTTTTATGGAAAATCATAAAACAATTATTAAATTTAATAAAAGTATTCTCTATACCAGCAAAATTTCCACAATGTGTCTTATATTGTATCCCTCTGAATAAATACTTTGTCAACTCCCTAACTTTCTCATTATACTCACTACTCTATCCAACCATATCTTCCTCAACATTAGTGTCCTTATGCATGGAACTGCATCTTTGAATATGTAGTTTAGGAATGTATGCTAAGGCCCTGGAGTTTTCTCTGGACATTACAGTTGGCAAATGAAGGGAGATTGTTCCATTATTTTGAGCTACCCCAAGCTATAGTGAGTTTTAGAAAAAAGAACAAAAGCATAGTAAGGAATACTCTTAAACCCAGGGAGAAAAAAAGAAAAAATCCCACTCACACCACATGCATGTTGCATTATTTTCAACATCAGTGAGCCTCAGTGCCCCAAAACATATTAGCTGTGTTCCTTAGCCATCCAAATGGACCCTCTCATGATACATATTTATTTTTATATTTATTTATATTTATTAACTGTATTTTATGCATTAAATCTAAATGACTCACATGGTTTATATAATGATATCACAGTTTCTTCCCCAATTTCAAGCCATTTACCTACATTCTTCTGTTTCTACAAATTATCTAGTTTAGTAAACATAGCACAGCATAGTGTAGTGTAGCATAGCATAGCATAATGTAACACCTATTAACCTAAAAGTTAATAGCAAAAACCTACTTATTTTATTTATGTAAATGGCACACACTCATGTCATGGATAGCTGCACAGGATGCTAAAGTTGCATAGAAAGCAAGGTGAGAAACTTGGAAATCCAAATTCCAATTTCTACTCATTAATGGAATCTACTAAATTATTTCTGGCCACACTCCCTGAGACCAATCCACATTTAAATCTACATTTAAATCCAATCAGTCCAAAACTAATACTTCTTGGAGTTGTGGATTTAAAAGAGAAAAGACATCCATGGAAGCTATTGTGGTTCTTGGAGATAAGATGGAATATATAGTGCCTGTGTAGATAAACCTAGATATTTCATATTTTTCCTTTGACAGAAATTACTGATTTAGCCAGGGAGATGGAGTAATTGACTTTATCACTGGCCATCATAAAAAGAAAGCTCAATGTGAGGCAGAAATGGTCAAATATGCACACTCAGAGACGAAGAACAGGAAAACTCTAGGTGCATATAGGAATATTCCTTATTACAGAAAACAAACTTCAGGTGAAGTCCTCCATTGGGTGTACTTTTGACTTGAACTCATAGAAGGAAAAGCAAGGCTAAGCACTAAAGTGCTGCCTCAAGTACTGGTGCCATCCCAGACTTCTCTGTGCTGAAGACTATTTAATCTATCGCTGTATCTTACATTTCCTTTCAGAAATATGCATTTCAGTGGATTTTTTTTAAGCCCAAATCTTTTGACAACCAATAATAATGTTAAAAGAAATGTGCATGTCCATAATGCCAGACCAAGTTTCAAAGGGATATTTCACTTGGATTAAGTTTCATAGTCAGAACCCCTGATTGATGAAATCACAATCCTGTTGCCTTCAAAAGTTGAAGAAGCGATGTGATGTGAAATTCTTTCATGATACAAACAGTGCAGCTACTATACCTCAATATAGTGAATGTATCGTTGCTGCACTGTAATACACTTTTAGTAAGTGCACTAAATGCACATGTACCTTGTATACCTTATTTTACTATATGTTACTTACATAGTAGTTGCATGTTCTTTGGATCGTCCTCCAATTTAAATACATTAATTTGCTTCTAGTTCTAGCTATATGCTTCCCAGTGACCTCACAGACTTTGTGCCGAGATAATGTGCACCCCTGTTTGGAAAAAAAAAGAGATAAGGTTGATTTTGTCCTCTGGTTGATATTGTTATGATTAATTAGATCTGGCTTTAGTTGAAGCAATGTATCTCTGCCTATAAAGGAACCAGCTGTATAAAATTTGGTTGCCCAAATTAAAATTCTCTACAAAAATTATATAAATCACTGCAGTGTATTCTCTAGGTTGGTTAGGAAGTATCCTGCTTAATCCTGACCCTGTTTCTCTGCAATAAATCAGGATAAAAAGAAAGCTCAAGATACATTTTGTGGATTGTGCAGATTCTAATAAATAACATTTACACCCTGTAGATTTGGTCTTCCATGCAATCACTACTTGAACTTCTGGTACAAAAGTCTTTTTAGAGAACTGAAAGCTTCTAATTACATTATTTGCACAGGAGGGAAAAAAAGAACAAAAATCTAGCAACAGAGAACTGAATTCTTGTTTAAAAGTCACATTAAAGAGCAGGAAAAAAAGGTTCATTAAAGAAAAGTAATATCCTAAATGAAGCTAATGTGCTCCCTCTAGTTTCAGTGAGCTCTTAAAAATGGATTTTTTTCAATAAAATAATCTGTTTTAATTAATTTCATTGCAAAATGAATTTATCACATCAAAAAATTAGCAGGCAGTAAATGTACCCATTGCTCAACAGATCTACAAAGTTATTTTTTAAAAGAAGAATAAGCTGGCAAGAAAATACTTTGAACATAAAAAGGTGACCTTTTATGCTCTAAAACAAAAAAAGTTAATTAAAGAACACTGAAAAACCAGCATGTACTCCCTTTGCAAAATAGAATCCTAAGTATAGTCTTCTTAATTTTTTCTATTTACATTACTATGCACATGTTGGGTGTATTCATGGGCATGTGGGCAGAGGAAAGAAAGAGAGAATGGAAGCTTCATTCACACAATAAAATTAACCTAATGACTGAATTTTCTGGGTTTTCACACAATATACTGAACAATAACCAAATAGGCTTAATTTGCATAACATATTAAACCACACATAGACAGCCACACAAAACCACTGAAAAGTGAAGGTTAGCTCTAACTTGGTAATGTTAAGTATTTAAGAGGAAATACATGTGTTAATAAAAATGTGTCAATTATTAATGGATGTTCACAAGATTGTGTATCTTGTGGCACTATAGCTCCTTCTGTCTTTCCCCACACCTATAATTGACTTGCCAAAATTAAAATTAATTTTATGTTTAATGACCAATATTACCAAATTTCATCTCCTGTATAATTTCTTGTAGCTACTATATTGCAAGGCACTTAGGAATCATCTCCTATAAACGAAGAACATTTGGAAAAATTGCTTCAAACCCACTGTCTTTTCTCCAAAATCACTAGTAATGTCAGAGGTATACACAGGGCCACAATTCTAGAGAAAATTCTTGAGGCTGGGCTTGTGTAAGTTGCCATTTCATTTCACCAAAAGAAAGTTATTACAGTACTCTGATATTGTACATCAAATCTATTTATTTCATTCCAACTTACTCTGGTTAAGTTCTGATCTTTATCTAAATCTAGCAAGTTGCCATCATGAACAAAACCTTTCACCATCTGTTACACAGAAAGTACTGTACAAAAATGATGAGGAAAAATGCAACTTTCTCTAAGAATCAGTAAATTGATTTTTCTCATGCCTTGGCTTATGTTTAAAGAATGACGTTTAATCCTTTCAAACAGAATATTTTTACTGAATTCCTATTAAAATCTGCACCTTATGGAGAAAATCACAAGAATTAAAAATTATGAAGCCCAATTATAAGCATTCCATTATAGGTCTTACCTTCTCTACTTTCTACAATGATCTCTCCCCTTTTCAACCTGTCTCTGTCTCATCAAATGTTGCTGTATTGTTATTAGTATCAAATTCAGTGTCATCTTTGTGAGCTGGATAGGAATAAAAGAGCAAAGGAGTGATAAATAATTGGTATATGCCAAATTTTGAAAGGATACTTTGCTTCAAGAAAGCTTTGCACTGATGCAGCAATTTGAATCCAATGGATTCGAGTATTTTGTACTGTAGTTCTTCACATTCTACTCGAGCTTTTACAGACACTGTATTTGCAACTTCATATTCATGTATGTAGAATGACTGAATATTGTTATAGACTTCCTTATGCTGACATGTAGCCAGCCAGTGAAATTTATCATCTAACTAAACTCTGTGCCAATCAGAGCATTTTTGTGATGACAAAATAACATTCCTTGAATTTCTTCCTTTCTCTGTTCTCAACTTCTTTAATGGAACCAGTAACAAACCAGAACTTTAATGTCACTGTGTAATGGGATATTAATATTTTTATGCAGATGATCCTGGTAGACCAACTCAGTTCTCAGCACTCTCGTAGTTGAGCAGCCTGATGGATACTCATGGATCAAATCTTATTTTTAGATTCTTTGGGTAGATTTAAATTTCCTAACAAAGTAAATGCCCTATAAACACTGGATGATGATGAATGCCTTATAAACACTGGAGGAGGAGGAGGAGGAGGAGGAGGAGGAGGAGAAGGAGGAGGAGGAGGAGGAGAAGGAGGAGGAGAAGGAGAAGGAGAAGGAGAAGGAGAAGGAGAAGGAGAAGGAGAAGGAGAAGGAGAAGGAGAAGGAGAAGGAGAAGGAGAAGGAGAAGGAGAAGGAGAAGGAGAAGAATATTACAATTGCCACTTTTTCCATACCAAAATCTTTTTCCCCCTGAAATCATCTAAGTCACTCTTCCATTTCTTTCCACATGATGAAATGAACCTCATGATGTGAAGTTTGAAATAGAATGACTTTGTATTTTTTTTCTAATTCCATTAAATTTAGAGCAGCATTCTGAATCAGAGTGCCATTCAGACATATGGATTTCAATGTTTAGAATTCCCAAGGTAAAAAGGACATCTGATCCTCAGATTTGCAGAACATCTGTGTTAGAAAAAGCTGATTTATAGCATCCTATGAAAAGCAGTACTTTGCTTGAATTGAAGTTTCCTGTTTAATATTTTGATTTTTGGTCTTGCTAATTGTTATTATTATTAGGAAGAAAAAATACAGATTTTCATAAACATATCTAAAATGTGTTTAATGTCTTAAGGAAGAAAATATGTTTAAACAAGATAAGTTTGGGAGAGGAGCTGAGCTACATTACTGTTATCTAACCCTTAATAGGCTCTTCATAAGAATTTACAGTACAAAGTTGGAATTGAAGCTGCATTCCAATTTCAATCTCATTGCATAAATCCAGACAAAAGATGAGAGGATATTTTAATTATATTATATGCTTTTGAGTTAATAAAGACTAAACTAGCATGTTGTTGAACTAAAACTATAATTTAAAAATCAGATCAGTCATCCATTGAAGATCAATAAGATTTTTCTATGATAAATTCCTAAAAAGGTAGTATTATTTTTATGTGAACAAGCCAGTTACCGATTGTCATTTCTTCCAAACTGACTGTTTTAAAATTCTCTGGTTGCATGTGTGTGTGTGCCTATGCATCATTTACACAAACACACTTTAAAAGGCTATCTAAATCAGAGCAATCATACATTTTATTACATAAAATATATGCTATTAGCTCAAGTTTGTCACTTTTTCATTCATTCATAATGTCTGATTCCTAATGACTCTAGGTGGTTTATGTTTCTTTTCTAGATGCTAATAGATGAAATATGCAAAGATCAATCTGAAAGGTGTAAGCAACTTACGGAAGGCAATTCTCCATCTAGTTAATTCAGTGCCATCAATTTAGATTTGATTTCTGGGGATTGCAAGGAAGAATGTCCATTTTGAGCTGATTTTTGTAAGGACATTTAGCTCCTTCATGGATATTTCAGTAATCGTTAAACCATCCATTCGCTGAATTTTCATGCTACTACTTCTCATAATGTTGCCAAGCAAAACATTCTTTTTAACCCACAAAAATGTAGTTTTCTACTTTCTGATCCCAGAACATTCAGTCTTTATGTAGCCCAGAACTAACTGAATGTTAGTTTGTTTTGCAGTGTATGATAATCTTAGATACTATTTCAAGACCCACAATTTAAGGCATTTATCATCCCTCTCTTGTTCTTTCTCAGTGTCCAGTCTCCATAACCATACATTACTATTGCTTTTACTATTCTGATCTTGACTATCATTGAACTACCCATATCATTCATGATCTTGTCTAAGTTTGTCATTGGCATTAATTTTATTTTCTCCAGCACACTCAAAATGTATCTTAATCTATCCCAAAGATGCTTTTTTCACAAGGCAACTATATTTTCTTGTTTTTTCTTTGAAGACATTTTGCTTCTCATCCAAAAAGCTTCTTCAGCTCTGAAGAAGAAGAAAAAACAAGTCCAGTTGCCTCGTGAAAAAAGCATCTTTGGGATAACTATACCTGGATGACCAAGAATCTCCATCGACATTTAGCTATGTATCTTAGTCTACTCTTTAGCTTACTAAATAAAACAATCTCAAACTTATTTCTTCACCAGGAACTGTAATGCCACTAAGCATGTACAATGATATTGCTTGTCTTCTTAATATTTAATATTGGTCTGGACTTTTTCACATTTCCCTTTTAATTTCATAATGATATTATCTATGTATCTCAAAGTCAGTTTTCTGCTTTGATTCCAATTGTCATCTCTTCTACCATTTCCATTCTTAGAAGTCATCCACTGTATATGATAAACAGATTATCTATAATCTTTTTTTAAAAGGTTTTTATTGATTTTTTCCATACATTCAATAGTATTTATTCAACAAACGTGCTGTCTGAGTTTACATTCGCTAATACATATTTAGTTATTAATCCTTTATTATTTCCTCTAGCCATCGATAAAATAAATCCCAAGTTTGATAATATTATCAATAAACCCCTCAATTCAAATATATATATATATATTCTTAATCAATTTAGTATATCTTCCATTAAACATCCTCATAAACTTGGTCCTTGATTCAACCCATAATCTTAGATTGGCCTTAATCCCTTACACTTAATTTTAAATTTCACTTCTTCAATCGACTTCTGGGCTTTCTCATATATCAAATAAACCTAAATACCAAATACAATCTATTTAATCCATTTCTAACTTAGATTCCTTCAACCTTATCCAGTCACATAATGCTTATCTGTCCCATCAATCAATCAATCTAATGTCAAACCTAAAACATTTCAAAGCAGTTACATTTTTCTTCAATTTAATTATATCTTCCTTTGATCATCTTCTTTTACGTCTTACTCATAATCTTAGTCCTTGAATCAGTCCATAGTTTTGAATTACCCATAATTCCTTGCATACAATTTTAAATTTCACTTCTTCAATCGTACTCTTGGTTTTTTCTTTTTCTTTTTTTTTATAAATATTTTTATTGGTTTTTTATAAAATTTTTAACAAAAAATGAAATAACAATTCAACTGTAAACAATTATATACATATACAATTCGCAAACAATCAAACAAAACTGCTCGGTACCCCCTCCCCACCACATCCTTCTAAGACAAAACTAACCCACTCTTCTTCCCTCTAACAACCTACTTAAACCTTTCTCCAATTCCATCCTCTCCTCCCACCTACACTCTCCCTCATACCTTCTTCCTACCTGCCTGACTTTCACTCCTCCTTCTTCTTCCAACCAATGTGGTGCCCAGAGGCCACCCGAGCAACCCCTTACCACCTAAAAAGAGAAAAAAAACTCCCCAAAACAGTTGAAAAAATATAAAATAACTATTATTAAAACCCTCCCCCCTCCCCCCCCCAGGCTTCCCAAAGTGAATACAGGGTAAAAACGCAAGAAACCCCCCTAAACTACTTATACGTAATTATTTAACTATAAAACAAATATAATTCCTTCAATTGATATTTCTTCTGTATATAATCTATCCATTTTTTCCAGTCCATCAAAAATTGTTCATTTGAGTGGTCTTTCAAATATGCAGATATCTTTGCCATTTCAGCCAAATTCATAACTTTTAATGTCCATTCTTCAATAGATGGTGTTTCCGATGTCTTCCAATATTGACCCACCAACAGTCTTGCCGCCGTAATCAAATTCAAAATCAATTTAGTCTCTGCGGTGGTACAGTCTTTTATAATACCTAATAAAAATAACTGTGGTGAAAATTCAATACGCTTTTTCAATATATTTTGGAGAATCCACCATATTTTTATCCAAAAAGCCTTAATTTTTTTACAAGTCCACCAGATATGAAAATAAGTAGCATCCATAAAATCACATCTCCAACATTTAGGTTGCATATTTGAATACATAAGTGATAATTTTTTTGGATCTAAATGCCATCTATAAAACATTTTATAAAAATTTTCTCTTAAATGCTGAGCTTGTGTAAATTTTACATTTTTCACCCATATCCTTTTCCAGATTTCCATCGTAATTGGATGTCCAAAGTTACCTTCCCATTTAATCATACAATCTTTAACTAGTTCATTTCCAGAATCAATTTCAATTAGAACATCATATATTCTTTTAATATGCATACTTCTTTGATCTCTAACTTGCTGAATTAGTTTTCCATCCTTTAAAGAAAAACCCATTTTAATATCTTTTTGGCATCTAGCCTGAAGTTGCATATATGAATACCAGTTAAGAGCTATTCCTTCTTCCCTTAATCTATCTAGTGATTTCAATTCTAAGCTATTCGTACTCTTGGTTTTTTCTTCTGCCAAGTAAATCTCCATAATGAGGCCTCCCTTCCAAATAATAAGTCTCTCTTTTTTACTTGCAATATCATTATATGCAATATATAGCCAGAAAAACAAAAAAAAAATACTTGCAATCCAGTAAAACCTCCTGTATTCACTCAGTCTGCAAACAGTCTCTCTTGTGTTCTATTTTTAAAAAGCAGAGGCGGTCGCGGCATCTTTTTCTGTCTAATGACAGAAGCGTCTCTGGGCAGGAGCGTCTTCAGGAATTATGGGGAGCTCTCACTCTTGATCCCTGAAAACTTTCCAGGGATATTAGAGGAGCTCAACCCTTTACTCCCGATGCTCTACACCTCTTCTTCGCCCGAAGAGGGGATTTTTCACCGCAAAAAACAGCTGATGTTCGCTGTTTTTTGCGGCTTTACATACCCAGGGAACGGAGCCTCACCGAGGAGACTTTTTTTTTAATTGAGGGGTTTATTGATATTATTTGTTTATTTTTTTTAATTGATGTTTATTGGTTTGAAATGATTGTCTAGAAAGATATATACTAAACTTGATTGTTTGGGTGACTCTATATAACCTCTCAATGAATTGAAGTGATGGACTGATTGTTAGATTGATGGGTTTAGATATGTAAATGAAAACTAATATTCTTAACAAGATGATTTGTTTGTTATGTCTAATGGATTGAAATGATTTATGTTAGGTAGAGATTGTATTTAGTATATAGTTTAAAATTATTGTTAGGATTATATAATAATTTTGTTTGAAGTAGTGGGTTTTCTTTTGTTTTACCCTGTACTCACTCTGGGAAGTCAGGGGGGGGGGTAGGGAGGGTTTATAATTTTATATACTATGTTTTCTCAACTGTAATTGGGGTTGATGTCAGAATATGAAATTATTGTTATAAAGGGGTTGCTCGGGTGGCCTCTGGGCACCACAACTGATGGAAAGAGGAAGGAGGAGTGAAGGCTGATGTAAGTAGAAAGTTGATAAGAAGGGGGATGAGTAGGGATAGTTGGGTGGAGAGAAGGAGGGAGATAGAGAAGGAGGGAGGAGAGTAGGTAGTTAGTTGGTAAGTGAGGGGGGAAGGTTACGGTTAGGGGGATGTGGTGGTAGGGGTACCGAGCAGTAATGTTAATTGTTTAGTAAATGTGGTTTATGATTATCTTCAGTTGAGTTATTATTATTAGATGTATTGAAATAAGTATTTATGTTTTGTTTATGGATGATTTCAAAATATGTTTATTGATTATTTTAACACTATGATTTGATCTTTTTCTGTTAAAAATTAAAAAACTAATAAAAATATTAAAAAAAGATAATATTCTGTTTCTTCTTTTTCTTTCAGTGTCAGAGTCAGTCTATCCATCTCCACACATTCTAATATTTTTTTAATTATTTCTTCATCTTGCTGCTGTTGTAACATGCAAAGTCAAATATATGCTTTGTTTACCAGTCTTTTCTGGCATTTTACCTAATAAAAAAAGTTCAGGTTTAAAATCTATGTGTTCCCCCAACATCTTTTCTAGTCAGGCATATATCTTTTCCCAATAACTCTTTGCTTTGGCACATGTCCACCAAACATGATAATAAGTGCCTGACTTATGTTTGCATTTCCAACATCTGTCTGACATGTTTTTAAACATTTTTGCTAGTCTTGCTGGTGGTAGATGCCATCTATAAAACATTTTATATAAATTTTCTTGTAGAAAGTTGACATTGTCAGTTTATAATTTCTTTCCCATAAATTTTGCCATTTTTATAATTCTATATTATATCCAAAAACTTTTGCCCATCTTATCATTGTTTCTTTAACTTGTTCGCTTTCCATTTTCAAAGTTAATAAAAATTATAAATTTTCTTAATTAGTTTCTCATCAGAAGTTAACAATATCTTATCAAACAGAGTTTAACATCTTTATCATATCTAGTTTGCATTTGTAAATGTGCCTACCATGAAAAATTGATACCCTGATTTTCCATTTCTTCTTTAGATTTTAAATTCCCTTCAGAGTTTAGAATATCTCTATATGTCCAGATTTTTTCAGTCAACTAAATTGGGTGTACAAATGCTTTCATTGTTGGCAACCACCCTGGAATTTTCAGATATATTTTACATTTTATTTTTTCCCATGTTGTTAATAATGCATTTCTTATATAGTGATTTTGGAAGTATTTATGAATTTTATTTTTCCTGTACCATAAGAAAGCATGCCACCCCAATTGTAATCATGTCCCTCCAGATATAATAAACTTTTGTTTCTAAGAATTATCCATTCTTTTACCCATGTTAATACAGATACTAGGTAATATTTAACTCACTCTGGTAAACCAAAACCTCCATTTTCCTTGGCATCTTGTAACATTTTCATCTTAATTCTAGCTTTCTTTCCTTGCCAAATAAATTTCAAAATTAATGAATTTAAATCTTCAAAGATTTTTTTCTCAAGTTTTATAGGTATTGTTTGGAATAAAAATAAGATTTTCAGTAATATATTCATTTTCACTGTAGCAATTCTTCCTAATATTGACAATTGCAAGTTTTTCCATTTTTTCAAATCCACTCTTATTTGATTCAATAGTTTTATATAGTTATCTTCTTTTATCGTTGAACATCTTGCTGTTAAGTATATTCCCAGATATTTGACCTTTTTAACTATTTATAATTCTATTTTTTCTGACATTTGTTTTTTTCTTGTTTATCTGAAAGATTTTTGACTATTACTTTAGTTTTTTTCTCTGTTTATTTTCAGTCCTGCTATTTCTCCATACTGTTCTATCTTTCCCAGTAGTTTAGGAATCATCTCCAAAGGTTCTTCTAAAATAAATACCAAAGCATCAGCAAATGCTTATAATTTGTATGTTTCATCTTTTATTTCTAGTCCTTTAATTTCTGTATCTTGTCTATTTCTATTTAAAACTTCCAAGGTCTGAATAAAAAACAATGGAGATAATGGGCATTCTTGCCTTGTACCTTTTCTTATCTCAAAGTTATCTGTATAATCTTCATTCACAATCACTTTCTTTGTTTATTGTATATTGTTTTAATCATATTTATAAAGTTTTATCCAAAGTCCATTACTTTTAGTTGCTGAATCATAAATTGCCAGGAAACATTATCAAATGTCTTTTGGGCATCTAAAAATATTAGTGCCAATTGTTTCCCTGGATGTAATTCATAATATTCCAATACATCCATTATCACTCTTAAATTATTTTTAATTTGTCTCTTTGGTAAAAAAAACATTTTGATCTGAATGTATAAATTCAGTTAAGAATCTTTTCAGTCTCTCTGCTATTACTGAAGTAAAAATTTTATAATCCACATTTAATAACGATTAATTTTTTATCTGTGTCAAGTCTGAATCTTCTTTTGGTATTAAGGTAATATTTACTTCTGTCCATGTGTTTGGGAGCTTAGCCTCCAGCAAAAGTTCATTGCAGACGTCTTTCAATGGTTCACTTAATATATCTTGTAAAGATTTATATAGCTCCGCCGGTAGTCCATTTGGCCCCGGTGTTTTCTCGTTTTTTTGTCTTCTTATGACCTCTGTTATTTCCATCATTGTTATTTTTTCCTCTAACAAGTTTCTGAAATTTTTGGAAGATTGTTTTCTTCCAGGTATTGAATCATTCTCTCTCTTGGAATTTCTTCTATATCATACAGTTTCTTACAGTATTCTTTAATTATCTTTTTTATTTCTTCATTTTTAAATTGTAGGCAACCTTTTTCACCTACTAAATTATTTATCAGTTTCTTCTCTTTCTTAACTTCTTTTTTAAGTTTGTAAGCTAGCCATCTTCCTGGTTTGTTTGCATTTTCAAAAAAGTTTTGTTTTGCTCTTTTTATTTGCTGTGCCAATTTTTCTGAATCCAACAAATTTAATTGATGTTTTATTGTTTCCATTTTTCTTTTTAGAATCTTCTTTGCGGATTCATTTGCAGTTCTGATTCTAGTTTTTCAAATTTTTCTCTTAATAATATATATTGTTGTCTTTTCTGTTTGTTTGTTTTTTTGCCATGTATGTTATAGCTATACCTCTAAAATATATTTTGGCTGTATCCCATACATTTTGTAATATTGTATCTTCTTTTTTGTTTTCTTTGAAGAAAAACTCCATTTCTTTTTTTGCTAGTTCTATAATTTCTCTTTCTTTTAATATAGATTGATTCAAAGTCCATCTTAATTTTTTTGATATTCCTCTCCATGTCACTTTTAAGGGGTTAAGATCTGCCCATATACCTGATTTTATCTCAATCTCCTGCATACTTGTCCTTAATTCAGATGTCATCCAAATCATGTCAATTCTGGAACAGGATTTATGACTGTTTGAATAAAATGTATATTGTAATTTTCCTGAATTGATTTCCCTCCAAACATCTTGTACTCCAATTTCTTCTATCATGTTAAAAAAAAAGTCTTAGGTAATCTTTTTCTTCCACTTTTTCCTGTTTTGCTAATTTTGTAGTCTAATGTACCATCCACTATTGGATTGAAGTCTCCTACTAAGCAAATATTTTGATACTCCATTTCTATTATTTTTCCATGGAGATTTTGATAAAATTCTTCCTGTTTATTTTTTGGTGCATATATTACTACCAACAATGTTTGTTTTTGATGTAAAAATATTTCTACCATCACAATTCTTCCTTCTTCATCTGAATAAATCATAAAGATTAAAGATTGTCTCTTTAATATATGCAGTTACACCTCTTTTTTTCTGCTGTGCTGATGCATAGTAAAATTTCCCAATTTGGGGGTATTCCAAAAGCTTATACTGTTGTCTTTTTATGTGTGTCTCTTGCAAACAAATTATATCTACATTTAATTTCTGTAGTTTTCTAAAAAAAAAAATTTCTTTTTGACAGGGAATTCAGTCCATTTATATTTACTGAGAAAATTCCGTTTACTTTCTCCATTTCAATTATTTATATTTATGTCTTGTCGATCTCATAGTTCTCTGTTCTCTGGCAATTCCTTCACTCTCTTGATCAAGTTTCTCTTTCTGTTCTACTGTTTGTATAGTTGCTTCCTCAGTTGCTTCTTCTGTTTGTTTCTGATCTTTTCTCTCCTCTTATTGATATTGTACTCCTTTATTTAAGAATGATTGATTTCTTTTATCAAAGTCTTGTGCCTTCCAAACTGAGTCCAGTCAGTATCTTGTATTATTCCAGTTGACTAAAATCCCTTCTGGCATTAACCATCTGAAATTTATACCTTTTGCAATTAGCTTTGTAGTTAAGAAGTGATATTGTCTTCGGGTGTCTCTCATTCTCTTAGGGATCTGCTTTAACACCATGATTTCTTTATTCTTATATTGCAATGGCTCATCTCTAACTTTTCTCAGTATTTCATCTCTTGTTGTTTTCTTTATGAATCTTACAGGAGTGAAAATTAGGCTCACCCAGTTTCAGCATGCTGTTGACAATCAGCTGTTTGTTGGATCGCCATGGCTCCTCACTTTTTTTCCAAGCTGACAATGACTTGGGCTGTTCGTGCTTGTCAGGCAGCCTTTCTTCCATCCTTTTGGAGGGTTTCTTCAGTGAGTATAGTCCAGACTCCTGAAGCTACCCTCCTTCTTCATTGCCCCTTCAGGGCAACTTTCCGACCCCTTGGGGTCACTGGACTGAACGAAATTGGGCTAAGAAGCCGGAGCCCCAGCTTCTTCCAACCATCTCATCAAAGTGTCAGACAGGAAGTCTCCGGAAAATCTATAATCTTATTTCACTCCCTTTTCTATTTAGAATCATTGTGCTTCTTGAAATAAAATTCTTTTATTATAAAGATTATTGCTATTTCTAAAATTTCTTCAGAAAGAATAATCAGATTGTCTATAAACTCCTAGTACTTCTCATCCATTTTGGCATGATTTTCACAATGAAAGCTATTGTGAAGCAAAGGTAATCTTGTAATCTCTTGTTTCTTCTTCTTCTTACATCTTATATTACTTTGGTATTATGATATAATATTATTATACATATATAGGTATATTTAAGTATAATATTATTCCAATTCTTATATTATTTATCTAATCTTATGTTCCTCTGCCTTTTTTGAACTCTGCCTCTTTATTCACCCTTTGTCTGTCCATTGTAATCTTAATTTTTTTTGTAAGCTCTTAACTTACGAAACATTGCTTCTGTGAGTAATTAGTATAATGACCTCTGTTCCTCACATTGATCTGGTAGTCTGAAAGCATGCCCTCCATGTATTATATTGATAGTACATTTTTATTTTTTCTTTAAAATTTAGTCTACGCATAGGTTGCCCTAATAATTCATGCTCTATTCCAGCCTGGATCTGATGTTGTTCTGGTTGACTGGATTGCACTTTTCCATCTTCAGTTTCCTGATATGTAGCTATTTGATTCTGAAGTAGTCCACCAGAGATTTCCATATGTACAGTAGAGTCTTTCATTTATATTGTTTAAATAATTTTCCCATAAACAAATAGGTTTATTTGCAGACTGCTATTAATCTATCATATGCATTATTGTATTTATCCAATCCAAAGCATCCTGTAAGTCCAGATTCCTCCATTTCTCCAACTTCATTTGTTATGTCCTCTCTTGATATTTCATCTATAATGATAAGACTTATATTTGGGATGCTTCACTTCCAAATTTTCCCTTGTTTCTACTTCATACATTCCATGACATGATAGTATCTGTTCCTGTAGAATTGGAAACTTTCCTTTCAGCACTGGGACCATCTGTGAATAAAATTCTTGCAATGTTCGTCTGGCTTTGCCATCATAAGGTTGCACCTGTTCTCCAATAACTAAACTTGCCCTTGAAACATTGTCTGGGCTTCTACTTTAAAAGGGACATGGATAATGTAGAACATATTCAGAGGACAGCCACCAGGATAGTGGTGGCATAGAAACAAAGCCCTATATGGAACAAAGAATAGATAGCTTTCAGATAAAACTAAGGGGAAAATAAGGTAGCAGTTTATGAACATCTAAAAGGCTATCATGTACAAGCAAAATTATGTGTTAAAATTGAGAGATCACAAGGGCCAATAGATTGAAAAGCAGAGATTTAGCTTGAACTTTAGGAAGAATTCCTGATGGTGATGTGCCTGCCAGTTACACACAAGACATGTTACACATTCAACATATTCATTGTAGCTGAAAATCTTCACCTCAAGTGATGTAAAAGTAAATTGTAAATTATAATTTTTGCTTTAAGCATACCAAGATGCAAGATCTTACTTTTACAACAACCAACAGAAGCCAGAGAGATAGACAAAGAATAAATTCAGGGAGGATTCAAATCCAGACTGCTGTTTAAACAGGTGATTCAAACTGGGAATGAAGACAATTTCAGGAAAGGAGATAGAATTTCCACAAAGAGTTAGTCAGGCAGATATCTGCCCCTTTAAAAAAAAAAAAAAAAGCTCTGACTTTTAGTATGACAAATTTTCTGGCTTCATTCTTTCAACCAGACAGCTTGCCTATCATTGTTCTACGTTTCATAATAGATGATGTGTTGCAGGGCTCAAAATATTGCCCAACTACAATTCTGGGTCAGCTTTTCTAGACTATATTGTATACCCCAAGTAAATTCTTATACAATGCATTCTAGTCCGTTAATTCCTGTAACACAGGCTGGGACTGTATCTGATCTGGCTCATTGCTTTCTGAATCTGAAGAATCAGACTGATTCTAAACAATGCTAAAAAGTGATAGTGGAATAATCTGCCTAAAGTAAGTGATGTTCTCCTCATTGGAGTTTTTCAAATAGAAGTTGCCTATATCCCTGTTAAGGATGGTTTAGAAGATTCGGGTATACAGAAAAGATCAATGTTAGATCAGTGTTTCTCAGCATTGGCAACCCTAAGATTATATGTACTTCAACTATGCTGGCTGCGGAATTCTAGGAGTTGAAGTCCACACATCTTAAAGTTGCCAAGATTGAGAAACATTGGGCTAAATAATCTATATTTTATAAAGAAAAAAAAACAGATAGAGCAAAGGATGGTTTAATCTGAAAAGTTCAATTCAACGTAGTTTTTCATTTATTTTAGTCAGTTTCTGAATTAATTTGTGAAGTCCCTCTCTGTCAAAAAATCAATGTAAATGTTTGCACAATGTTTGTGTGAGCACTAAGTATTAATATGCTTAGTTTTTTCTTTATGTAATATTAAATTTAAAAAATGGTTATTTGTGTCTCTTGGTGTATTCACAATATATAATATATAATGTATATAATTTGCAATGATCATATGTACACTTAGAAAGTGAGATTTGTTTAGTGTGCATGAAAATTGTTTGCTAGAAACTGCTCACTTGCTGCTAGAAATGGAGTTGCTGCTTATTTACAGCATAGTTTCTATCTCTTTATTAGTAAATAAATAAAATATTGCAAAATCATATGTCTTCAGTGATCTTTATCTCCTATATGAGTAGCACTGCTTTGAGAATTTTCCACTGTTTTGGATAGCAGGAGAAAGTAAAATTTCTTTGGAAAAAGAAAAGGGTAAACCTTAAAAATATCTCACAATTACAATACTGTAATGTATTGTATACAGTTCTATACATCATGCAAATAGTTTTTATTAATATTTTATTAATATTTTTCCTTGTGAATCCACAGAGAGAATGTAGACAACCATCAGAGTAAGAGGCAAATATGGTGTCCTTTAGATAGTCTGGATTTTAGCTTCCAAAAGACCCAGTCAGCCTGACCTATAAGTAGCGATTATAGAAATGGCAACCCAATACATCAACATTCAGAAATAAGACATTCAATAATCTCTCATTTATATTAGCATGGCTTTCCATCAAAAATGCATTACTGGTTGAGAAAAACCATGTCCATGACTACCTCAGTTGTTATCACACATACAGTACCTGAGGTCTTTGCAAATGACTAATTATTCAAATGTCAGGCTTGCTCATATAATCATCCTAACAATAATGGATAACTAATGAATATATTAATTGTTAAATTAATTTTTAACTAACCAGGTCTCTGCTTTCTTGTCAGAACAACCTAGGTAAATGGGTGCTTCTAGGTTAAAGCTGTAGCTACAACGCAGCTCACACTTGTTATTTTGCTAGACCAAACTTTCAGAACATATGGAAGGTAATTCACTGGATTGTGAAAACAGATAATTCTGAAGGGAGCTATTATCATTTTGATTCATTGCAGCCATCGGAAAGTTGGTCTTACTGAGGCATAGAAGAGTTGATGGCTCCTGCTTCACAGATTTATGAAGCAAAATGATCTGTCTTCTCCAATATGTCCCCCCACCCCAAAAATCAGAAGAAAACAAATCTCTATATATTGTGATGCTTTTAATTTTCTGAAACTTTTTCATCCCCTTTCTCTTTTACAGAGCAACCACTGTTAAAAACAAATCTTCACAGATTTATGAAGGAACAAGCATATTCTACTATTTTTGTCTGTATTTATATTGTTGAAATCAAATGTAATTTAATCCTAAATGCTTCATGAGGAGGACCTAATAGATTTAATGTTGAATGTCTTGTGATTTTGTGACATCACCCAGCCTTTCTGTCTTCCCAGAAGCAGTATAGGAAGCAGTAGTAAATGAGTGTTTTGTTGTTTGTATATGGGTGTAGAAGTCAATTTGGGAGTGTTTGGAAACAACCTGGGACAGAGAAGGAATTTTGAAGTGAAATTATTATTATTATTTATTAGACTTATAAGCCGCTCTTCTCCACGGGACCCAGAGCGGCTTACAACATAGATAATAACAATCGCATTAAAGTCTAATATAAATTAAATTAAAATGATCATAAAATAAAACAATACCCCAAATTTAAAAAAAAAAAAAAACATTCATCCAACATTCAGCACCAATCATTCCCAGATCTGCCGACACAAATAAGTTTTTAATTCTTTTCGGAAGGCCAGAAGAGTGGGAGCGGTCCGAATCCCCGGAGGGAGCTGATTCCAGAGGGTAGGGGCCGCAACAGAGAAGGCCCTTCTCCTGGGACCCGCCAGCCTACATTGACTGGTCGACGGGACCCGGAGAAGACCAACTCTGTGCTCTCTGACCGGTCGTGATGAGGTATGAGGCAAAAGACGGTCCTGCAAGTAACCTGGTCCTAGGCCATGTAGGGCTTTATAGGTAATAACCAACACTTTGAATTGCGAGCGGAGACTAATAGGTAGCCAGTGCAGCTCGCGGAGCGTTGGTGAAATGTGGGCATACCGAGGTAAGCCCACGATTGCTCGCGCGGCTGCATTCTGGACTAATTGAAGTCTCCGAACACTCTTCAAGGGTAGCCCCATGTAGAGAGCATTGCAGTAGTCGATCCTCGAGGTGATAAGGGCATGAGCGACTGTGAGCAAGGCCTCCCTGTCCAGATAAGGTCGCAACTGGTGCACCAGGCGAACCTGGGCAAATGCTCCCCTCGTCACAGCCGCCAAATGTTGGTCTAAGTGCAGCTGTGGATCGAGGAGAACACCCAAGTTACGAACCTTCTCCGAGGGGTTCAAAGTTTCCCCCCCCAGAGTAATGGACGGACAGTTGGTCTTGTCCTTGGGAGGGAGAACCCACAGCCACTCCGTCTTGTCGGGATTAAGCTTTAGTCTGTTCTCACCCATCCAGGCCCTCACAGCCTCCAAACACCGGCACATCACTTCTGCTGCTTCGCTGACTTGGCACGGGGTGGAAACGTACAACTGGGTATCATCAGCGTACTGATGGTAACTCACCCCGTGTCTATGGATGATCTCACCCAGCGGCCTCATGTAAATATTAAACAGCAGGGGCGAAAGAACCGACCCCTGCGGCACCCCACAAGGGAGGAGCCTAGAGGTCGATCTTTGATCCCCTACCAACACCGACTGCGACCGGCCAGAAAGGTAGGAGGAGAACCACTGGAGAACAGTGCCTCCCACCCCCAACCCCTCCAGTCGGCGCAGAAGGATACCATGGTCAATGGTATCGAAAGCCGCTGAGAGGTCAAGAAGCACCAGGATAGAAGATAAACCCCTATCCCGGGCCCGCCAGAGATCATCCATCAGCGCGACCAAAGCAGTTTCCGTAGAGTAACCGGGTCTGAATCCCGACTGCAAGGGACCCAGATAATCGGTTTCCTCCAAGGCCCGTTGGAGTTGAAGTGCCACCACCTTCTCAACAACCTTCCCCACATAGGGAAGGTTGGAGACAGGACGATAGTTCGAAAGAATGGCTGAATCTAGGGAAGGCTTCTTGAGGAGTGGGCGCACAAGTGCCTCCTTTAAAGGAGCCGGAAAGGACCCATCCCTCAAAGAAGCGATGACTATCTCCTGGATCCAGCTCCGTGATACCTCCCTGCTGGCCGAAACCAGCCAGGAGGGACACGGGTCCAACAAGCAGGTGGCATTACTAACAGCTCCAATGGCCTTGTCCACTTCATCAGGTGTAACAGCTTCAAACTCATCCCAAATAAACTGACTAAGACGAGCCCCAGTCACCTCGACTGAATCATTATCAGTCGCCACTGCTACAATGTTGGAGTCAAGGTCCGCCCGGATCTGAGCGACTTTGTCTGCGAAAAAGTTGTTAAAATCCTCGGCACTTCCCTGCAAGGGTCCCCCGGACCTCCCCGTACCAAGGAGAGACCGAGTCACCCTAAACAGGGCAGCCGGGCGCGATTCCGCAGATGCGATTAAAGCGGAAAAATACCGGGATTTTGCCGCTTTAATCGCTCTCAGGTAGGATCTAATGTGTGATCTCAACCTGGTTCGATCAGATTCAGCCTTCGATCTTCTCCAACGCTTCTCTAGACGTCTCCTAAGACGTTTCATCCCCCTGAGCTCCTCAGTAAACCAAGGAGACTTCCTGGGTCCGAAACCATGGAGAGGCCGCATAGGCGCGATCCGATCCAAAGCCCCCGCAGCAGCTATATTCCAGGCCGCCACAAGGGACTCTGCCGAACCGTGTACGAGCGAATCTGGTAATTCCCCAAGCTCCGTCTGGAAACCCATTGGATCCATCAGGTGTCTGGGGCGGAACCACCTAATCGGTTCCGCCTCCCTGCGGGGGAGGATTGGAGCCCCAAAGTCAAGCCGCAGCAGGAAATGGTCTGACCATGACAAGGGTACCGTGACTAAACCCCTTAACACCAAACCATCACTCAGCTGTTCCGAGAGAAAGATCATATCGGGCGAATGCCCCCCCTGGTGGGTCGGACCCTGAACTACTTGAGTCAGGTCCATGGTTGCCATGGAAGCCATGAACTCCTGCGCCAACCCAGAGGCCCGGCCAAGCGAAGGCAAGTTGAGGTCTCCCAGGACTATCAGCCTCGGGAGTTCAACTGCCAGCCCAGCCACTTCCTCGAGCAACGCAGGCAGGGCTGATGCCACGCAGCTGGGAGGCAGGTACGTAAGCAACAAGCCCACCTGAACTCCTAGGTCCAACTTCACCAGGAGGGACTCACAGCCCGAAATCTCGGAAACAGTGAGCCTGCGCAAGCCGACGGTCTCCCGGGCTATTATAGCCACTCCTCCCCCCCTTCCCTGGGGTCGCGGCTGGTGCCACACCCGAAACCCAGCTGGGCACATTTCCGAGAGGGGAACACCCCCCTCCGTGCCCAGCCAGGTCTCGGTGATACATGCCAGGTCGGCCTCCTCATCACAGATTAATTCCCGGATGAGGGGAACTGACCTGGCATTAAGCAGCAACAGTCTGAGACCAGGGTCCGGATTTCGTTCGTCACCAGTACTGCAGGTTGAACCAGTTGTTATAGAGGGGCCAGAACAGGGAATCGCTGTAAGGCAGCGAATCCCAGTTCCCCGAGAGCGGCCTACCCCTCTGTTCCCGCCATATCTGCCTCTCCCCCATACGACCGGTATAGGCCCACCCTCTGCCACCCCGGGTCTAGCACCCCCCCACTCCGCGGCCTCCCATTCGTCTGGCAGACTGGCACCATTTATACAACCATATCCATTCATCATTCCATATTCATTATAAGAATAGAACTCCCCCCCCTCCCACTATCATCACAAAAATCCCCTCCCCACATTCTAGTAATCCAACCTTCAAACAGTAACAGTCACACCATTCACCAATCCACTAATTAATTTCCACCCCCTCGATTTAAAATATAATTAAATTTCAATATAATGATCAATTTAAAATATTAAAATTCAATAATCAATCAGTACAATTAAAAAATAATTTGCTTAATTTAACTCAATTTGATTACATTTAAAAACAATCAATTAAAATATCAATTTATCAATTTAATCCTATCAAACTGGACTTAGGCAGGGCTAATATAAAAAACAGAGAAATGCTAAAAGAGTCTAAACAGTCCTGAACATAAGTTCCAAGTTCTCAAACAGTTTCAGTTCCTAAGTGCAATCCCAGTGCAAGGAGGAAGAGGAGGGGGGGTCAAATGGAGGGGGAGGAAGGGGGAGGAAGACGAGAAGCCACTGGGGACAAACAAGAGACGAAGTAGCCGGATATCATTGCAATGAGTCAGCATAAGTTCCACAAGGCCTAACAAGCTCAAGCGCCACCTCACAATCCAGGACGGCAATGATGGAGAAAAAGGAAAGGTCTCAAATCCTCCTCGACAGCTACCGCCACCAGCCAGCATCGGCTCAGATCTCAGGCAACAGCCAGGCTCCGTCAGCCCCCCTCCCCCCCCCACTCCTCTCACCAGCTCGAGGGGGGGCAGCCGACAGCCCGGCAGAACCCCCGCCGAAGGTAACCCGGCCAACTTCTCTCACCAAAAAGCCACATAAAGCCAGACAGCAATGGCAGAAGCGGGGCGAGCCAGCGAAGGACGAGATGGACACCTCCGACAGGCAAGCCGGCTCCAAGCCCCCCTGGACTTGCTGGTCGCCAGTCACCAGTCGCTGGTCACTGGCCGCTGGTCACCTGTTGCTGGCCGCAGGCTGCCGGTTGCAGGTTGCAGGCTGCTAGTTGCAGGTTGCAGACTGCTAGTTGATAGCTGTTGGTTTACTGAATGCTGGTTCACCGGTCCGGCTGCTGCTGCTGCCTTTCGGCTGTAAGTTGTTGCTCTGCTGCTTTTTGGCTGTAAGTTGTTGCTGCTGCTTTACTGCTTTTGGTTTACTGAATGCTGGTTTACTGGATGCAGTTGTCCCTCCGGGGGATGATGGCCTGCTGTTCTATAGTAATTCTTAATTCTTTGGTTGGTAATAGTCTTCTTTTTGCTGTTACTTGTATTTACCATTCAGAATTTCATTTTCAGTCAGAATAGACAAACCAAAACTAAGTATGTGCTTCAGTGCTCGTCTCTGCTCTGGTCAGGCCTCCATTCAGCTTTGTTGTTTGTTGTTGTTTTCTTTGGTAGATGAAGGAGAAAGGCTTTTCTTTGGTAGATGAAGGAGAAAGGCTTTTATACTCCACTAGCTGAAATATTTTCTCCAGTATCCAGCTAAGGGGACTGTGTTGTTCCTCCACATCAACTTCCTTCCTTGAAAGCAATGGACAGCCATTTGTCTGAAATGGTATAGGGTTTCCTGCCTGAGCAGGGGGTTGGACTAAATGACCTCCAAGGTCCCTTCCAACTTGATTATTATTATTATTATTATTATTATTATTATTATTATTATTATTATTATGGAAATTCATGAAATTCAGCACTGGATTTTTTAAGCTCTTGCAAATAAGACACATCTGTATGTTGACTATAAAACAAAAACAGATCAAGCAGTATAGATATGTCATTTAGAGTTCTGATTATATTTTCTGTGAACCTTTTTCCATTTTCTAAAGTAAATTGTTCACAGTGTTCCAATTTATTCACAAAGAACATCACCAGAATAAGAAGGGGAAAGCTTGACACATCTTCTCCAGGTCCATTAAATGAATCTGTCATGGTTCCGAAGCTAAGACCAACAAAAACAGAACTCCGAGGCTAGAGGTTTCCTCAAATAACATGTTTATTGGTTACAAAGTATCAGCACGATCAAAAGTGAAACCAAGTCTGAAATTCCCTCCAAAGAGTTACTATTACAAAGTCAAACTTCCCTCCCCCAGAGCTATGAAAACAGTTAGGTTACCCAATAGAATGATTTGGTGACCTTTCTAACAAAATGCCCAGTCCTTCAAACTAACTGATAGAATGACCTTGGTTCTCATAGGAGCCAGAATTGTTTAGACTAGCAAAAATACTACGCACCCCCCTCCTTTTCTTGTGGCAATCTAGAACGAGCAAGATGGCTTCAGCCAGGTTTGTTGTAGAGTTGACAGTATTTCAACATTAGCAATTATTTTAAAATAAATTTGTATTCTATTATTCTAATTCCATATCTTTTCCCTTGATAGATCTTTGTACTCAAGGCTATTGGAATTCCAGGCTGATTCTCTGGAGGCTGTTTCATAGTAACTGACATCCTAATGTTTAAACTGTCCATACATTTTTCACTCTATCTTGTTAGAGGAAAATCAGCAACTTTTTTCAATAAATAGAATCTGACAGGGAAAGTGACCCATGTTTCAAATAGACAGGCTGGAGAAATATACATAAATGTTTCAATAACACTAAGCAGAAAGCAAAAGGAAATAAAATAAATAAAAGGAAAGGAAATAAAATGAACATCAGTCTTCCCCACATGTTTTTCCAAATCACTGAATGTACTATAAATGCAAACTTAGAAATTATAAAATCAGTACACATATGAGCACTCTAGAAAGCAGCTTTGTGTTCTTTCTGGAATTCCCACTTGTGTTACTATTGATGAACTTCCATTGCCTGCATTGATTGACAATTGTTGACATCACCTGATAGTCAATAAATGTATGTTAGTTTGACTCCTCTTATTTTCCCCACAACAAACCTGTGAGGTGGGTTGAGCTGAGAGAGAATGACTGGTCCAAAGTCACCCAGCCAGTATTCCTAACTAAGGTATGACTTGAACTCAGAGTCCTTCATCTAATTGTCAATTAATAAACATGAACACAAAGGAACTGAGATTAAAAACAAATATTTTGGTTAAAATATAGGTGCACATACTATTTTATTTTACAGAACCCGATACAGAGCCACTCAGAGGCTCTTCACATATCCTTGCATCCTTGCAGACACTGGAACAAAACAGCTGAAAGGCACAGAGTTGAACAGTATAATTGCCTCTTAATGTATGACTAGCTGACCATTTAATTTTGTCACTTTTAAATTGTGTACCTCTCAGCATCTTTTGGAATAGGACATACTTCTGCTATTATTTCTGCACACAACTCTCTGTCTCTCTGTCTCTCTCTCTCTCCCCCCTCCCCTCAGAATTTAACAGTGTTTAGTCAACAACTTCCTTTAGGGAGAAACTGAGAAAAGGTGAAACTATTAAGTTGCTCTTTTTCACACTTGTTCAGGCTGTTCTTTTTTCAAGGGTATATATTACTAAAAACTAATATAGTACTTTCTACTTCCCTGACCTACTCCCCTCTGTGTGATCTTGTAGTGCATTTCAGTTCCCCATTCATTTACTGTTCATTTATTTTTCCCCACTCCCTTTCCCCAAAATAAAAAAAATCCTCTGTTTATTGCATCCTTCCTGTCTATCATGACATATGAAGGGGGTCTGAGGCTGTGTGTTTGAGATCAAAACACTGCATGTAGGAGTGCATTATATACATGGTAACAATAAGTTATGTCTCAGACCTTTTTGTCTTGGGGTTTTGTTTTGTTTTGTTTATCTTGCTGGATACTGCAGTGAATGAAGTGCAAATACACTATATTGAATGGGGAGACAAGGTCCTCCATATGCATTCAGTAACTTCTCAGTTTCCATCCACATAAATTCACTTCAGCTATTGGAATCTACCTCTGTATCTGCCCTGTTGAATAAGATTGTCCAATTTTCTTCGCTTCCTGCTAGAGAGGTAAAGATTTTGTCTTTGAAATCTGTAGGCAGTTTTATCTTTTCCCAAACTCTGGAAAAAAAAGAGCTTGAAGTGCTGTGCTGAGGAGAAAAGGAGAATTGAGATTTGCCTCCAAGTTCTGATTAAAGCTGGAATTTGCAGGAAGAGTAGTCTATTTTCCATCAAAGGTCTATTTTCTAGACAAATAGGAAAACTTTATGTAAGAATTGTGCTAAACTTAATTTATTTCCAGTCTAAGTTATTAAGTCTAATCTCTTGTGATTACATATTATCTCCATAAGAATTCTAACCTGATGTGTTTTATACAAACTGACATCCCTTTACATTGGAACAGATCATGTCATTTTGAGGTGAGCTCAAAATCTTTATCTTTGTTTAAATATTATTTTATTAAGATACTGTTTATGCTTTGAGCAGTGTTTTATTTTTATTACCTCTACCACTGATTGTTTATCAAGTAACTGCTGAAAGTTAAATAAGAAAGTTTACATTCTCCCTTTTTCTTTTTAAAAAATATGTCTGATTCTATTTCTCTCTCATGAAACTGTTCTATCTGCCCATGAAGGAGAAGGAGGGATTTTTTTCCTAGTCCTGTGTACCTCAATGGCATAGGAGCAGGAAGAAACATCCGGTATGGTAATAAAACCTTTTTTGTATGGAAGTAGACAGGCAGAATCCCTGCAAAAACAAAGAACCCTCCACTCCAAGTTCAATTCTTCCCATTTTGGAGTATGAGGCAGGCAAAGCAGGGTATCCTTCAGTATAGGGGATCTAAAGGGCAAAATATCCATCTCAAATAGTTACTGTTCTTAAAAATGGGTTAGTGATGGCAAGACCATGAATATCACCTTTTCTCTGCTTGGTTCAATCATTCAACTTTTGATATTTTATCTTACTATGCCAGCTTGCCTCTGCTAACCTGTCTGCCTGTCTGCCAGCATTACCTCACCAGGACAGTCTCTCAACTCTGATTGATAGGCACTTTCCCTCTCTGTGCCAGTTGCTTAACTCTGCCTGCCACATTGCATGCATGCCCATCAAGGCCCACCTGTTCTATCTGATCTATTATCTCAATTTGGAATGGATGAACCTTTCCTTCTGTTTTTTTCCCCAGAAAGTTCACCCTCTTCAAAGCTTACCAGTGGCCTTTCCAAAGTGTGAGTTGTAGCTTAACAAGTATCCTCAACAAGATGCCTATCTGTCCACAAAAGCTAATACTGCTTTGTTGGCCTTGGGCAAATTTATATCTCTACACAGAATGAATGGGGATATAGTCCAAACATATGGATTCCCAAATGTGTATTTCAGTGCTATGATTAAGCCTTTGAATGGGGATTATCTCCAAATGAGAATCATTTTTTTTAAAAGCAATTACTAGGCACCAAAACTGTTATTCTCTTACCTCATGAAATGGATATTATTAAAAAAAAAAGATGGCGTGCACACAGGGGGGGGCAAATGGAGGTAGGGTTGACAAGGTTAATATTATACTGTGGTCTTTTCATTTTTTCAGTTTTCATCTTCTTTAAAAGGGCTATAAGACTAAACATTGTTTTCCTTGTGCCAATGAAATGTTACACTTTCTGTGCTATTTCTACCATTATAATTGGCAGATAGTTCTGCTTCCAATGACCAGAAGGCACTTTTGGATCAAATTTTAGGGTCAGATCTGTCTGATAAGTTCAAACTTCTCCTGCTGTAGCCTGCTTCAGATTTTGTGTTCCACAAACAAAATTGCTTCTGCCAGCCTGCCTCTCTTTCCCTGCCCATCTCCCTGCCAGACTACCCTTGGCTCCATCAGCCTACTTCTCTTTCTGCCTGTGCTCATTCTATAGGGACATACTTCCTAGTCTGTTGATCACAACTATCCAATGAATATGATAAGGTTCTGTGCCAGCCTTCATACTTTGCCTGCTTCTCCTGAAACAGCTTTTGGATTCGGACTGATGCTTTATCTCACTGTGCCAGTCTACATCCTCCAGCCAGCTGCACCTGTTTGCTTGTGATAGCCCATATGACCATTTGTGAGCCCTTCTTTAGATAGGTAAATACAGCCTACCAGCCAGTCTGGCACCAGTCTACAATGAAGTCCTCTCAGAAGAACCAATTGCTGACCAATAGATTGCAGCAAATCTCATCTCAGTAAGTTTAGGTCAAACTGAGCATCCAGAAAGCAATGATTAGGAGATCTTTCTCGGGAGTAGCTGAACTTGCTAAGTACGGTAACAATGCCAACCCATCTGGCAACCTCATCCCCCCAAATCCCTGTAATCAAAGGATATTAATCACCACAAAAAGATAAATCAATTGTCTATTGTCAATATCATAACAGAAATGCAGATGGAAAAATAATATTTAAAAAAAGTCTAGGAATCTTTCTGCATTGATTCAGCACAGCTTCTCTATATGATTTTGCTAGACAAAAGGGCTGTTCTTTCTCTGTTTTCTTAAAAATGTTACAGGTATCATACATACATACATACATGCATACTACATGAATGGGTTTTTAAAAAAACCTTGCATAGCTAGGTCTCTAAAGGTCTGCCATCCCTACTATTTATATATCATTTTGTAAACATCAGTAAAGAGGCTGCAGCTCATAATAAAATCTCAAAGCATCTTCTTTTGTTTTCAAATTGAATGGTGGGATCAAACTGAATTATGGCTTCTTCAGCATCTGAAACTCTAGTTCAAGTAGCACCAGGATAGTATCATTGTGTGTTATCCAAGTGTATTGTAATAAAGTTGGGAAATGAATAAAGCTGTGATAAGGCAGGACAAGAAGCAACGAGTGGAAACTAATCAAGGAGAGAAGCAACCTAGAACTAAGGAGAAACTTCCTGACAGTTAGAACAATTAACCAGTGGAACAACCTGCCTCCAGAAGCGGTGAATTTATTTATTTATTTATTTGTTCAGACAAATGCTCCAACACTGGAGGTTTTTAAGAAGAGACCATTTGTCCGAAATGGTATAGGGTTTCCTGCCTGAGCAGGGGGTTGGACTAGATGACCTCCAAGGTCCCTTCTAACATTATTATTATTATTATTATTATTATTATTATTATTATTATTATTATTATTATTATTATTATTATTATTATTAGTATTAGTATTAGTATTAGTATTATAATAAGCTGGTACTATTTGCCATGAGAAGGAAGGAATTAAACTGAATGCTAGAAATCTGGGTATCTGAGATTTATAATTAGCAGTATGTAAAGGTAAATAGGGAGAGAATAAGTAATTAGATCAGCAGATGAGATGATAGGTTTCTTACTAAATAAAATGGAGTCTCCAAGGAAATTGGAATTACCCTTTTAAGGAAACTGTGAGTCTGAGTGAGGGAGATGTTGCACTTACATTCCAATCCATTAAGCTCAACAGTTATATTTATGCAGTGTTATGTAAATCTGGGTATAGATGAGATTATATATTTAAAACAAATAGTAAAATGCGGTCACGAGGACCGGAGCCTTTTCTTGAGAGCTCTGGGATGGGGCTCGCGTGAAATTTAAAATAAATAACTACAGAAAAAGCGAGCGAAGAAGAAAGAGGTCGGGATTGAAGAGGAACCTCGGACCTTTCAAAAGAAGTGAGACTTACCGCCGGGAGGTCCCGGGAAGCCGCGGACGGAGCAGCGGAAGCCGGCGGCAGCCGAGCGGCCGGCAGGCCCGAAAATGCCGCGCCAAGCCATAAGTTAAGGAGAGCTAGAGAGCAGGCGAGAGACGAGCGGCGGAGCAAGAGGAGGACACCGGATTGCTGCCGAGGGAGCTTGCTGGCCTGCGGAGGACCTCCGGAAGAGTTGGAGAGCGGGAGGAACGGCGAGAGAACAGCGAAGGAGGACTGGAGCAGCGAACAAAGGTGGAAGCGGCCAGAGCCAGAAAGTAAGAAGCCGACAAGAGCGGAGAAGCGAGAGGCGGAAGCAAACGAAGCCGACAGGACGCCGACAAGAGAGGAGGAGAGCAGAGGGAGCAACAGAGAAAAAGAATACCTGCAGGAGGTGAGCTCTTAAAGGCAAAGAGGGTGGCTGAAAGACCAGAGGGGGAAGAGGAGGTGGAAGGCCTGGGAGAACTGGGAGAGAAAAGTGAGGAAAGAAGCCCACCAGCTGAGCCCCCTAAACCAAGGGAACCAAGGGACCCAGAAGACAAAGAAACACCAAGGAAGGAAGAGGAGGTGGAAGGCCTGGGAGAACTGGGAGAGAGAAGGGAGGAAAGAAGCCCATCAGCTGAGCCCCCTGAACCAAGGGAACCAAGGGATCCAGAAGCAGGGCATACAACAGGCAGAAGCCAGGATGGTCTCCAAGCAGACCAAACAGATGCTCACAAAGGGACCTGCACCCTCCCCATCCCAGCCTCCTGAAACATCCCAGCCTCCTGAAACACCAGGGAGCACCCTACCCACCCCCCACCCTCCCATCCAACCACAGGCCCCCAGACCCATCTGTCAACTCAGGCCTGCCCAGCAGAGCACACGTTACAAGAAGTAAAAGAGATGTTGGGGATGCTGGTAAAAAGGATGGATGAAATGGAGAAAAAATTAGAGGAAGTGGGGACACGGATGGAGAGAAGGTGCATAGACGCAGAACAGAGGATGGAGAAAAGGTGCGAAGATATAAAACAGATGCTGTTGGACCAGGGCAGAGATCTAGAGAGAAAGCTGGAAGAACAACGCAGAGCGATGGCTGTAGACCTGGACCAAATTAAGGAGGCGATGCAAGCACACTACAAGAAGCTGGGGGATGAAATGGAGAAAAACCTCCAGGAGACCAGGGAGAGTGTGGCAAAGAAGATAGAAGGAGTGGAAAACTACATGGAGGGACAGATAACAGAGATGAAAAGAATGGCCCAAGACCAATCCACCATGATGCAATACTGGCAACTGGCGTCAGCTATCAGATTTAGGGGATGGAAAGAGACAACAAACAAAACCCAAGAAGACCTGCGTAGAATCTTTGTAGGGGCCCTGGCAGCATTTCTGGGAAGGCAACCCAAAGGTATCGCGTGGCAATTCGACAGAGTCTACAGAGTCAACTCAAGGGCGGCAGCAATCAGGAACCTACCAAGGGATGTGGTCATCCACTTTACAACCAAGGAGTTTCGGAACCTTATCTCCGTAACATCCTATCACAAAAGCTTATACATAGAGGAGCAGGAGGTGAAGATATTGAAAGAGATCCCCCAGACGATGCTGCAAGACAGAAAGTACTACAAGTTCCTGACCGACGAACTGAGACTACGCGCTCTGCGATACCGATGGGAAGCCCCTACGGGGATGTCACTTTTCTATAAAAATAAAAGATACTACCTGAACTCGGTCCAAGAAGCCAGAGAATTCCTTGCAAAGGAACTGACGTCGGATGGACCTCAATACACCACGAGAGAAGACGCAGAAGGGCCACCGGAACGACAGACAGACGCAGGAGCAAGAGAAAGGAAAGGACCAACTCGAGACACGACGACACAGAGAACAGGAAGCAACAACAGAAAGGGAACAGGACAGACTGCAGAGGGCAGGACAACAAGATCCACCACCAAACGCACGGAGCAGCACGACACAACCCCTCTACGCAACTTGAGCACCAACTTGGATACCATGGGAACGAGACCAAAGAAGAACACAAGAGATAGAACAGAAGCGGTCTTGCAAGAGTATCCTGAAACCGACGATGACAACTAAATACTTGACATGGAACGTTAACGGACTAAATTCCCCACAGAAAAGGAGAAAGATATTTCACTACCTGTATCAAGGAAGAAACGACATAACTTGCCTACAAGAAACACACATCAGAGCAGCGGACCAGAAATACTTAATCAACAACAGACTAGGTACACATTTTGTCGCAGCGGCGCCACGAAAGAAGAACGGGCTTGTTATATACGTGAAGAAACATGTAATCGCTAAGCTAATAGAGTCGGACTCCCAGGGTAGATACCTAGCAATCGAAGTGACACAGGACGACAAGAAAATTCTAGTGATGGGCATATATGCACCAAATCAACAACAAGGAAAATTCTACAAAAAGATACACAAGAAGTTAATACAACTCAACTACAGATCATGTATTATTCTGGGAGACTGGAACGGGGTCATAGAGATTGCCCTAGACAAGAAGAAAACAAAACCTAACCCACAGAAGCACTCCAAGTTGCCTAAATCTTTCTTCGACATGAAGGAAGACCTTGTACTGACAGACGTCTGGAGGGAACGGCACGGCAAAGAGCAAGAATTCACCTTTTTCTCCGACAGGCATCAACTATTTTCCAGAATTGACTTCATCCTGGCATCTAGTGACTTGCTAGTCCGCCTCAACACTGTGTCAATCCTACCCAAAGTACTAACGGACCATAACCCGGTAGGGATGGAATTAAGACAGGATCGGAAATCGAGGAGATCCTGGAGAATTAATGAAAACCTGTTTAGACACGAGAAAGAGGTGGCGGAATGCAAAAATGCCATGAAGGAATTCTTTAGTATAAATATGGACAATGAAACACCCATTGAAATGATTTGGGACGCTAGCAAGGCATTTATGCGCGGGATCCTCATGAATATGAACGCCAGGCACCGACGCAAACAAATGGAATATACAATATGCAAAACACAAGACATTCTGTAGCGCCAACAAACCGGGTCGATGGCTGGCTTACACCATAAGAAAGAAACAGAAAGCCCGCATAATTGAAAAGATAGAGTACAAAGGCAAGGAAGAATTCAAACAGGAAACCATTAAGAAAGCTTTCACCGAGTTCTACTCACAGCTATACGCTGAGGAGAAGATACAGGACAAAGAGATAGAAAAGTTTCTACAAAACGAAAAATTAATGGTACTCACCGATACACAACGAGATGCCCTGAACGCCCCAATCACGAAGGAGGAAATACACTCAGCGATCAAACAACTGAAAAAAGGAAAATCACCCGGGACGGATGGGATAACGGCTATCTATTACAAGCATCTCCAAGAGGAAATGATAGAATCCCTCAGAAAGCTATTTGTCAACATACAAGAAGGAGGCCAAGTCCCACCCTCCTGGAAAACAGCCTACATTTCTCTAATCCCCAAAGAGGGGAAAGATAATGCACAACCGGCTAACTATAGGCCCATCTCACTATTGAACACAGACTACAAAATCTTCACAAAAGTGCTGGCCAACAGATTAATGACTGTATTACAAAAAATAATTCACCCGGATTAAACGGGGTTTATACAAGGACGTCAGATGAAAACCAATGTGAGACAGCTGCTGAACATAATAGAGTACTTGGAAAGGCACAACCAGGTACCTGCTACCCTCATGTTTGTGGACGCAGAAGAAGTCTTTGACAGACTGAATTGGCCATTCCTGACGAACCTAGCCCGGGGGATGAAAATGGGAAAGCAGTTCCTCAACTCCATAATAGTAATCTACCAGAAACAAATGGGCCAGATCATTGTGAACGGCGAACTAACAGACCCATTCAACATAGAAAGAGGCACGAGACAGGGCTCTCCGCTGTCACCACTGTTATTTGTCTTAACGATGGAGATTCTGCTGAACAAGATAAGAGCAGCAGAGGACATAAAGGGCATACAGATTGGAAAACAGGACTACAGACTGTGTGCCTTTGTAGACGACCTACTGGTGACAGTATCGCAATCAGTACAATCAACAAGGAGTTTGATGGAGATAATGAAAGACTATGGCAAGGTATCAGGTTTTAAAGTTAACATATCAAAAACGAAGATGCTAGTTAAAAATCTAGACAACAAAGCAAAATAGGACTTGGAAAGAATAACGGGTTGTGAAATAGTTAAGAAAGTTAAATACCTGGGAGTGGAGATAGAAACAACGAATGCGAAATTATACAAAAATAACTACAAGGTGCTGTGGAGCAAGATACAAGCAGATCTGGAAAGGTGGAAAACACTAATACTATCCCTGCTGGGCAGGATAGCAGCAGTAAAGATGAACGTCTTGCCAAGATTTCTATTCCTCTTTCAAATGCTACCTATACTCAAAAAGGATGTGGACTTGGACAGTTGTCAGAAGGGCATCAACAGATTTATTTGGGACGACAAGAGACCGAGGGTGAAACTAAAAATCATCCAGGACACGAGGAAGAGAGGGGGACTAAAAATGCCAAATCTAAAGCTATACTACTATGCAGCGACGTTGGTGGCGTTGAGTGACTGGATCAATATGATGAATGATAGAATACTGAATATTGAAGGGCATGGTCTACTATTCGGCTGGCACGCATACTTAGTATACGACAAAAAGGCAGACAGGAACTTCAAGGAGAACCCACTACGAATCCCATTGTTATGGGTCTGGAAGAAATATAAACACCTCCTACACGACAAGATTCCCATCTGGACGATCCCCGGACACGCAATAGGGGATGTAAACATATCCCAAGGGCAAGAAGTGGTGCCCTACAGTAAACTTGTACTGGAAGAAGAAAATGGGTTCTCCTTGAAACCCCAAACAACGCTAGCAGACGAAGGAATAGGAGGTACCTGGCTATCATATCTACAACTGCAATCAAGGTGGCATAAAGACAAGAAGAAGGGCTTATCCCAGACTGACGAGGATCTAATTAAACAGATTAGAGAACAGGGGATCATGCACATCAAACGAGTGTACAGCATTCTGATAGAAATGGACTCTGAAACCGAGCTAGTCAAGAACTGTATGATAAAGTGGGAACAAGACTTTGGACATGCTATCACCATGGACACGTGGGAGAAAATCTGGGTGAGAAATGTGGAATTTACAAAATCGCAACACTTAAGGGAAAACTTCTACAAGATGTTCTATAGGTGGCACCTCGACCCGAAAAAACTATCACTCATCTATCCAGACTCCCAGCCCAAATGCTGGAGGTGTGGTGACGGGGAGGCTACCTACTTTCATGTATGGTGGACATGCAGAAAAATCAAAGCCTTCTGGAGGAAGATATGGTGGACACTCCAAACCATTTTCAAAAAGCGTATTGAATTTCTACCTCAGGTTTTTTTGTTAGGGATAACAAAGGACTACACTACCTCAGAGACGAGCTTATTTCTGAACTTGATCACAGCAGCCAGATTGTTGGTGGGACAATACTGGAAGAATCCAGAAATACCGCCTATAGAAGAATGGACTGTGAAAGTAACAAATCTGGCGGAAATGGCGAAAATATCGGCATACCTGAAAGATCGCTCAAATGAACAATATTTGGCAGACTGGAAACAGTGGATAGACTATATACAAGAGAAACACCAATCAAACAAAATGCACCTGGCGTTTAGTTGAGGCTCGACGTGAAGAGCGAAGAATGTTTACCAAATCAAATGTTTACAAAGACTAACACCTAATGTTGTATGCCTATGTTGTATGACGAAAGCCTCTTAATATGATCATATGCTTAATGTTGTTTGCTTTAATATTGATAAAGCGGATTGAATTTCTATCTCAGGTTATGAAACTTCTACCTCAGGATCTTTGGTTAGGGACTATAAAAGATTGCACTATTACTGAGACGAAGTTAATTCAGAAGCATGAATGAACAATATGTGATAGACTAGATATAGTAGATAAACCATATCCAAGATTTACCTCAGGTTATTAAACTTTTACCTCAGGATTTTTGGTTAAGGATCATAAACGATTGCACTAATACTGAGATGAATAATATGTTATAGACTAGAAACTGTGGATAGACTATAGAAAAGAGAAACACCAATCAAATAAATTGTAACAGGCGTATAGTTGAGGCTTGATGTGAGGAGTGAAAAATGCTTACCAAACCAGACATTTATAAAGATTAACACGTAGTGATGTATACCAGGTGCTATGATGATTGATGCATACTATGATTTTATGTTCAATGCTGATTGTATGAATGTAGATAGACCATATACAAGAGCTGTATTTTCGGGTCTTATGAGGACAGCTTATTAATATGAGCCCAGATTTAATGTTGATTGCTTTAATATTGGAAAAGCGTACTGAATTTCTACCTCAGGATACTGAATTTCTACCTCAGGATCTTTTGTTAGGGATCATAAAGCTTGATGTGAGGAGTGAGGAATGTTTACCAAACCAGACGTTCACAAAAACTGATCCTTAGAATTGTATTGCAGGATATATGATGATTGCTTTTTAATATGAACTTATGTTTAATGTTGATGGTTTTAATAAAATAATTTAAAAAACAAAAACAAATAGTAAAATAGATCTGTCATTGGTTCTCAGTGTAATAAAGTAAAGATGTATTGTTCATTTTTAACTAGAAGCATCAATAAATAGATTTGGCTGAATATATTGGGGCTAGGCAAACTAAGACCAACTTGCTGGTTGGGGCTGGCAGCAGGCTTGGTTGAAATATTTTGGATAGGAAAGATGGGAAGAAAACAACTGCTGGGATTGTACAGTCGAGTATGTTTTTCCTTGGGAACAGTACATTGAACTAAGGATAAAATACTAAGGAAAAAAAAGACTACCCAAAAAGGTTAAATAATATTGATGTTAATATAAGTGTGGATATATGGTAGATTTAGGCATATCGTATTGGGGCTGCTTAAACCAGGCATGTCAAACTCACAACATCACATGACATCACGCAATGTATCGGGCCGGTTTTGCCATTGCTGGCAATGGGGTGGGCGCGGCTTCCACATGATGCGTCCGGCCCGCGGCCTGGCAGTTTGAAACCCCTGGCTTAAATCAAGATTACTATTAGATGCAGATCTTTGCAAACCAGGGGTGGATTATGACCATCTGATAAATTTTAAGGTGACTGTAGTAATTAGTAAACATATCATTTCTTCTGGATAGTAAGAACTGTAATTAGCTTTTTTCACCTCCTGAATTAAGTTTCTGAGAAAAAAAAATACTTGGGTAGTAATGAAGAGGTGATCTTTGTGTTAAAGTCTTAGTGACCTTGGCTCTATTGAGGTAACCTACTTATGGGATGACTATGTTCTAAAAGCCACCTGTTCCTTAACTCTTACTATATATAGACCTCCCCCTCCCATTTCATCTGGCTAATTGTGGTCCTCCTGGATCAATCAAAATGTTGGTGTCAACTCTACAATGAGCATGGCTGCGTGACATGACATCACTTTTATGATTTGCATATATTCAGTAAATAGGCTTGGGGATAATTTTCCACTGTAATACAGTATTAGTGCCACCCACCTGTCCCTTTCTCTCTTTTTTATGCATTGTCTTATTATATGCAAACTGAGTTTTTCTGAACATTGAGCTTAGATTTTGAGTATGAAGAACATGAACAACTGACTGTTACTATAGCTACTAAAGTGATTGATGAGGTGACTGCAAATGCCTGATAATAATACTTTTTGAAGGTGTCATTTTAGCTATCAGTGAACACGCAGTTTTGTAATATTTCAAAAAGCTTTTCATCAAAGTGGGCTTGTCCTTCTGCAGCAAAGATTCTGAGTGCAGTTCCTCATTTTGCTATTCTAATTGCTTTTTGTCTCATAGATCTCAGCCATCTCTTTAAGTACCAGACCTGAATCTTATATTACAGTTTTCCTAACCTTGTGACTGCATTTTTTTCTAGGTATATGGAAATTTGGGAGAAAACGTGTGAGCTTAACTAAATCTGCATTTAAATAAAATGTAACGTTTTATGTAAAGTGGAAGAATCAATATGGAAATCTTTAGTGCTAAGGGGAAAAAAGCCCAACAGTTTTGCTACAAACAAACTTAGTGAAATTTCCTCTGAACAAATATTTTTTTTTTATCTTTAGCTACATCGTGACATGTACATTAGTGGAAAATGCTTCTAATTAGTACAGCATGGTTGCGAATTAGGGGAAATTATAACTTTAATTTCAGTTCTAGGCTTCTCCTGAGATTTAAACCACCTATTACTGCTGTGCCTTTAAAGAGCAGCTTTGTCTGAATTATCAAATGAGGTATATTGGTGTGTGAATCAGCTCCAGTAAAATTCAAATCATCCCATTCTGGGACCTCAGATTTGATTTCATGATTCAGTCAGAGTAGTTGATCCAATTCAGAGAAGAGATGTGATTCAAAAATTTGATCCAACCAGTCACAAATCAAATTTTTGAACTGAATCTGTTGAAAGCTACACTAACAAATTGATGGATATGCTGGATTCTCTTTGCACTTTCAAATGACATTTTAAGCAACTCTTAAGCAGTCGAGAGTATTACAACCAATGTCACTTCAGAATATAATTGGGCAAGAAGTGGAGAGATCCTGGCTATATTCCATCCCAATTACAATGAAGCTCAGGTGTGGCTAAAGGATCCCCTTTTTCTCAGTCCACCCTACTTTACAGAGTTATTTTGGAAACAGATAGTGGCAGGAATGCTGCAAAGACCACTTTGTGATCTTGAACAAAAGATGGGATAAAAATCCAGTCAGTCAGTCAGTCAGTCAGTCAGTCAGTCAGTCAGTCAGTCAGTCAGTCAGTCAGTCAGTCAGTCAGTCAGTCAGTCAGTCAGTCAGTCAGTCAATATACCAGTGATAAATGCTGGAAGAAGCCATAACCAGAAGTAATAGGGACATTTCTTTTTTCTTACACTTTCTTTCTGCTAGCCTGTTTCTTACATTCCCTAGGCTTTGCTTTCTTTCTTTCAACCTGATTGATCTGTCTAACAAATTGCCAAAATAGGAGAGCACATTCTTGCCACATCCAGAGCAGATTGCTTATAGATGGTTTTAAAATTAGTTGAGGGGGGCATGATATCACTCTTGATATCACATAGCCACAACAAAAGGGGCAGGGAAGAAGGATCCAAATTTAAAAAAAACACTAATAAACAACAGAATATTTATATAATGGGTGAGCGCACCAAGCAGTCATCACCAGAAAAAATGTGACAGCCATTTTATTAATGTCTCCATTAGGCCTCTGGAAGAAGCTAATGTTAATGAAATTTGCAGCAGTTATTAAATTGGGAGACATTATGAATACCAGGAAGGAAGAAAAAGAGTAATAAAAATACAGAAGGCCTGAAGCTACAGTCGTGTATCCATTTTTCTAGGCAAGAACTATATTGGTTTCAATAGGATTTTTTAATCAAACATGCTGATACTTCCATTGTTAAGTGTAAAACAGCCTTAATTTCCATGGATTTGAAAGGTTTATACTTTGTATAATTTAATCTGGATTATTAAAGCTTTTTATTTACATTATTTGGGGCAAAAAGGAAGATCTTCTAGACTGTCAGTGGGATGGAAATTGTAGATGAACAAAGGATATACATGAATGATGTGTTTATTGACTATGAGATTTCCATGGGTGTTACCTATGGGTATTTCAGCTAGTATGTAATGGTTTATTAAAATACTGAAGTAAGTATTTAAGTATTATGTACATATCCTGTCTTTCCTCTATGAACTCAGTGTTGTAGGCATATATGCTTCCTCATCAATTTGTCCCCATCTTCCTATGTGCCTAGCAATGTTGACTAGAGTGAGAGAGGGATTATCCACAATCAGCAAGTGACTTTCAGGAGTTGAAAGGAGACCCAAGCCTAAATATCTGCCAATCCAACATATTAACTGCATCACATCTGCTAATATGCCAATGTTCATAAGAACATTTTTATTTCTTCTGTATTTTTATACTCAGTTTCTTCCTTCACCTTTCTAAAATGAGCATTTTGAAGTTAAAATACTGTAGTCTGTCTTTATAGTTGTGATTTTAAAAAAGACTATACAAATGAACATCTGAAGCATCAAAAGCAATAACAAAACCAAGAATTTATAAGATATGCCAAAGAGTTTATTGACAGTTTCACCATATGTAGCTGTTAGTGTAATTCTCCTATAGTGTTTTCAATTTCTTCAGACTAAAATAACTGATTCTGATATTCTTAATATCTCCAGGTGACTGAGCTCTCATCCCATCAGTTTTCTGATAGTCTGTTCTGGAATTAGACCTACACATTCACATTTTAATTCCTTAATAAAAGAAAATAATTAAATGAGATCATAGAAAAATGTGGGGAAATTAGTCTCTTTTTAAAAAAAAAATGTGTATCACTTTTCATTTCAACCAGCAAATACAGATAATGCTTTAGAAATAAAAGAGATGGAAAAAAAGTCTGATTGCAAAGGAAAATGAAAAATGGAAAGAGATTTTGAAATAAGAATGGCAAAGAGACAGAGTGATACAACAATTGAAGAGACAGCCAAGGAATGAACAATTGCTTGCAGGAAAAGAATAGAAGAGCCAATATGTGAAACTGAAAAAAAGCCAGAGCTTTACAATTCCACTAAACTACTGACATGATTGTCTCTGCATAACTGTATGAAGATATAAAAGCTATGAATAGATGGATGATGTCATCCTCCTCTGACTCCCAGCCTCTTGCAAATGCACTCCCAGACCATATTTTTCAGCTAGATTCAAATCTGCTATTTTCTGGCATAAGCTGTTTTAACCCCTTCAGAATAGATTTTCAGTGCTTTGTTCCATTCTAATAGCAGCTCCAGCTCTGATTGGCTGCAATGCCTGACATACCCTTCCCCTCACAGCCCAGGTCAGCCATTTTACACAGGCTGTGGACAGCAATATTCTCTACTGACTGGCAATTGCAGGGTTTTATAACAATAGCAATAACAATACATGCAGTTGATCCAATGATTGCCTGTGAAGCCTCAACCCTTTCATCTTTCAGCGGGTTTCCCTTTCTGGTTTCTTTTCTCTTTGATTTCCCACCCCCGCCCACAGTACCACAAAGTTTCCCCTTCCTTTCCTTTATTTTTTAAAAACGTATCTAAGTTGCAATGCCAGAAAGTTTCCATGGACTAAGTATAGAGAAATATAGGAATGAGCAACACTATTCCCCAATATTTTAATTAAATCTTCTTATACGTTATGTATTCTGTGATAAAAGCAACTGTTAGTCATCCAATATCCAAATGCTGAATTTACAAATACTATGCAGACTGCAAATTCTTTTAATTTATCTTTTGTCACTTGAGAAATTTAGCCATATTGGAAAAAATAATCTGGCTATGCCTCCTTAAAATCTGAAACAGAAATTGTCCTATCACAAGCTGCTGGATATTCCAAAGTGTAGAAGAATTCAGGAAGACTGAGAAAGCAAAACGACTATTTTTGAAATATCACTAATAAATAACAAATTGATGTTTATCAGAGAAAAGCATATTAGCCCTTCTGTTTTGCATTCTAAAGAAAAGATTTGAACAACTTCCAGAAATCCCACCTTAATTAAGTCACTCGCAAAGGAGGATTTGGGATAACTTATTTTCCAAGATTCTGCATCCTAGCCCCTTATTTCTTGATATTAAGCTCTAAGACAAAAGGATAGGTTTATCCATTATTCAGAATATCAGCCAGGGTTGAGAGCAGTAGTTCAGCTAGAGCAGCGGTTCTCAACCTGGGGGTCGAATGACAGTTTCACAGGGGTTGCCTAAGACCAGGCCTTTTTTTCTCATAAAACACTCAAAACTGCATTCCGGCACCTTTTTTTGATGGATTTTTTTCAACTTTTCGATGAGCTGTGCTACACCCCGTATTCAATTGGCTTTTGAAAGCGCGCCAAAAGACCCAGCCCACAAACATTGCATTTGCAAGTTATCTGCAGCAAAGGCAAGTTTGCAGGAACTTTTCATCTCTCCCTGCTGAGCAACCATGCCATCTCCTACTTGTAAGTAAAAGAGGACCAGGGGTGGGAGGTGGGGAGCAGCACTTAATTCTGCCCTGCCGAAAAAGCGGAGTCCATGTACACTCCTGCCTCGTGCTCACCCGTGTCAGCCAGGCTCTCCAGGGTCGCGCTACAGCTGGTGCTGTGGGAGCTGCTGAGCCCGCTCTACACGGAGGGGCTGCGCGGGGTGAGCGGCGGGGTAGCTGCAGGCGGGGGTATGGGGGCAGGGGCGGCTGGTCCGAGCCGAGCTGGGTCTGGGCCGCTGCTGGCGCTACCTCTGGGCTGCTCTGCTGCTGCCGCCGCTGCTGTCTCAGCTGAGCTGTGGCGCCAAGCTGGTTGCCCAGCTGCGCTCCGCCCCTGGCCGCCCTCCACACCGGAGCTTCCCCCGCACCTCCCTCACCATCAAAGGCCACCCCGGCCAGCCTCCACAATGGAGCTTCCGCCCGCGCCACATGGCCCACCTCCTTCACCTTCGGAGGCCACCCCGGCCGGCCTCCACAACGGACCTTACCCCTGCGCCACGCTGCCCACCTTCCTCATCGTCGGAGGCCGCCCTGGCCCTCCGGCGCCCGGCGTGGCCCTGGGGCTGGTGGGCAGGAGCGGCTCCTTCCCGGCTTGCCGGGCTCCAGGCGGCAGGGAAAAGGGCGATGCCGGACAGGCTGGGAGGGGAGAAGCAGAGCCTTCTGAGCGGGAGCTGGTGCTCCGGCCGCACCCCTCTCGCATGTGATGAGTCGGGGAAGGGTTTGGCGGTGAAGGGCTGCACAGCGTGGAAAGGGGCTCCCACGATCCCGCCGCTGCGATGGCACTCAGGAGGCTGGAGGGGCGGGCAGGTCCTGCGGGGGCAGCTGGGAGAGCACAAGAGGTGCCAGGATGAGGATGGGGGGCTCCAGACTACCATCCCCAGCAGCCCTAAAAAGCACTGGAAGAGTGGGGAATGCTGGGAGTTGCAGTTCATCATCATTTGGGAAAACATGACTCTCCAAAGATCCTTCCTTCCTTCCATCCATCCATCTCCTTCCCTTCCTCTTCAATCTCTCTCCTTCCTTCCTTCCTTCCTTCCTTCCTTTCCCCTTCAATCTCCTTCCTTCTCCATCTCCTTCCTTTCCCCTTCAATCTTCCTTCCTTCCTTTCATCTCCATCCCTTCCCCTTCAATCTCTCTCCTTCCTTCCTTCCTTCCTTCCTTCCTTCCTTCCTCCTTCAATCTCCTTCCTTCTCCATCTCCTTCCTTTCCCCTTCAATCTTCCTTCCTTCCATCTCCATCCCTTCCCCTTCAATATCTCTCCTTCCTTCCTTCCTTCCTTCAATCTCCTTCCTTCTCCATCTCCTTCCTTTCCCCTTCAATCTTCCTTCTTTCCTTCCCTCTCCATCCCTTCCACTTCAATCTCTTTCTCCTTCCTTCCTTCCCCCTTCAATGTCCTTCCTTCTCCATCTCCTTCATTTCCCCTTCAATCTTCTTTCCTTCCTTCCATCTCCATCCCTTCCCCTTCAATCTCTCTCCTTCCTTCCTTCCTTCCTTCCTTCCTTCCTTCCTTCCTCCTTCAATCTCCTTCCTTTTCCATCTCCTTCCTTTCCCCTTCAATCTTCCTTTCTTCCATCCATCCATCCATCTCCTTCCCTTCCCCTTCAATCCTCCTTCCTTCCTCCTTCAATCTCCTTCCTTTTCTTCTCTTTCCTTTCCCCTTCAATCTTCCTTCCTTCCATCTCCATCTCCATCCCTTCCCCTTAAATCTCTCTCCTTCCTTCCTTCTTTCCTTCCTTCCTTCCTTCCTTCCTTCCTTCCCCCTTCAATCTCCTTCCTTCTCCATCTCCTTCCTTTCCCCTTCAAACTTCCTTCCTTCCTTCCATCTCCATCCCTTCCACTTCAATCTCTTTCTCCTTCCTTTCTTCCTTTCCCCTTCAATCTTCTTCCTTCTCCATCTCCTTCCTTTCCCCTTCAATCTTTCTTCCTTCCTTCCTCTTCTCTCCCTCCCAACATTTTTGAGCAAGGAAGAGTAAGCTTCTCCAGCAAGCATTGCTATATTGTTTTTGTAATTCATCACTATGCTTTCATTATGTTCAATTCGTAACAATGAAAATACACCCTGCATATCAGATATTTACATTACGATTCATAACAGTAGCAAGATTACAGTTATGAAGTAGCAACGAAAATATTTTTATGGTTGGGGGTCACTACAACATGAGGAACTGTATTAAGGGGTCGCGGCATTAGAAAGGTTGAGAACCACTGAGCTAGAGGATTTTAGACTCTAGATCCAATCCCTTCTTTAGATGGCAACAGCATCTGAATCACTGGTTGCAAATCCCGCAAGAAGTTCTTGTCAGTCCATATTTTGCTTTTTACTGAATAAGGTAAGGCTGCATAGAAGCAGCGGAAGACAGCGAAGAAAATCATATCAAGAATTGGCTTCTACAAGAAGACTCTAGTAACATAATTTTGCAAGTCTGCCTTGTTTCCCTTCCTTCCTTCCTTCTTATACCCCAGGGGAGTCTCAGAGGAGTCAGTCTGAGGCTTTTCCTTTTACTCTCCTGCCTCCTGAGCTTCACTTGTACTTCTTCTGTACCTGCTGTTTTTCTAATGGTTTCTGGCTTCTTTCTCCAAGGTCATCTCCATGGCTCCCTATGGAAGGGAAGCCATGAGCCACATTACTCAAAAAAATAAGAGAGCTATATTACTTTTCAAAACACCTTCAAAGAAGATGCTTTGTTTGAAACACTGTTGAAGAGCAGCACTCTTATGCGCAAAGCTTTGCATAACCTAATCCTTTAATTATACTAATGCAAAGGGAAAGTTTTGTTTTGGGTTATTTGTTGAGAATCTCACAAAAATAGCAACATTCTTCTGAATATTAGGGGTAGGTGGGAGAGAACAAGTAGGAAAAGGTATAAATTTATTGGTTTCAATCACATTAATTTTGTCCAGATTTATCTTCATAGTTGAGCATTCAGGGGCTAAAGTTGTTCCATCAAAAATAGAAAATACTAAATTGTTGCTTCTTGGAATCTGCTCCTGGATTCTGGGCTTGAGATGGAAAAACATGTATGTGTCTCCCTCCCCCCATATATATGCAGTGAAGCCTAGATTTACAGAATCTTAATGTAGCATGTTTCACATACAATTGGCAAATCATGTCTTACTAACTTGTTAGAATTCTTTGAGGGTGTAAATAAATACATAGATAAAGGGGGCCCAGTTGATATTGTATATCTTGACTTTCAAAAGGCTTTTGACAAAGTCCCTCACCAAAGGCTCCTAAAAAAGCTCTCCAGCCACGGAATTAGAGGACAGGTCTTGTCCTGGATTGGTAACTGGCTAAATTGTAGGAAGCAAAGGGTGGCAATAAATGGACAATTCTCTGGATGGAAAGAAGTGAGAAGTGGTGTACCCCAAGGTTCAGTTTTGGGGCCTTTACTTTTTAATTTATTCATCAATGATCTGGATGTAGAAGTTAATAGTGAGGTAGCCAAGTTTGCTGATGACACTAAATTGTTCCGGGTTGTGAAAAGTGAAACTGATTGTCGGGAGCTCCAGAAGGATCTCTCGAAATTGTGTGAGTGGGCAACAAAGTGGCAAATGCATTTTAACCTAAACAAGTGCAAAGTTATGCACATCGGGGCAAAGAACCCCAATTATACTTACCAACTGATGGGGACCAAACTTTCTGAGACAACCCAAGAAAGGGATCTTGGGGTTTTGGTGGACAGCTCGATGAAGATGTCAACCCAATGCGCAGCAGCAGTAAAAAAAAAAAGCAAATTCCATGCTTGGCATGATTAGGAAGGGAATCGAAAATAAGTCAGCAAGTGTTGTATTGCCTCTGTACAAATCGATGGTGAGACCACACTTGGAGTACTGTGTACAGTTCTGGTCACAGCACCTCAAGAAGGATATAATGGAACTGGAAAAGGTGCAAAAAAGGGCAACAAGAATGATCAAGGAAATGGAGCGCCTCCCTTATGAAACCAGATTGCAACGCCTTGGTCTCTTCAGCCTTGAAAGACGGCGTTTAAGGGGTGACTTGATCAAAGTGTATAAAATCATGCATGGGATAGAAAATGTGGATAGAGAAAAATTCTTTTCTCTATCACACAATACCAGGACAAGGGGGCACTCCCTAAAGCTTATAGCTAAGAAAGTGAGGACAAATAAAGGGAAATATTTCTTCACCCAGAGGGTCGTTGATTTATGGAATTCACTTCCTGAAGGGGTCGTGACAGCTGTCAGCCTTGACAGCTTCAAGGCAGGGCTAGATAGATTCATGGATGCAAAGTGTATTGGTGGTTATTAAAACAGATGTCCATGTGCCGCCTCTATGTTGGTTGAGGCAGGCAGGATTCCCTTGAGTACCATTTGTTTGGGGGTCAAGGGAAAGGGAGGGTTTTGCCTTCTCTTTCTGCTCAAGATCCCCATGTACATTTGGTGGGCCACTGTGTGACACAGAATGCTGGACTCGATGGGCTTTGGCCTGATTCAGCATGGCTCTTCTTATGTTCTTATGACCAATACATTAACATGCAATAATGTAGATTTGGCATAAACTTGCATATATAAGTAGCTACATAACTTGCATAACAATATCATGAAAATAATGTAAATTGTTGTAATGATGTACTTTTCAATTTAATAGGCAATTATAAATAATGGACATCATGTTACAGTAATTTGTTAAATTATTAAATTGAGCTTTTATTGTAATCTGAATAATACAATACATGGTGCTTTTGTAATTATGCTAGAATTTTCAATCTAGCTCCAAGAGAGAACTGCCTTCTCTCTTATTCCCATCACTGGAAACACGACTGGTATTAAATAAAAGCCCAATAGAACAAACTTGTTCTAAATTTGCTTGATAGGGAGGATTCAGGTCAAGTAAGTTAGCGGACTCATAGGGATGCTTTTGAAATGTATAGATCAGTTGTCTAACAAGACTCACTTTAACTTTCTCCTGTTAGCACTTTGTTCTTACCTCCTACTGAGAAATGGGAGACTTAGCTGAGAATGGCTCCTATTTTATTCTTCTCCTGCTGAGTATTTACTCTTTAAATCATCTGATTCAGCCATTTTGTATTTAATTAGAATAATACTCTGCCTTGATAAAATTTCTTTCATCTGATGATCAGAGGAATTGCTGCAGACATGTATTAAATCACTGGCATTTCTATAAGGATAAGAATATCACTTAGAAGACAAAAGGAAATTGCATTATTTATCTGAAAGAGAGAAAGGGAAGTGAGAGACAAGTGCTGAAGGTGAGTTCTTCATTTAGAATAATGCAGATGTTCAAGCTTTGGACCCAGATGATAGCCTTGGTTCGTAAGATTCATTTATTTCTCTGGCCAATTTCAGGCTTCATGTGAGTTGGTCTCAAGTTGGTGAAATTCATCCCAAAATATAAAAACACAACTTTATACAACTTTGTTTCTGCAAACCATCTTGTATCCTACATACTGTTTGATCCAAATGGAGGTAACTTTTGATAGCACTGTTAATTTATGACCACTCCCCTAAAAGCATATATTTCCTTTTTAAATATGTGGACATTTGTTTTAGTGCTCATTGCAGTATTTATGCATTTTACTTACTATCTAAGCTGTTCTGCAACACTGTCCAATTTATTTATTACATAATGTCATGCCTGGAGTTGGCAGGAGACATATATACCCTGCAGACTGTACTTTTCTAGATTTTTTTTTTTTTACTTCAAAGCATGGAAGCAGTGGTTTGTACTTCATAAACTTTCCATGACTTTTTCGTTCAAGTGGAAGGGAAGTGTTTTAAGATAGGTTTGCTTTGCTTCAAGTAAAGAGAAATAATGACAGACCATCCCAAAATAACTAAATAAATCCCACCTTTCTAGAGCCCCCCAATGCTAGTTTTGGTGAGCAAAGTTGATTTATATTATTCTGCCCAAGGAGAGGCTCTGTTCTGAAGTTCTGATTAATTACTCTGTGGGGATGCCTCAGTTCCAGGCAATGAAGAGGTGATACTCTACAACAGTCTGTTGGAGATCTGTTGGCAAGTCTTGAAAGGAACGAACACCACCAATCTCTGGTGATGATCTTGCTAGGGTACGAAAATAGGCTGTGTTCAGTATAATCAAGATCTATCTTTGAATCATTCCTTTTCACAGCTTTTTGTGAGACGTGAAAGGCACTATTCTTACATTGTATTGAGTTAGAATTATAGCTAAATCACCAGTGGAGGCATATTCAGGTATTTTCGACAGTGAGGCTTTTATTTTTCCCACTAATATGTCTTTCTCAGGCTTTTATGACAGTGAACGGAAGAGCAAACAGGGCCCATTTTACTCAGCAATGACAGTCCAGCCCAGAATGGTCTCAGCTTCTACTATACACAGCACGTCTGCTTACATAATCAGCCAGCATGAAAGTACATGAATTTATCAAATAAAACATATCAACAATAATCCAAACATATTGGTCAAAACTACAAGGACACCTGCAGCAAAATGAGATTTTTCTGAAAATGACAAAGAGTGTGACAATATCACAATGCAAACTCTGACCCTGACATACTTGTGTGCAACATTGTAAGACAAATACAAAAGAAGCAGTTTTTGCATCATAATGTTGCAATGTATACTTCATTCTCTCTCCATCCCTCTGGATGCCCAATGAAAGTGAACAAATATTATACAAAGATAAATACAGGATAGGAGGTGAAGTCCTGTAGACTCATATACCATATATCTTATAAAAGATGGTGCAGGAAAAAGGAAGCTCTTGGATTTGGGGATGAATTCTATACTGCAGTCTGAGGAGTTATAACTATGGGAAGCTGTCCTAAGCAAGTGGAATTGGGCTTTTTCTTTCCTTAAATTCTTTGTTTATAGCTTATGTATATCAATTTAAATGATTTATGATAGGAATTTTCATTGTAGCTTTACTTGTGGAATAGAGAAATAGATCCCAGTAAAAATGAGAGTCCTGATGCATACCGCATCAATTCTGGTGCAGCAAAGGAATTGGGCTAGCAGTTACCTCTATCTCACTTTCTACACTATGTCCTCTCAAAGGAAAATTGTTTCTACATAACCACAAAAAGGGATCAGAGGGTGATGCACAGATCAATTTTCTATATTTTCATATGTTAATTTATAATTGTGCTGCCCAGTGAGAAAAAATATAAATAGAAATGCAATAATCTCATAATGGTGTAGAAAACAACGCCTAGGAGACCTGTGCAGCTGCTATTCCAACAATAAATGGTCAAGGCTACTCTCTTCCCTTATAGTTCTTCATCTTTAAACTACATATGAACAGGCAGTCCTACAAACAGCAGAAGGCACTCTGAAAAAGAAGATTGTCTTCTGATATTCTTTTAAATAGAGTACTATGTTGCATAAAGAGAGATTGAATTACCCCACAAAAAAGCTGGGCCTGTAATGTAAACTTTAAGTAGAAATGGCTCTTTAGGGTCTTCAAGTATTTCAAATGCTGAAAAGAAATTTGCAGCGGGTTCATATATTCATCCTAATATGGAAAGCATAAGCATAAAGGAGAATAAATATGACTGACCTTTAGTATGAGGAATACTGTTGGATTGTGGTGCAAACCTGATATAATGCTATGGATATTAACTCAAAAATAATACCCACTAAGTACAATAAAAAGTAAAATAAAAGGAAAGTCACCTTTAAGTCAAGTTCAACTCTTGAAAACTCTGGGCCATTTTCTTAGCATGATATGGAAGTGAGTTGCCATTGCTTTCTTTGGCAATGTTTTCAATTTCCCAATCTAGCTTCTAGTCTTAAATTTCTTGGAATTCTCCCAAAGCTGACCCTACTTAGATCCTACTTACCTAATAGATAGCTAATGTTGGCTAGGTGCTGCCATCTGCTGAATTTAATTGGATATTTATACCTCAAATTATAAGAGAGAAGATATGAATTAAATATACCAAAAAGGAACCCCTCTGGTGTACTGGGAATTACAATTCTACTTGATCCAGATGCTGGTTGGGAATTATGGAAGTGGAAGTCCCCATATCTTAAAGTTGGTGAGGTAGAGAAACACTGTACTACAGAATGCCCTAGAGATTGAGAAAGGATTGTAAAATAGTAACTTGGTTGATATTGGATTAAGACAAGATCCTTTGGACTAGCATAAAAACTTGCAGGAAAGTTATTTTGCTATTATTAATGTAATTTGATAACAGTAATGATCAAGACTTTCAACTAGCATTACCAGAAGACTCCAGAATTGCAGTATCTTGACCTAGTCATGTATAGGAAGCTTTGATTTACGTTGGCTATATAGATGGTAGTTAATCTGTAACCTTTATAACACTAGTAATTGACTTATTCATGACTATAGAAGTAATAAAATGAATTTTTTTAAAAAAGAAAAGAAAAGTTACCTTGTTATTTTCAGCAGAATATAAATGTGGTGTGTCGGACTATTGCAATTAAAATGGAAAGTCAGCAAGGAAAGGAAAGGAAATGATATTATGAAGGGGGAAAGGACATAATGATTTGGAGTTTCTCTTAATAAGACTACAGAACTGCCTTCCTTTGCCAACAACTGTCTGTATTAAAATATCCATCAAAATTCTTAATCCTTCTTTTCAGGTTGAAAAGTGGTCTGTTCAGCTGAAAATATGTTATCAATGGCTTTAAAGGACTGTATTTTGGAAGAGCAGAAATTACTGTAATTCTCAGAGATGAATGGAACAGTCTAGCATGCATGCAGACATATTCATGCAAGTAATATTGAGCTTTTCCTCTTCTACATTAAACATAGGCATGGGCCAAAATTTTGTAAAGTTATTTTCTTTAATATCCCAAATGTGCCCTACATATATGTGTGAAAGCACTCAGCTTCCAAATATATTGTGGAAAAACAAACCATTACTTTCTTTCAAATCTTGGTGAGGAATAGAATTATACAACAAAATTCATTTTTGGATTCTCTTATTAACATTTTTTTGGGGGGGATATAATATAAGTAGGCTGTTAAGCTCCTGGGCAAAGAAATGTTAGCTATGTCTTTGAAGGCTTATGCAAAATATTTATTTTTGTACATGGTGCTCTTCTGCCACCATTTTAGAGCTATAATCTTCATGTAAGCAGTTTATTCAGAGAAGTGGTATGCTGTGAAGAGGCATGATTGTATATTACATCCTAAATTCTAATGTGCTAAAACCACAGTCTTTCCCTCCCTCTTTTTTTCTCTCTCTTCATTACAGTTTTGGGAAACGAAATGTAATCAAATGCTTTATTTGCTCAGAGACAAGTCCCATTAATTTCAATGGCATTTTACTTTTTTGCGGGGGGGGAGGACAAATCTTACTCAGATGTATTCCCAGACAGGTGCATAACACTACATCATAAACCTGTGCATGTCTGCAATCATAAAGTTCATAAGGCTTTTTCTTTGGAAATAGGATGAAGCCCTATAGTCTCAGCAATGACATTTTCTCTAAGTACAGTGTGATTTTTAAATTTGTCACCCAATAAGCCTAGCTGATGCATTTTTGAGTGACAGCTGAAAAGAGATACTAAAGAAATTGAACTTTCCTTGCTCCTGGCTCACTCTGTCCCTTTTTGTGTTCAACAATTCCCTGTATTTTGATCTAAAATTTCACACTATTTTTTCATCATATACTATTTGCTTGGCAGTCAATCTTGCTGCCTCTTCCATTAATCTGTTCTGTCTTCCATTCTTGGCTATCTAACATGACAGGGGTCTTAAGGATTTCACAATGCAAACATCAATCTTTATTCCAAGAATTAGCCTGAAATCGATCCAAAGAGATGAAATCACCATTAGACAGATATTGATCCGGTTTATGAATTCACCCATTGTTGTGAACAAAGATATAGATTTTCATTGTCAGGTTATGCACACAGAAGATCATTACTAAGAAACTGGCTCTGATGTTCTTTGAATCTGAAGAATCAGGAGGAGTAAAATGTTCACATCACAAAATAAGACAGGAGTTCTTGGTGATCTATGGAAATGAACATTTATCTAGTTTATTTTTTCACTCTTCTGTAAAAAGTCTCTAGTATGTATATTTCCATCAGTTCCATGGTACCCGTTCTTCCGTCCTGTCCTGTTCATGTCAGAAGCACCTTTTAAGCACCTTTAAAGGTGCTTCTGGATTGAAAGGATTAGCCAGTGACATCACCATTGCCCAGGGGATGCCCAGATGGTGGCTCCTTTCATGTCTCTGTTAAGGAGCTGGAGCAAATGATGGGAGCTCACCCACCATGCAGCAGCACTCAGGTCTCAAACATGGATTTGCTAACCTTCAATCTGGCATCCTAACCAGGTAAGCCACCACACTCCAAGGTACCCACTGATTCTGTGACTTTTATTTCTTGACTTATCTGACTTTTTTTAATTAAGCAGCCAAAATTGAAGCCATAGAAAGTGGGTGCAAATGACTTTTTGAAAATTTCCTTAAATTTGGAGCAGAAAAATAGGGTAGATATTTCCCCCAATATTTCTTTATTGAGAGGGTTTTCCTTTTCTGGAACAACACCTCCTCTATTGTAGGAAGTGATTAGAAGAAATTCTCTTGACAGTTAATTGATGCATTTTAAACCAGAGAATATGTGAACCACTAGAGAGATCACTACATAAGGAAAGAGGTCTTTCATACACAACTTTTGGTTGCTTTGAAAAAGTGCAGATGCACCACACTCTACCTATGGTGGCACAGTGGTTCAGCGGTTAAGATTCTGGGCTTGTCGACTGGAAATTTGACAGCCCAGGTTCGAGACCCAAGTGCTGTGCAATGGGGTGAGCTTCCATTCTCACCCCAGCTCCTGCCAATCTAACAGTTCAAAAGTATGCAAATGCAACTAAGCAAATAGATATCACTTTGGTAGGAAGGCAGGGCTTTTTTTGTCATATAACGCCCAGAATGGAGTTCCGGCACCTTTTTTGAATGGAACCTTGTGGGTAGGAAAGGCGGGTTGTATGATATGTGTGAGTTCCGGCACCTTTTCTTTTTCAAAAAAAGCACTGTAGGAAGGTAACAGTGTTCTGCAACACCATGCTGACCTTATGACCATGGAAAAAACTTTGGACAGTGCTGGCTCAGTGGCCTTAAAACAGAGATGAACACCACCCCCTATAGTTGGCAACAACTAGTGGAGTAAAATCCATAGGGACTTCTTTACCTTTCATTGTAAAGCAAAGCACCAGCTTTAAATGAAATCTGTTTCCAACTGCACCACCTAGAAAAACTGAGAGACCTCTTTGGACAAAATATTGTAGGAAAAAGAAGCTTCAGTTTCCTCTGGAGCAAATATAAGTATGATTACAAAATTATCTCTTATTCTATACTTACAAAAAAGTTCATTTTTTATATTATCCATTTTTCCTAATCATCAAACCACAAGCCATAAGTGCATGTTTTAATTTTTCATGCAGAAAGGCTATAAGGGGTTTCTAGTCACCATAAATAGAGATATTGTCATTTCTCTGATAAAGGAAGTAAATATAGCCATCTCTGCAAGCTCCATCATCTTCACTAATGATTCTTTCATTGTGGGTAACATCAAACCTTTCCATTTTTTATACAAAAATATTTGGCTTCTTTACATGTCTGCCAAAGATGATAAAATATCCTTTTATACTTTTCATATTTCCAGCAAAGATTTCAAGCATATTTATATTTTTTAGAAAATTTCTCTGGTAACAAATACCAACAATTAATTTATAAAAAGCCTATTTAACATCAGAACATAATGTAAATTTCAATCCTATCAGTCACATATTTTGCCATGTTCCATTTGTATATTATAACCAAAGTTCATATGTTCTTTCACATCTTCTTCTCATATTTGAACAAAGGTTTATACATTTTAGTGATAATATGTTCATAATTAGTACATAATTCTGTTACATTCCTTGAAATTCAGAGCAGGTGGCAAATTGAATGAAGCTCTGAAATCCATTAATGCTGCATCTGATAAAGAAAGGCTACCATTATTTCCCAGGTGAACCCTTCCTTTCCTTTCAACAGTATAAGTCCTTGATGAGAGAGAACAGCTCTCTATATAGCCCAGTTGAACCTTTTGAGCTTTGCTGAAGGACAACATTGAGACAATGCAAAAGAAAGACTTCCAAGCAATAATAAACTTAGCAATATGTTGGAAATCCATTCAGCCCCTAATCTCCCACCCTCATAAACTTTTTTCTTGACTTCTTTCTTATGTAGTTCAAGAAATTAGAAATTTGTCAGTTAAGGCCACATTAATTTTGATGAGACATTGTCTATTTATTGTCTTGTTCACTCTGTGCTTCATTGCTTTCGCATCTGCTTCTTTGCTATATTTTTAAAATGCTAGTGATTACTTTCATGTTTCTTAGATTTCTGTTTGTGACCATCTTTAGAAGACCAAATGCTACCATCTTCAAGGTAGTATGGAATTTGCTCCCAAAGTAGATGACATTTTCACTACTTGAGACAGATAAAATATTTTTACTTCACTTGGCTTTCCATGGAATATGATGAATATACTTATCCCATTTGATGTAACAGTTTTAATTTCAGAGCATGCAGTTTTAAACAGTGACATTTTTGTTTCCTATCAGTTCAGTTACAAGAGATAAAAGAATTTCTGATGTACAGCATATTGTCTGTAAAGTAGTTTCCCCATCTTGGAAAAAAAAATACAATCCATTCTATGGTCAAAGTAGTGAAGTAATTCCACAGTTAGGATTGGGGGGGGATGGGTGGGCGGGATTTTCAAGGAACAAACTGAACCTGCTCATCACCAGAAGGATGAGGCAGTTTGTGGCCCAACAAACATGGTGATATCATGGGGCTTAGAACATTAATTGGGCTGTCCTGGGGATTAGGGACATATTATATAAGCATACTTAAAACAGGTTTGACACCGTGTATGCTACTTCTCGCATTCAGCATGATATAAATGTATTTTGAATTAGAGGGCTTTGGTTAATTTGCTTCTTTCATTGCCACATAATTTATTTATTATTATTATTTATTAATTAAATTTTTATGCCGCTCCTCTCCGAGGACTCGGAGCGGCAAACAACATAAATAAAAACAACATCTCAACATTTCAAAAATCTAAAACCAAATCTAAAAAACATTTAAAAAGACCCCCAGACACATTCATCATTCACACACAATCACAGTCATCCCCAGGCCTGCCGGCATAGATAGGTTTTTAGATTCTTCCGGAAGGCTGGGAGAGTGGGGGAAATGCGGACTTCAGGGGGCAATTGGTTCCAGAGGGTGGGTGCCACAACAGAGAAGGCCCTCCCCTAGGACCCACCAGATGGCATTGTTTTGCTGAAGGGACCCAGAGGAGGCCGACCCCGTGCGCTCTCACCAGTCGAAGGGAAGTATGTGACAGAAGACGGTCCCGTAAGTATCCTGGTCCAGTGCCATGAAGGGCTTTATAGGTAATAACCAACACTTTGAATTGCGCTCGGAGACCAATAGCCAACCAGTGCAGCATGCGGAGAGTTGGTGAAATGTGGGCACAATGTGGAAGGCCCACAATTGCTCGCGCAGCTGCATTTTGCACTAATTGTAGTCTCCAAACACTCTTCAAGGGTAGCCCCATGTAGAAAGCATTGCAGTAGTCGATCCTCGAGGTGACAAGGGCATGTGTGACTGTGAGTAGAGACTCCTGATCCAAATAAGGGCACAACTGGTGAACCAGGCGAACCTGGGCAAATGCCCCCCTCGCCACGGCTGACAAATGATGTTCCAATGTCAGCCATGGATCGAGGAGGACTCCCAAGTTGCGCACCTTCTCCGAGGGGTTTATAACTTTACCCCCCAGGGTAATGGAAGGACAGATTGAAATGTCCATGGGAGGCATCACCCACAGCCACTCTGTCTTGTCAGGGTTGAGCCTCAATCTGTTAACACCCATCTAGACCCTCACAGCCTCCAGACACTGGCACATCACCTCAACCGCTTCATTCATTTGGCTAGGAGTGGAAATGTACAGCTGAGCATCATCAGCATACTGATGGTATCTCACTCCATGCCGATGAATGATCTCTCCCAGTGGCTTCATGTAGATATTAAAAAGTAGGGGGGAGAGAACCGACCCCTGAGGCACCCCACAAAGGAGTGACCTAGAGGTGGACCTCTGACCCCCCCACTAACACCAACTGCGACCGACCAGAGAGATAGGAGGAGAACCACCGTAACACGGTGCCCCCCACTCCCAATCCCTCCAGCCGGCGCAGAAGGATACCATGGTCGATGGTATCGAACGCTGCTGAGAGGTCAAGAAGTACCAGGAAAGAGGACTGGCCTCCATCCCGGGCCCGCCAGAGATCATCCATCAGAGCAACCAAAGCAGTTTCGGTGCTGTAGCCGGGCCTGAATGCAGACTGCAGAGGGCCCAGATAATCAGCTTCCTCCAGAGACTGCTGGAGTTGAAGTGCCACTACCTTCTCAATAACCTTCCCCACAAAGGGGAGGTTAGAGACCGGACTATAGTTGGTGAGAATTGCTGGATCCAGGGAAGGCTTCTTGAGGAGGGGGCACATGAGTGCCTCCTTCAAAGAAGCCGGGAAGGACCCCTCCCTCAAAGAAGCGTTGACAATCTCCTGGATCCAGGTACGTGTCACCTCCCTACTACCGTGTTTCCCCGAAAGCAAGACAGTGTCTTACTTTCTTTTTATCCCCAATACCCCCACTACGTGTTGCCTTCGGGGCATGTCATACGTTATATATCTCCTGCTTACGGTAGTCAGGAGGTCAGGAGGTCAGGAGATTACAAGATACCGGTAATTACAAGATAATATGTTTCCTACCGGTATAAACTCTTTTAACTGTCCTAGGCTAATTTGGTGTCTGTTTGTGCTGCTTAACTACCGTAACTTCACTTATCTCAAACAGCCTGAGAAAGATTTGTTTGATCTTTTGATCTGAACAATTGTCTTGCCTGAAGGCTTGTACCATAAATCAGCCAGCAATTAGGGTAGCACAGCCGAAGGCGGGGGGGGGGCGGCGGGCGCCACAAAGCTTTGCCTGTGCTCTGCTGCCCGGACTGGTCCGGCTGCCCCCGTCTCTTCCCCGCCTCCTTCCCTGCTCCCTCGGCTGACCTTCGGTCCCCTAAGCGAGCGGCTGAGCCGGACCTCAACGGAGGCAAGGACTGGGCGAGACGGAACGCGTACGGCCGCGACTGCCACGGGCCTGCCCTTGCCGCGCACCCCACCCCGCTGGTCCGGGGCCTGCCGAAGACTCCTTCCCGGCCTCTTTCCTCCTCCTCCTCTGTCTCCCCCACCCCACCTTCGCTGCTGCTCCATGTCGGCCCTGCTGTTTGGCTCCCCGCTGCAGCAGGATGGATGCGGACACTGACTGGGGATCCACCCCGCCTCCACCAGCCCAGCCCGCTCCACTACTCGCCTCGCCGTCTTCTTTGCTCCACGCCGCCCGGAGATTCCGGGAGCCGCCTTTGCAGCAGCAGCAGCAGCAGCAGCAAGAGCCACCGCCGCTTCTGCCGCCTTCCGAGCAGCTCTTGGGCGCGCTCGCCGCCTCGCCTTGACTGCCCTCGCGTCGAGGGGGGCCCGCCCGCCCGCCCGCGCACCTCGTCGGCGGCTGCCCGGGGAGCCGGACCGGGACAGGCTCCCCGCGCACGGGCCGGGGAAAGACCCGTTCGAGGCCCACCTGGCCGCGCCCGCCCGCTGTGAGCCGGCCACCCGCGCACCTTGTCGGCGGCTGCCCGGGGAGCCGGACCGGGACAGGCTCCCCGCGCACGGGCCGGGGAAAGACCCGTTCGAGGCCCACCTGGCCGCGCCCGCCCGCTGTGAGCCGGCCACCCGCGCACCTTGTCGGCGGCTGCCCGGGGAGCCGGACCGGGACAGGCTCCCCGCGCACGGGCCGGGGAAAGACCCGTTCAAGGCCTACCTGGCCGCGCCCGCCCGCTGTGAGCCGCCCGCCCGCCCGCGCACCTTGTCAGCGGCTGCCCGGGGAGCCGGACCGGGACAGGCTCCCCGCGCACGGGCCGGGGAAAGACCCGTTCAAGGCCTACCTGGCTGCGCCCGCCCACTGTGAGCCGCCCGCCCGTCCGCCCGCCCGCCCGCGCACCTTGTCGGCGGCTGCCCGGGGAGCCGGACCGGGACAGGCTCCCCGCGCACGGGCCGGGGAAAGATCCGTTCAAGGCCTACCTGGCCGCGCCCGCCCGCTGTGAGCCGCCCGCCCGCCCGCCCACCTCGTCGGCGGCTGCCCGGGGAGCCGGACCGGGACAGGCTCCCCGCGCACGGGCCGGGGAAAGACCTGTTCGAGGCCCACCTGTCCGCGCCCGCCCGCTGTGAGCCGCCCGCCCGCGCACCTTGTCGGCGGCTGCCCGGGGAGCCGGACCGGGACAGGCTCCCCGCTCACGGGCCGGGGAAAGACCCGTTCAAGGCCTACCTGGCTGCGCCCGACCGCTGTGAGCCGCCCGCCCGCCCGCCCGCCCGCGCACCTCGTCGGCGGCTGCCCGGGGAGCCGGACCGGGACAGGCTCCCCGCGCACGGGCCGGGGAAAGACCCGTTCGAGGCCCACCTGGCCGCGCCCGCCCGCTGTGAGCCGGCCGCCCGCGCACCTTGTCGGCGGCTGCCCGGGGAGCCGGACCGGGACAGGCTCCCCGCGCACGGGCCGGGGAAAGACCCGTTCAAGGCCTACCTGGCCGCGCCCGCCCGCTGTGAGCCGCCCGCCCGCCCGCCCGCAGGCTGCGCAGGGAGGGAGAGCCGGCTGCCCCCCTCGGCGTCTCTTCCCCAGCCCCGCCAGCCTACTGCCGAGGGAGCAGGGAAGGAGGTGGGGAAGAGACGCCGAGGGGGGCAGCCGGACCTCCCCGCGCAAGCCGAGCCCCGAGCCTCTCCAGCTGCGTGCCGGGCCAGCAGGCTGCGCAGGGAGGGAGAGCCGGCTGCCCCCCTCAGCGTCTCTTCCCCAGCCCCGCCGTTTCCACCGGGTGTGCGTGTGCGCGTCCATCGGCTGGGGCGGCGGCGGCGGCGGCTCTCCCTGCACAGCCTACTGCCGAGGGAGCAGGGAAGGGAGGGAGAGCCGGCTGCCCCCCTCGGCGTCTCTTCCCCAGCCCCGCCAGCCTACTGCCGAGGGAGCAGGGAAGGAGGTGGGGAAGAGACGCCGAGGGGGGCAGCCGGACCTCCCCGCCGCCTGCCGCCGCCTCCTCTTCTCCGCCTCTCGCTGCTGCAGCTTCGGTTGCAACGGGCCAGCCACCAGGCCAGCAGCAGCAGCAGCAGCAGCAGCAGCAGCGAGAGGCAGCGAGAGGCGGAATCTGAGGCAGAAACGAAACGATTCTTCTCTTCGTGCATCATTCGAACTCTGACGCGGAGCCGAGGGGGGCAGCCGGACCTCCCCGCGCAAGCCGCCAAGCTGGCTCACCCGCTTGGCGGCTTGCGCGGGTAGGTCCGGCTGCTTCCCCGGATCGACCCCCGCCTCCTGCCGCCGCCTCCTCTTCTCCGCCTCTCGCTGCTGCTGCTGCTGCTGCTGCTGCTGCTGCTGCTGCTGCTGCTGCTGCTGCTGGCCTCGTGGCCGGCCCATTGCAACCGAAGCTGCAGCAGCGAGAGGCGGAGAAGAGGAGGCGGCGGCAGGCGGCGGGGAGGTCCGGCTGCCCCCCTCGGCGTCTCTTCCCCACCTCCTTCCCTGCTCCCTCGGCAGTAGGCTGGCGGGGCTGGGGAAGAGACGCCGAGGGGGGCAGCCGGCTCTCCCTCCATTCCCTGCTCCCTCGGCAGTAGGCTGTGCAGGGAGAGCCGCCGCCGCCGCCGCCCCAGCCGATGGACGCGCACACGCACACCCGGTGGAAACGGCGGGGCTGGGGAAGAGACGCTGAGGGGGGCAGCCGGCTCTCCCTCCCTGCGCAGCCTGCTGGCCCGGCGCGCAGCTGGAGAGGCTCGGGGCTCGGCTTGCGCGGGGAGGTCCGGCTGCCCCCCTCGGCGTCTCTTCCCCACCTCCTTCCCTGCTCCCTCGGCAGTACGGTAGGCTGGCGGGGCTGGGGAAGAGACGCCGAGGGGGGCAGCCGGCTCTCCCTCCCTTCCCTGCTCCCTCGGCAGTAGGCTGTGCAGGGAGAGCCGCCGCCGCCGCCGCCCCACACGCACACCCGGTGGAAACGGCGGGGCTGGGGAAGAGACGCTGAGGGGGGCAGCCGGCTCTCCCTCCCTGCGCAGCCTGCTGGCCCGGCGCGCAGCTGGAGAGGCTCGGGGCTCGGCTTGCGCGGGGAGGTCCGGCTGCCCCCCTCGGCGTCTCTTCCCCACCTCCTTCCCTGCTCCCTCGGCAGTACGGTAGGCTGGCGGGGCTGGGGAAGAGACGCCGAGGGGGGCAGCTGGCTCTCCCTCCCTTCCCTGCTCCCTCGGCAGTAGGCTGTGCAGGGAGAGCCGCCGCCGCCGCCGCCCCACACGCACACCCGGTGGAAACGGCGGGGCTGGGGAAGAGACGCTGAGGGGGGCAGCCGGCTCTCCCTCCCTGCGCAGCCTGCTGGCCCGGCGCGCAGCTGGAGAGGCTCGGGGCTCGGCTTGCGCGGGGAGGTCCGGCTGCCCCCCTCGGCGTCTCTTCCCCACCTCCTTCCCTGCTCCCTCGGCAGTACGGTAGGCTGGCGGGGCTGGGGAAGAGACGCCGAGGGGGGCAGCCGGCTCTCCCTCCCTTCCCTGCTCCCTCGGCAGTAGGCTGTGCAGGGAGAGCCGCCGCCGCCGCCGCCCCACACGCACACCCGGTGGAAACGGCGGGGCTGGGGAAGAGACGCTGAGGGGGGCAGCCGGCTCTCCCTCCCTGCGCAGCCTGCTGGCCCGGCGCGCAGCTGGAGAGGCTCGGGGCTCGGCTTGCGCGGGGAGGTCCGGCTGCCCCCCTCGGCGTCTCTTCCCCACCTCCTTCCCTGCTCCCTCGGCAGTAGGCTGGCGGGGCTGGGGAAGAGACGCCGAGGGGGGCAGCCGGCTCTCCCTCCATTCCCTGCTCCCTCGGCAGTAGGCTGTGCAGGGAGAGCCGCCGCCGCCGCCCCAGCCGATGGACGCGCACACGCACACCCGGTGGAAACGGCGGGGCTGGGGAAGAGACGCTGAGGGGGGCAGCCGGCTCTCCCTCCCTGCGCAGCCTGCTGGCCCGGCGCGCAGCTGGAGAGGCTCGGGGCTCGGCTTGCGCGGGGAGGTCCGGCTGCCCCCCTCGGCGTCTCTTCCCCACCTCCTTCCCTGCTCCCTCGGCAGTACGGTAGGCTGGCGGGGCTGGGGAAGAGACGCCGAGGGGGGCAGCCGGCTCTCCCTCCCTTCCCTGCTCCCTCGGCAGTAGGCTGTGCAGGGAGAGCCGCCGCCGCCGCCGCCCCACACGCACACCCGGTGGAAACGGCGGGGCTGGGGAAGAGACGCTGAGGGGGGCAGCCGGCTCTCCCTCCCTGCGCAGCCTGCTGGCCCGGCGCACAGCTGGAGAGGCTCGGGGCTCGGCTTGCGCGGGGAGGTCCGGCTGCCCCCCTCGGCGTCTCTTCCCCACCTCCTTCCCTGCTCCCTCGGCAGTACGATAGGCTGGCGGGGCTGGGGAAGAGACGCCGAGGGGGGCAGCCGGCTCTCCCTCCCTTCCCTGCTCCCTCGGCAGTAGGCTGTGCAGGGAGAGCCGCCGCCGCCGCCCCACACGCACACCCGGTGGAAACGGCGGGGCTGGGGAAGAGACGCTGAGGGGGGCAGCCGGCTCTCCCTCCCTGCGCAGCCTGCTGGCCCGGCGCGCAGCTGGAGAGGCTCGGGGCTCGGCTTGCGCGGGGAGGTCCGGCTGCCCCCCTCGGCGTCTCTTCCCCACCTCCTTCCCTGCTCCCTCGGCAGTAGGCTGGCGGGGCTGGGGAAGAGACGCCGAGGGGGGCAGCCGGCTCTCTCTCCCTGCGCAGCCTGCGGGCGGGCGGGCGGGCGGCTCACAGCGGGCGGGCGCGGCCAGGTAGGCCTTGAACGGGTCTTTCCCCGGCCCGTGCGCGGGGAGCCTGTCCCGGTCCGGCTCCCCGGGCAGCCGCCGACAAGGTGCGCGGGCGGGCGGGCGGACGGGCGGGCGGCTCACAGCGGGCGGGCGCGGCCAGGTAGGCCTTGAACGGGTCTTTCCCCGGCCCGTGCGCGGGGAGCCTGTCCCGGTCCGGCTCCCCGGGCAGCCGCCGACAAGGTGCGCGGGCGAGCGGACGGGCGGGCGGCTCACAGCGGGCGGGCGCGGCCAGGTAGGCCTTGAACGGGTCTTTCCCCGGCCCGTGCGCGGGGAGCCTGTCCCGGTCCGGCTCCCCGGGCAGCCGCCGATGAGGTGCGCGGGCGGGCGGGCGGGCGGGCGGGCGGCTCACAGCGGGCGGGCGCAGCCAGGTAGGCCTTGAACGGTCTTTCCCCGGCCCGTGCGCGGGGAGCCTGTCCCGGTCCGGCTCCCCGGGCAGCCGCCGACAAGGTGCGCGGGCGGGCGGGCGGACGGGCGGGCGGCTCACAGCGGGCGGGCGCGGCCAGGTAGGCCTTGAACGGGTCTTTCCCCGGCCCGTGCGCGGGGAGCCTGTCCCGGTCCGGCTCCCCGGGCAGCCGCCGACAAGGTGCGCGGGCGGACGGGCGGGCGGCTCACAGCGGGCGGGCGCGGCCAGGTGGGCCTCGAACGGGTCTTTCCCCGGCCCGTGCGCGGGAAGCCTGTCCCGGTCCGGCTCCCCGGGCAGCCGCCGACAAGGTGCGCGGGCGGGCGGGCGGCTCACAGCGGGCGGGCGCGGCCAGGTAGGCCTTGAACGGGTCTTTCCCCGGCCCGTGCGCGGGGAGCCTGTCCCGGTCCGGCTCCCCGGGCAGCCGCCGACGAGGTGCGTGGGCGGGCGGGCGGCTCACAGCGGGCGGGCGCGGCCAGGTAGGCCTTGAACGGGTCTTTCCCCGGCCCGTGCGCGGGGAGCCTGTCCCGGTCCGGCTCCCCGGGCAGCCGCCGATGAGGTGCACGGGCGGGCGGGCGGGCGGGCGGCTCACAGCGGGCGGGCGCGGCCAGGTAGGCCTTGAACGGGTCTTTCCCCGGCCCGTGCGCGGGGAGCCTGTCCCGGTCCGGCTCCCCGGGCAGCCGCCGACAAGGTGCGCGGGCGGACGGGCGGGCGGCTCACAGCGGGCGGGCGCGGCCAGGTGGGCCTCGAACGGGTCTTTCCCCGGCCCGTGCGCGGGAAGCCTGTCCCGGTCCGGCTCCCCGGGCAGCCGCCGACAAGGTGCGCGGGCGGGCGGGCGGCTCACAGCGGGCGGGCGCGGCCAGGTAAACCTTGAACGGGTCTTTCCCCGGCCCGTGCGCGGGGAGCCTGTCCCGGTCCGGCTCCCCGGGCAGCCGCCGACAAGGTGCGCGGGCGGGCGGGCGGACGGGCGGGCGGCTCACAGCGGGCGGGCGCGGCCAGGTAGGCCTTGAACGGGTCTTTCCCCGGCCCGTGCGCGGGGAGCCTGTCCCGGTCCGGCTCCCCGGGCAGCCGCCGACAAGGTGCGCGGGCGGACGGGTGGGCGGCTCACAGCGGGCGGGCGCGGCCAGGTGGGCCTCGAACGGGTCTTTCCCCGGCCCGTGCGCGGGAAGCCTGTCCCGGTCCGGCTCCCCGGGCAGCCGCCGACAAGGTGCGCGGGCGGGCGGGCGGCTCACAGCGGGCGGGCGCGGCCAGGTAGGCCTTGAACGGGTCTTTCCCCGGCCCGTGCGCGGGGAGCCTGTCCCGGTCCGGCTCCCCGGGCAGCCGCCGACGAGGTGCGTGGGCGGGCGGGCGGCTCACAGCGGGCGGGCGCGGCCAGGTAGGCCTTGAACTGGTCTTTCCCCGGCCCGTGCGCGGGGAGCCTGTCCCGGTCCGGCTCCCCGGGCAGCCGCCGATGAGGTGCGCGGGCGGGCGGGCGGGCGGGCGGGCGGCTCACAGCGGGCGGGCGCGGCCAGGTAGGCCTTGAACGGGTCTTTCCCCGGCCCGTGCGCGGGGAGCCTGTCCCGGTCCGGCTCCCCGGGCAGCCGCCGACAAGGTGCGCGGGCGGACGGGCGGGCGGCTCACAGCGGGCGGGCGCGGCCAGGTGGGCCTCGAACGGGTCTTTCCCCGGCCCGTGCGCGGGAAGCCTGTCCCGGTCCGGCTCCCCGGGCAGCCGCCGACAAGGTGCGCGGGCGGGCGGGCGGCTCACAGCGGGCGGGCGCGGCCAGGTAGGCCTTGAACGGGTCTTTCCCCGGCCCTTGCGCGGGGAGCCTGTCCCGGTCCGGCTCCCCGGGCAGCCGCCGACGAGGTGCGCGGGCGGGCGGGCGGCTCACAGCGGGCGGGCGCGGCCAGGTAGGCCTTGAACGGGTCTTTCCCCGGCCCGTGCGTGGGGAGCCTGTCCCGGTCCGGCTCCCCGGGCAGCCGCCGATGAGGTGCTCGGGCGGGCGGGCGGGCGGGCGGGCGGCTCACAGCGGGCGGGCGCGGCCAGGTAGGCCTTGAACGGGTCTTTCCCCGGCCCGTGCGCGGGGAGCCTGTCCCGGTCCGGCTCCCCGGGCAGCCGCCGACAAGGTGCGCGGGCGGACGGGCGGGCGGCTCACAGCGGGCGGGCGCGGCCAGGTGGGCCTCGAACGGGTCTTTCCCCGGCCCGTGCGCGGGAAGCCTGTCCCGGTCCGGCTCCCCGGGCAGCCGCCGACAAGGTGCGCGGGCAGGCGGGCGGCTTACAGCGGGCGGGCGCGGCCAGGTAGGCCTTGAACGGGTCTTTCCCCGGCCCGTGCGCGGGGAGCCTGTCCCGGTCCGGCTCCCCGGGCAGCCGCCGACAAGGTGCGCGGGCGGGCGGGCGGCTCACAGCGGGCGGGCGCGGCCAGGTAGGCCTTGAACGGGTCTTTCCCCGGCCCGTGCGCGGGGAGCCTGTCCCGGTCCGGCTCCCCGGGCAGCCGCCGACAAGGTGCGCGGGCGGCCGGCTCACAGCGGGCGGGCGCGGCTAGGTGGGCCTCGAACGGATCTTTCCCCGGCCCGTGCGCGGGGAGCCTGTCCCGGTCCGGCTCCCCGGGCAGCCGCCGACATCTGAGGCAGAAACGAAACGATTCTTCTCTTCGTGCATCATTCGAACTCTGACGGCGCCCTTTGAGATAAGCGGCTGGCGGGAAATGGCTCCATTTACCGGTAGTCAAAATTGGGAGGATCGCTCATTCATGTTTGTCTCTCCTCAGCCACCTCGCTTTTTGAAGTAAACTGCCTTTCGCTCCGTGCAGTCAGATTTCGGGCGAAGGGCTTCCCCGGATCGACCCCCGCCTCCTGCCGCCGCCTCCTCTTCTCCGCCTCTCGCTGCTGCAGCTTCGGTTGCAATGGGCCGGCCACGAGGCCAGCAGCAGCAGCAGCAGCAGCAGCAGCAGCAGCAGCAGCAGCGAGAGGCGGAGAAGAGGAGGCGGCGGCAGGAGGCGGGGGTCGATCCGGGGAAGCCCTTCGCCCACCGCATCGCGGCACAATAGAGGAGCCCGCGAGGGAGCCGGAGTTGGCGCGCCTCCCCCGCGGCGATCCTACCGTAAGTTGTGAGGGAGGAAGGGCGTCCAGGAGCGAGGTGGGGGGGCGGAGAAAGAAGACGGGAGTGGGGGGGAAAGAGAGAGAGAGAGAAACTACGGTAGAGAGAAGAGAGAGAGAGAGAGCTCCGTCCCTTCCCGGCTCCGGCTGGCCGCCTCCTTCGGCAGGGGCAGGAAAGGGCTCCGGGGGCGGCGGCGGGGGGAGCAATTGGCCTGCGCTCCGAATTGCGGTGAAGGGGAAGAAGGAAGAGGAGGAAGGGTGAAAGAGAGAGAGGAGGGAGAGAGAAGGGAAGGGAAGGGAAGAAAGCCGGGCTGCGCTGCCCGCCTCTGCGGCCGCGGGAGGGGGAGAGAGAGAGGCGGGGAGGGAGGGGGGGGACTCCAGCAGAGAGAGACCGCCCCTGCCCACCGCTGGTACCGACGCCGCTCCGGTTTAAGGGCTAAAGGCGCCGCCACCGCCGCACGTGATGTGACTTGCCAAGGTGCAGCGCTGGGTTCCAGGCGGGGCGGGGAAGGGAGGGGAGGGGAGCGACGCAAAGCTCTGGATTCCGCTCCCCCCCGCCACGCTCCGCTCGCAGCGCATCCATCTTCCCTCCCCCTCCGCCCCCGTGTTTCCCCGAAAGCAAGATACACGTCTTACGGTCGGGGCATGGCTTACGTTAGCGGACCCCCCCTGACACCCCGATACGTCTGACAATCGGGGGTGTCTTGCTTTCGGGGAAACACGGTAGCAGAAACCAGACAGGAGGGACACGGGTCCAACAAACAGGTGGCGGAACTCACAGCTCCAATGGCCCTGTCCACTTCATCAGGAGTAACAGTCTCAAACTCGCCCCAGATGACCGGACAAGAGCATGCCCCTGTCCCCTCGACTGAATCATTATCAGTCGACTCTGCTATACAATTGGAGTCTAGGTCGGCCCAGATCTGAGCTACTTTGTCTGTGAAACAGTTGTTAAAGTCCTCGGCGCTACCCTGCAAGGGAGGCCCTGGACCCCTCGGGTTAAGGAGGGACCTGGTCACCCTAAACAGGGCGGCCGGGCGAGATTCCGCAGATGCGATCAAAGCTACCTTAATCGCCTTCAAATAGGCTCTAATAAATGAGCTCAATCTGGTTCAATCAGATCTGGACCTACTTCATCTTCATCGCTTCTCTAGACGTCTCTTATGGCGCTTCATCCCCCTGAGCTCCTCGGTTAACCAAGGAGACCTCCTGGGGCCAGCACCATGGAGAGGTCGCAAAGACGCAATCCGGTCAATAGCCCCCTTCGCGGCCGAATTCCATTCCGCTACCAGGGACTCCGCCGAATTGTGGATGAACGAGCTCAGTAATTCCCCAAGAGCCATCTAAAAACCAATTGGATCCATCAGGCATCTGGGGCGGAACCACCTAATCGGTTCCGCCTCCCTGCGGGGAAGGATTGGGGCCGTAAAATTCAGTCATAGGAGAAAATGTCCATGATAAAGACAAGATATCTAAGCCCCTTAAAACCAGATCATTACCCAACTGTTCCAAAAGGAAAAACATATCCGGGGCGTGCCCACCCTCATGCGTCGGACCCTGCACTACTTGGGTCAGGTGCATGGTTGTCATGGTGACCATGAACTCTTGTGCCAACCCCGAGGACTCTCCAAGTGACGGCAGGTTAAAGTCCCCCAAGACCATAAGCCTGGGGAACTCCACCGCCAATCCAGCAACCTCCTTGAGTAACACAGGCAGGGCAGATGCCACGCAGCTGGGAGGCAGGTACGTAAGCAATACGCCCACCTGAACCCCGAGGTCCAGCGTCATAAATATGGACTCGCAACCCGGAATATCGGAAACAGTGAGCCTGCGTAGGCTGAGGTTCTCCCGAGCCAAAAAAGCCACTCCTCCCCCCCTTCCCTGGGGTCACGGCTGGTGCCATACCTGATAACCTGGTGGGCACATATCCAAGAGGGGAACTCCCCCCTCAGGGCCCAACCAGGTCTCAGTTACACACGCCAGGTCGGTCTCCTCATCCATGAAAAGGTCATGAATGAGGGAAGCCTTATTATTAACTGACCTGGCGTTGAGCAGCAACAGTCTGAGCCCAGGGCCCGAGCTACGTTCATCACCAGGGTCATGGGGTGAGCTAGGTTTTTCAGAAGGGCCAGAACAAGGAACTGCTACGAGACAGCAGGACCAAGTTCCCTGAGTGCGGCCTATCCTCCTGCTCCCGCCATATCTGCCTCTTCCCTGAATGACCGGTATACTCCAACCCTCTGTGACTCCTGAGTCTGCATTCCCCCAGTTCCAGGCCTCCCTCAAGCTCGGCAGGCCTGTCCATTCATCAGGTCCACAACCACCCATCCATTCAACCCGATTCATTCCACAGTCAATCCCCCCCCACATCATTCATAAGTTTAAAATAAAACTAAACAGTATTATCATCATTTATATAAATATACATTAAAACTGAACTGAAATCAGAATATGGCTGGTGAATGGGTCATATTCTAAGGAAAGTGAAGATACCTTCCCATTACCTGTCATAGAAGGGGCCATTGCAGTATAGAATTGGAGAAATTCATGTTTGTGTCACCTGAACTGTATTACACATGATCACATTTTATGCTGTATTTATGCAATCAGGACAAATTTCCATTGGAGAGAATAGGGAGAAATCCTGGAACATTTCGTCTGGCTTGTCCTTTCAAGCAACCCTAATGAATTTTTAAAGCAGTAAGTCCAAACAGCTCTAATTCTTTGATTCCGTGTTTCTTCTGTACTTTGAATATTGTGATTGACTTTATTGACAGAACTTTCTTCGCCTGTGGGATGGACAGGGATTCAAGGGGTAAGTGCAGAGCAGAAGTGTGCAACACCTGGTTGAAACATTAAAACTGAACAATTTGAAACACCTTGTTCTCTTACATCCCAATATGTAATAGTCAGAATGGGGTAATTCAGAAAGGAACTATAAATCTTTTTATGTCTAGGGCAGAGTGCATGCTTTCAGCGCCATTCCACGCATGAGGGTTTCTTTGTTTGAACAAAGTGTATGCATTTGGCACCATTTTCCTGTTCTCAGATTTTCTATAAATGGATCTCACAAGGTTAACATCTGGCCACTTTTGTTCTAATGATGTGTTCTTCAAGCAGTGCCCACAGGGAAGGCAGAGGCATATAGAGTGACCAAAGCATTGTCACAATGTCACACACATGTTCAAAAGGGAGGAAGCTGAAGCATGGGGACTTCCTACTACTTTCATCATTCAGAAAGCCTCAGGTAGACTTTTCTGCCATGGCTCCTGCTTCAAAATTTCTTGTCATGTGTAATTCATCAGCTCCATTATTGCTTTTCTCTGAGAAAGTGTTAAAACTGTTATTTAATTCCGCATTGCCCCTTCTTTTGTTGCTTCATCATAATTTCAATATAAAAAATTGCAGTTTTCTATAGGCTACTTTTCATTACTTATATCACTGTGCATGGATGTGTGAACAAAACTAGACATATCTGCCTTGAAAAGACCAAATTTTCAATTGCCAGCAAACATGGGAAACCAGGCAGTTGCTAACTGCAAAATAAATCAGTCCCTTATCATTTTAAGGTTTTTTAAACAGATGAGGCCCCACTAGGATTTCACTTAAGAACTTTTTAAAATCCACCCCACATTTTCCTTTGCATACAGATATTTCACCATTGTTCAGCCAAGCATCAATGCAACCCTGACTTGTAAAGCCCAATTTAGTTTTGGTGCTTTTAAATATTCCATCTTCAACCAAATCTTAAAACAAGGAAACTGCAAACCAAATCTCAGAAGAAGGAAACATAGTTAACTTCAAAAGCCTACATATCCCATAATTTCTGGCTCAGTACTTGTGTGTCCTCCACTTTTATCAGTGCTAACATAATACCCATGGGTGCCATACTGCTCTGGTCCAGATGCCAGATGTTTCTGTTCTAGTCATGTAATAAGTTGGCCTATAGATTCTTTAATGGGGGGGAGTAGAAGCCTTTGGCCACTTGGCCATTATATAGCTAATATTTGCCAGGGTTACAATATTAAAGGAAGGGAGGTCACTATTGCCTGGGACTCCCTGATAATTCACTGCAAAAAGGGAACTGGGATTCCCCAATACATTCCCTGCAAAAGAGACCTGAAAATTCAAAAATTTCAGAACTTATTACATCATTCCGAATTTAATAAGACAATAAGGAAATTATGAAATGCATTACTAGATTTAATCTTAATTAACTCTGAAAGTAAATGAAATCAATTAAATTTAAGTTTTGGTCCTGGTTCCATCCTTTACATTTTGAACTAAAATAAAGCTTCCTCCATGATCTCAAAGATTAAGTCTAGTTGCATTTAGAATCCAAAGAGGAATTCAGATAAGCAGAAGGAAGCATTTTTACTCAGTAAATGTACTGGAGAAAGTAAGATATTCCTACTTCGTTGGTCTTGGGTTTTCCTATTTCTGTGTACCTTGTCCAGCAGGCAGTAAAATAGATAGCAACAAGTAGCTATCAGTTAAAATTAATAACCATTATTCCTAGGGATGTGTATATCAGATCAATTCTCCTTTGAACTGTCTGGAAGACATTGCAGATCTTTTTTAGGCAAAGGTTATTTAGTCTGCTATGAACTTCTTCTGTTTGTAATGCTAAATTAAGGCTTAATTTGGCATTCTCTTCATCTTTGAAAGCTTCATGACATGCAAGTACAACAGGATCTTTTTAATGTCAGCATTCCAAATTATTTAAAAATTTCCCTATAGATTTTAATGTTCTGACCTAGTGCCTCCGCAGCAGTCTGGTTGAACTTTTTTCATGTTAAGCATATTAACTCTACTCTCAACAAAATGATGTGCATTGAATGAGATGTTAAAGACCAACACCAACTGATAAAGTTTACCAGCTTCTGGATGTTTCACCCCCAGATGTGAGGAAAAGAGTAGTGGCAGAATTAGAAAAACAAAAACAGCAAATGGAACACTGGCATCCCACATGAGCCCTATTCTCTATGATTAAGGACAAGGAAATAGATGACAATCAATTCCATCGAATCCAGAAATTCATCAGATAGAACTATGGCATAACTTGAACTATAATGAAAATTGGACCAACTTTATGGAAGAACTTGTGCCTCGGTACCATCTCCCATACAGAATATGGAAACTGAGAAAGTCTTTCCCATATAGAAAAGACTGAAAACAGGATTGTCACAATGTAAGAAGAATTTGAAGATATGGGGCCATATCAGAGGAGATGAAAACTGTGAATGGAGAGAATTGCGGAGTCCTGAGCATTTATTGATACGGATAATATTCATATCAATGTGATGTGGACCATTGTACATGGTCTGTAATCTTGATGGACCATGTACAATGAACAATTTGTTCCTGGCCAGTGGTAATACTATTCAGACTGCTAATTTCTGGTCCTCAAATGTTATATAATGTCACATAAGTGTTTCAAATTCTTTGTTTTGAAAATTATTGAAAGCTTTCTTTGTTGGATTGTTACATTAAAAAGAGAAAAATTAAAACCAGTATAAGATGTTCTGGGCTTGGAAAATAAATAAATTCCTAGTGTCATGCCTGTATGGAAATGGAGTAATAATATCACAAAGACACTTGGAAGTTATGCTCTACTCATGCAACAGTAAATAAGCTAGCTTATTGAAAAATACTATCTTCTCATCAAAGAAATGTGAATTGTTCAAAACTGTTAGTGTGATTTGAGAAACTGGGGTGATGAGAGTCCACTGTAGATATTATGTAGCAAGAAAGAGGGGGGGAGGTTTATTTGCTGGCTCTGCTTCCACCACTTTTGATTGGAATATGGAATTTACAATTATTTAGTTAGGTAGTAACCTTGATTGCACATGATACTTGATGACACAAATTAGGACCAGTTCTGTTGAATGAATTCACAATAGTCTCTTTTTAGGTGATGAGCAGAGGAGACAGTGGTCATGAATTCAACCTTTCTACACTTAACCATTTCATAACAGTGCCACTCCAGCTTTTCCTAAAACAGAGAGAATGGATTCATTTACCATATGCTGCTATTGATTGTTCTATCTATCAGAAACACCTAGCAATTTCTTTAACAGACAGTTGAAAGGAAATCAGGACTGATGCACACAACCCTACCAGTAATGCTCATTAATCTCAGCTGATAGCCACTTGTTACTATCTACCATCCTGCCTGCTGAACAAAAAAGTACAGAGAAATGGGATAACCCAAGAGCAAAATAAAATAGGAATTGCTTACTTTCTCTACATTTACTGAGTAAGGATGCCTCCTTCTAGTAATCTGAATGACTGTTTAGATTCTAAATCACCTGCATTTGGTTCCATACATGGGCATTTTGCCATAGCCAACTCCATTATCTAAGATTGGCATGTTTAGTTCTTGCTGATGGCCCTAGGAATCAGACCAGCATATTGTAAGCATGCTTGCTACATCATTGGAATTGTTGCCCAACATTGCTGGTGCTATCAAGATAAGAAATTAAAAGAATTTCATCACAGATCTTCAAGAAAAAAAATGTGAGTTGTTTACTATCATCAGATTCATAGTGGAGATGAATGTTATATACTGCACATGGGGATGTGATAAATAAGAGAAAGAGAGAGGAGAGTTAAACTAAAATATTATAATACAATAATTATAATATAATATAAAAACAAAACTTACAAAGAAAAAGATCAATTTTATACTAATATGCAACTAGCTCAGACTTTTATTTTTCAATCTACACCACATAGAAACATATTTGCCCAATCATTTCATCTTTACAAAATAAAAACAATTTAAAATTTAACAAAGAAAACATCTCTTGATAACACGCTTTTACATCTCAAGTGTTGTTTTCTTTCCTCTTATGTAAAATGACTCCTTTAGTTAACCATTAGGTTTTATAGAATTTTTACAAAATAATCACATTCCATAATTTTGAACTGTAATTCATGATCATACATGCATCTTAAGCATTTACATTTTCTCCTGAAGTTGTGTTAACCTATGTAATTATTTGAAAACAAAAAGGAGGCATAACGAATCAAGGCCACATCATCTAAGTTAAAAAGCGTTTATATTTATTATAAAATAGTACCAAAAATATGACATCCGTCTTTTAAAAAAAATATTTGGGGAGATCAGTTGACATAAAATAAATTATTCTGATGAATTAATTTCATCCCCAAGTCATCAGAAGCCTACAGTATTCAACATTTCTTTACATTTGGACCTATTGGTTTTCCAGGACTGGATATTCCAATTCCTTATTTCACAAATCATATATATTACTAGTATTCATCTTCATTATAGTCCTTAGAGTTTTACAGACCTGAACTGATGTTTCAAATTCAGCATGTGTTAAACATTCCAAGTATTTCAAGTGCCTCTGAAGCTTTAATGCATCCTCTTCATAATATTCTAACTGTACAAATTTTGTCTCTTCTGCCAAACAAACAGTTCAAATAAATTGTATGCAAAACATGTGCTAATCTCTTCTACAGCCCTGAACTTCCAGTAAAATATTTTCTCCTGATTATCAAACTAGAACTACTATGTCACTTTCTCATATACGACTACTAGTATCAAGTCTAGAAATTAAAATCCCAGAAAAGCAGAAAGAGTAAACTTTCTTTATCCCTATCCAGAAATCCATGGATTACTGCTGCTTTTTATTGTTATCAAATGACAGCCTTATGTATGCAAGAAATAATTTTGTTACTCAATTATAGCATCTATGGCAAGCAATAAATAAGAGCAGCAGCAAATGAAATAATAAATTCCCTTCTGGAAATTTGAGCAGGGACATATATATCACATGTATTTATACATACAGAATTTTGTGTATTATCTAAATATTTCTTCATATTTCTGTCACAAACTGATGGTATTCATTAATAGTGTGCTGAAATCTGTTTTCCCTTTTTCCTGGAAGTTTTGTTTTCAAAGTTTGTACACTTCTTTTTTAGATTATTATTTAGATAACTAATTTTTTTTTAGATTATTACAAAATGGTATAAAATGCATCAAGCTCTACATACTGGCTGTTCATGCTTCCCAGTTTGAAAAAGCCAATGTTGCATCTTCATATTTTCCTCTGATTACCTTATAATTACCCTGTGATTAATCCATGTTCTTAACCATAAAAAGCAAGATTTTTTTTTCCTTAAGGAGGATTGTTGGACACTAAAGCTTCCAAAATATGCATAGTGATTCCCAGATCTAATCACAAAGCATCAATCGTGCTGTGCCTAAAACCCAAATATCCCCCTTGGTTCATCAATATAAATATTACTACTTGGAAATTCTGGCTTTTAAAATGAAATTTTAAAAGAAGACAATTATCAAAAGGCCAAATAGTGAAAGAAATTAAAGAGTTCTGGATTTCTGAATGATGATACACTAGATATGATAAACTAACTTAAAAAATCAAATGAGTGATCCAAAAATAACCACTTTCTGTCTTGGTGAGGAAAGGAAGAATGATGCTTTCCAGATGTTAGTGATTGCTTATATAATTTAATAACAAAATTATTGAATGAGTAGTGAGTGGAGTACATACCCTTGGTTATTTTATGATCATTGATTGCAGAAGAATTGAAAAACCATTCAGAAAACACCTGCCAGCATTACTGGCTGTCATGGACCAACTTGATTCCTTCTCTTTTTCAAATTCAAAAGAGTATAACTATATGATTTGAAGATAGTACTGTGATGTCCTTAGACTCTCTGAACTTGGTTGGGTTTTTTTAGATGTTTCATTACCTGACTAGATAACATCTTCAATGTTAGAACGGGATGGGGTTTGCTCTCCATTTATATAGGATAGTGTGCCCTTCAGTGTTGGTGGTGCTGTTGTTTTCTCCTTAGAAGTTCCTTCATTAGGCTGTATGTGCTGCTTGATAGTTTATCTGGTGTTCCTCCTAGTATTGATCCCTGTTTATCTGAGTATTGATTGCTGTCAAAGAAGTCTTTGTTTCCTTTTTAGTTTTTTTTATTCTCTCTTTTGAATGGTTTGTAAATGTCATTTATCTCTATGTGCTTGTATGATGGCTGATTTGTCTGAGTGCCAAGCTTCCAGGAATTCCCTAACATTTTGGGATTTAGCTTAGTATAGGATGCTCAGCTTCCCAGCTGAAACTATGGTTGAATCTATATGTGTATTGTAAAATAAAGGAATTTTCATCACATTTTCTGTTTGCTAGTTGGTGTTCCTAGATGCACTATGCTAGTCTTTTGCCTTTTTTTCACTGTTACAATCTTTATACTGTAAGTTGTAGATGACTCCTGTTTTTTTCTTCTGTGGGGCTATTGGGTCTCTTGGTTTACTTAAGATATTTTGGAGGACTTTAGATGGTAGTAATAGTTACTACCACATGATACACAACAAGTTGGTTGTTTCTGAGATATTTGTGATGTTTGGTAGAGTGGGTTGAATGGTCAGGCACTTTTGATAAAGTTGTGTGAGTTCCATTTTGTTGGAACATGTTGTATGGGTTGTTTGTTTCCTTTTCCTCGTTTTGTAAATTGCTGCAGTGAGTTTGTACTCATTTGAATAATGTTCTTACACAGCTCCTCTTGGAAGTTAGGTTACTACTTTGATAGTGGAAGACTTGGTTAGTGTGGCTGGTTTTTCAACAGACTTGTGTTTCTAATTTGCCACTAATTCCTCTGTTGATGAGTATATCCAGAAAGGAGCATGGGTTTGTTGGTTTCTTCTGGTTGTGTGGATTTTATTCCTTTGAAGATGTTGTTGATTACTTCATGTATTTCTCCAGTTGTTCCTTTTTATTATGACCAAGTTGTCATCTACATATAAGATTCATACTTTCTGTTGTATGTATGGGAGGGCTATATTTTCTAGATGATGCATTACAGTTTCTGCTATGAGTCCCGAGATTGTGTTTCCATGGGTGATGTTGATATCAAACTGTCTTCTGTCTTGTTTCTATCCATAGGCATCTGATACATAATATGTTGACAAGTGCCAAAACCTGTGCTATGAAATCACAGGGCATATCTTGTCCCTTCATACTTGCAAGCTGATGTTGGATGCAAGTACATAAATCACAGGGGTGGCATCGTGATATCACAATGCACATTTTGTTACTTGCCCCACTTGGTCCCTTTACAGACACCCCCCATGATTGCATTTGCTTGCATTCATCAGCAAGAAGAGTCTGTAACACTGTTCTTTATTGTCTATGAAAGTAAAGACATGTGCATGTTGACAGTCAGAAGTAGAAAATGTTCATTATCTTGCTTCCTGATCTATGACTATTAGCCTTCATTCATTCTTTGAAACTTCTAGTGATTATTCTTCAGTATGAATATCATATTCAAATTTTGCTCCCTGTTTCAAATACGATCAGAGATATTCAGTGTTTCTTGGGAAAGACAATAGGAGTCAAACAAGGGCTCATCACATTATCACATAGTTCAGAGGAGAGAAAGAGGGGCTTCTAACACTATTATTCAAACATGTCACATGTGAAACTATACAAACTGGGGGGGAGATAGCCTGTTTATGGAAAGAAATGAGATTCAATGTGAAAAGGAGAAATTAGTAAATCAACTCCTGGAAAATCAGTGTCTCTGGAAATTATCCCAGGCTTATTAAGATCAGACTGACTAGGTCATATTAAAGTATCTGATCCATATATCCCAAATTAATTCTCAGCTGAATTTTTATCTCTGCCTAGTGACTTCAAGTCAAGCAGAACAAAGAAAATAAAAATAAAAATAAATCAGCCTGGGTGGAAAATATTTTATTTTTTCCAGTTTAGACTGTAATTAGGAACAGTTCTATTAAATGCTCATCAGACTGACTTTGATTAAACTCATTCAGAATATCCTCCCAGGCCTCCCAAGGCAGAATACCCTCATCCTTCCTTTCCAATTCTGTTTTTGCATTGTACTCTTGCTTAATTTAAAATAAAGAGAAGTTAATAAAAATGTAGGCTATACTGCACACAAAGTTTACAGGAGCAAAGGACCTCATTAGAGGATGACACGTGCATTCAAAACATGCCTGAAATGTTGCCCAAATTTGATGGTCAAATTACTCATCATTAATTAGACTATGACTCTGCAAGTTCTCACTATTTTTTTTATCCATCCAGGAAGATATCTGAGGTTTATTTGTATTCCAAAAAGAACCTGAGTATATCTTCTTCTGATAATTATGTATTGCTTGTCAAAGCTAGAATATTATTCACTAACCTCCATGATAAAAGTTGAGTGCCTACCTGCATTATCAGTACTTGAGGCTGGATGTCCTGATAATTAGGATAACTCTTTGGGCAGAAATTGGGATAAACAATTAAAATAACCTCATTCTGAATACTTCATGTTAAAAATGTAAAATAAAACTCTAGGGGGCACTGCTCATCTCCGTTTCAAGGCCATTGAGCCAGTGCTGTCAGAAGACATTTCTGCAGTTGTGGCCAACATGACGTCATGGAATGCTATTACCTTCCCATTATAGTGGTACTTATTTATTGCATTTGCATGGTTTCAAACTGCTAGGTTGTCAGGAGCTGGGATGAAGTCAGAAGCTCACCTTGTTCCATGGCACTCAGGTCTCAAACCTGGGCTGCTGGCTTTCTAGCTGAGAAGCCCAGCATCTTAACTGCTGAGCCACCACCCCATTCCAGCCTTTTCTGTAATGGTCCTCCTGAAAACCTAGGAATTTTGATCTTTTGACTACAGCAACAGAGTACTTTGTACATTAACTCTTCTGTTCACTAGCTATACTGATAGGTATAGAAGACTGTCTTAGGATCTGAGAAATAATTCTTGGAAGAGAACCTATTTTTGGCAGAACATTTCTTATTTTAAGTGATGGATACCTATTGTAGAAAAGCTGCTAGTGTGCTGGCCCAGAAGGGGACAGCCACTCTGTCTACTATGCATGGAAGATTAGAGCAGGTTGCATGATGTGTGCTTCATTATGGTAACCTCCATAATAGCAGAGCTCTAGAATTCTGACATTTCCGCTCTAGTGCGGAAATTAATATCAATATTAATACCTGTGCTGGGCTGCATTGGAATATGATGAATTGATGTGAAGTTATCCCTCCCCCACAGAAAACATGTAGACAATAATGATTGGTCATATGATGGCAGAGAGGAACAACAACTTTACCATTCCTTCAAAATCTTTATAGATCAAGTGAACCAACAGGCACTATATTTGTCATAATCACTATTGATTGCTAAAAATAATACATTTTTTAAAAGTATACTGAAAAATTTGGAGAAGCAAGAAAAGAATAGGTCATTACATTCTGATCTGTACTTGAAGGTACAGAGAAAATTAGGTTTCCATTGGAATCCCCAAAGATTAACTTACCCGGTTCTCTAGTTCATCTCTGCCTGAATGACTAAGTATTGAAGAAATATAGTTTGATACACAGACATAGATATAATAAAGAATTCTCTAAAAGAATGGGGATATAGATATGAAAATATATATATATATTAATGGATTCTGATAGAGATAAATACTAGCCTAAACAAACTCAGTTTAACCTTATTTTTTCTGCTCTGAGAAATGGTTTTTTATATTTTAAGTGAAAAAAATAACAGGGATGGGATGGAGGTGTTTTTTCCCCGCTTTTTCTAATCTTTTAAAGAACTCTGCATACTTACAGCAACATAAGACTGTTCTCCCCACATACCCCAAAAAGTATGAATATATAAGTTGCAGCAAATAAAATCCATTCTTCAGGTGTTTGCTCAACTCTGTCTTCCTAGAATAAAACAAGTTAAGACCTAGATTTGATGAAGGTTCATCTCAGTACTATAGTTACAATGAAAATTTTATTTCGGTTTATAATTTCTTGCTTCCAGTTCTGGTAAAGCTTGTCAATGCTATATATGAGTTACAGAATAAGGCTGTGAACAACTGTACCATAATGTATTTTCTCTCTATTGCCTATTAGCATAGATCATATTCTGACAACATGAATTCCCATACCTGATATTCTCCACATTTTTGTGGCAATTTATATGTCTACTATTTCTTTCCCATAATACCTTGTCCTTTGGCATGGTGATGAAGGCCTTCATTTCCATAAAATAGTTTGTGTACGCTAAGGCAGGGTCTTAAAAGGAGGCCATACAGTATATAATATGGTTAAATCCAAAACACCAAAAAAGACTTTTTCAAAGGATTAATCTGCTTAATTATTAAGCTCACAGAGGGTGGAAAGAAAGAAAAATCTGTGCTTGAGATGAGGCCAGGATATTTGATTCCCAATATTCCAATTTACAGAAAAGGAACAGAGGACAATAGAAAGGTTAGATCTTGTATAAGAGTTCTGAATTGTGGAGTAGGAAATTCTACCAGTCTGATTTACTGTCAGGACCAGATAGAGAAAATTTAAGTTTGTGTAAGAACAGGCACTTTATTGTTTTAATAAACCACATTCTTTTTAGAGGCAGTAGAGATGCTGGAAAAATGTCCATCATGCCTCTGGTAATAAATGGTGGAATTTGATAAGATTATATATGTGTCTTCACTTTGCGATGGAATGAAAATTTTGCCTAATTATCTTGTTGCATTTCCCTTATTAGGTCTGGGGTTGAGCTGGTTTCCCTTACCTGTTGTCACTTCCATTTTGCTTTGTTCAGGTGAATAATATTCCTTCTTTTTTGGTCAGAAAAGATTAAGAAGCAGGAATAGAATTCTGTTGTAGAAGAACAGAATGGAATATAAAACAATATTCTGATCTGTCAGAAGCTGAACTTAATCCCTGTTTTGCTTGCAAGGTCAGAAGGGAGTGTCCCAGAAAAAAAACCTTTCACTTTATTTCAGTCATAACAGTATTCAAAGATTGAATGCTTTGTTCATTTTAGTTACTTCTTAGTCACATAGATATGGGCTGCTAGAAGTGGGGATTGAATCTTAAACTGTCATAACTAGAAGTGTATACGTAGTTATTCATTTATCCTTCTGCTTCAATTTCTATGTATACAAATGACTAGGTAGCTGCCTTCCCAATGGACATGCTCTACAAGTGCGCTTGACTTCAGTTACCATGGCCTACAGCCACCTACAATGTTTGACTGTAAATTATATGAATTCACAGCCAAAAAATCTGGAGGAGGCCTAATTTGATAAGGTCTCATCAGATTGTCTTAGATTTATTTTTAACTTTCCATAACCAAAATTGGCAAAATTTGTCTGTATCTTTTAGGAGTAAGAAGTCCCTCGATCTCATCTGCTTCTATCACATTCCTTCAACTTGTCCAAGATATCTTTGTCTGCCTGTAATTTAGCAATAAATCCATGTCATTGCCCAAAGCTTTTCTCAATATATCATTTGAAAATGTTGGTGCATCTTTAATATGTCAGTTTGTCAATTCTGCCATACATCCCTTACTGCAACATAAAGCAACTTCTTATTGACTCAAAGTATGGTGATCCCCCTCTTTCCACTTCCACTTTCACACAAAAATGCAAAACAGGAGTTAAAGAACAGTTCAATTCCATAAATCTTTAATAGAAAAATTTCTGCTGATTTCACTCTGGGTAATAGAACCATATTATTCAATCACATGGAAACAAAGAAGAGAGCAGCTGTAAAGGCAAAACTGCATGACCTTTACATAGATGCTAAACAGAATGGGTTTTTTTTTAATAAATTTATCATTGTATTATACAGAAGATGCCTAGTGAAACTTTGATGGCTTCAGATGCTGATCCTGTTCTTTTTTTAATATTTCCCAGCCTTTATAAAGCACATCGTCTCTCCCCTCACCTTCTTCCCCATTATTAAGTGAGGTCATAAGTTTCAGAAATACTGCAAGTCTAATTATCCACAAAAGTAATTAACATTTCTAACAGAAACTGCTAGTGTTGGTTTTCATTGGGAGCTGTAGGAAAGCAATCCGGTAAAGAGTGAGGTAATTAAAAACTCATTATGATGGGGTCCCCTTTACCACTTCCATTTAATAACATCCTTGCCCTGCAAATGGGTGGACTGAGACTCACTCAAGATTAAGCTCATCTTCCCTATAGAGGGTAGTATTAGTTTTGCTTTATCTCCCGTAACGAAAGGAAAGGGGAAAGAAACAACCTTCAACTGCAAAATCCAAAGAAAATACGGCTAGTTCTCAAACTCTTGTCAGAATGTGCCTCATAACAATAGAGTCTTACCCTAGAATCCTTCACCCAATTAAGCTTCTAGGACTAGATCCCTAGGTCCTTGTCTGAGAGCTCCAATTTATTCTTAGTAACAATTTGCTAAACCATTGGTCCTGACATCCACACTGCTTTTTCCTCCTCTTTAAATTCTAGCTGCTCAGTCTACATTTTACAGTTTAATAAGAGCAGGTCAGGTAAATTAAAGGTTGAGAGATAATATAAAGTCCTGGCTGCTTCTCTAGGGTAGAGTGTGGAACCTGTGACCTGCCAGACATAATTAGATTATGACTCCCTTAAATTTTTATCACTTCACCTGCTGGGTCCTGAAGAACATAGCATCTGAAGTTTACTATTTATCTTATGACTGGGTTGTAGAAAGGCATATTCTGGAGCTGATAGAGTACTTCAGCAAATTTCAAATATTTCCAAATAGATTTTTATAGTGATTATATTTTTGTTAATATAATCAAAAGTTCAATAAAGAACATGTCTCTGTTGTGGATTAATGCAAGAAAGGAGCACAGCAAAAGTTTTATATGCTCATGCTAAGTAAATTTTCAAAGTCTTCATCCTTTTTAAAAGTTTTTTCTCCCTGATAAATAGAAAGTGTTAATGTAATTCACACAAGATAGGCAGCAAACAAATTAAATAAATAAATGAATAAATAAATAAATAAATAAACAAATTTAATGAATGAATAAAACTTGGATTCATCATCTTTCCCAAACCTAGTTACATTATTGCCTTATTTTAGAACTGTATCATCTAGTCATAAACTTCGTTACAACCTCATTGGTACTTTTTTGTATGTGCTGTCTTCACTACCATCATTATCAACAACAGGCACCAAAAATGTGAAAAAGTATTAGTTCCTTCAACCAGGATTTGACAGTAGATTAAGACTCCTGACTTTACATGCCTAAGCTTGC